>BMAV01013345.1:0-75917 GCA_019973955.1 Trichonephila inaurata madagascariensis
AAAATTTTTTTTAATTTTCAAATTATATAGATGATATTTAGAAATTATATAAAAATTATAGAAAATGATATTTTATTCATTCTGTAGAAATACAATAATAATTTAGTTATTTTTTTTTTCTTTTTTGTGTTTAATTTATAAATTGGGCATAATTGTCAAGATCTCATAATACATGCTTTGTTTAGGTACCATTTTTTAAAAAAAGTGTCTCTTAAATATGTAAAACATCTTTTGAACATATATAAAATAATACACACAAAATATAGTGAGCCTGTTTTTATAGTAAAATATTAAGATAGTTACCTTAAAAAAATTCTAAGACTTCGTAATTTTGAATTTTTTTTTCGTTTCTTTATACATAAAATAATTTTTTAAACACTTATGTACTACTTCGACTAAAAACAAATAGGTTCATTATATACACGGGTATCCTGTAAAGAAGCATGAAAAATTTGGAACCATATAGTGCAATAGTTTTTTTTTAAAGTGTACCTAAAAGCAAAAAATTATTCTTTGAAAAAAAAGTGAAAATTAAAAAAATGTTATTAGTTTTTTTTTTTGAAATTGATGTATAAGTCATGAAGAGCCTTATTTTGAACACGTGTATAAAATTTCAAATTGATATCAAAATATCTTCTAACAATTCATGCGCGGAAACTAAAATTTTTTGTTTTGCGAAAAATGAAGTTAAAGATAAAAAAGGGATAGGATTTTTGTTTCAATTTCACTACTTATTTCTCAATAACCAGAAGTTTTCCCAATTCTAACACAATTTTTGTACAAAAATACTCAGCAATATTAAAGCTTTAACATATATATTTTTTTTTTCAAAAAATTGAAACATTTTCAACTTAAGAGTCCTGTGAGCCCTTAAGGTTATTTTATCAATGATCATATAAGTGATATATATTTTTAGATTCAGAAAAATATGCACTATTTTTTAATGCTAAATTTGAAAAATCAATTTTTTTTTAATGTTTATGATGTCCTGGTACCTTAAAACTTATTTTTAAATAATCTTTGAAACTGGGCCACTCTCATTTAAATTACAAACAATGTAAGCAAAGTATTTTTTTTTTTGCTTAAAAGTTGAGTGAATGATGAAAATGAAAAGATTTAATCCAAAGTTGCTAAAAAAGTGCTTACAAAATCCCAATGAAAGTGTAAGCAACGTAATAGGGTCTCGTGTACCGAAGGAAATATTTGTACAAATAGAAGTATTATCATTGAGTATATACGATGCAAATTCATCATTTAATATGGAAAATGTATCAAAACCAGAAATTTTGAGAAAATTTAATATTGAGCCTGGTGATTACACCGCCAAATGGAGCGCCTCGACAAACAGAAGGTAGCTGTTAAAGCTAAATGCTTAAATGTACAAAAAACAAAGAAAGTTATAGAAAATAGAAAAGATTTAAAAGGAAAGAGGGGATGATGAGATTCAAAAAAATGTAAATCATTTGGATTATGAGGAAGAATGTTTTAATAAAACAGTAATTATATATTTTAATGTGTTTATTTAACTCAAAATGTAAGTTTTTGATGTTCGATGTACCTTTTCTGGGAAAATATAATGTTCACAAGTATATTAGGTTTTTATGACATATTTATAGTGATGGCTAATAAATACTGAAACGAGCTTTTTGTAAAAAACTCAAAAATTTATTTTTTACATTTTTGTTATGTGAAAAATGGGTCAAATTTCACTACGTTTGATAAAATATCTACTAAATTATTAAAAAATTCGAAGTTAGCTAAAAGCTCATTTCAGTATAATGAGAAAGAAGTACTTTAATTGTATGAACAATTTCAAACATATACATATAACAGATTTTGAGAAAGAGTACATCCAAAGCAGCCAATTTAACATTGTCGGTATAGAGATTTCCAACTCCCCTTAAAATATTCTTTCTGAGCTAAAACTGTATATTCAAATTCTAATGAAGAAACCTGGCATAAATATTTAAATTACCGTATTTATGGGAATCTAAGCCGTACTTTTTTACCCATGTTCATGCTACTGAAAATAGGTGCGGCTTAGAATTGAAGAGAAAAAAAATCATTGGATGGGGCGATTCGAACAATTACATGGTCATGTACATATGTAAATTTTTTATAATATTGGTAAAATAACAAATTATTCATTTCTCTTTTGTTCTTATTTTAATTTTTTTTAATTTCCTTGAATTGGATATCGATAAAACATTTTAATCTTATTTTTCATTTTCAAAAAAAAAAGTGTTGATGTTTAAGGGTGCGGCTTAGATTCGAATAAATATGGTATTTTGTTTCTAATCTACATAAATTGCGTAGTGTAGAAGTTTGACATTTAAAATTGCAACTGCAATACCTTCATACATTCGTAGCGCAGCTCTGCCATTACCATTTGCATGACCGTACATATACTGTACGGCTACATTTTGGGTATACGTAAAGTTTCCCATCGTAGACGTCAGCACAATTGTGAATGGCGCTTTCCCCTACTGAGATGCATCAAGTTGAATGACGGCTTAGACATCTACTACCTCCTACCGGCAACGAAACCAACCGATAATTCCATTTCTCTTTTCTTTTATTTCCTCTGTTTGCGCCTCACCGCTTCGCTTGCGCCCATACATTTCTATACAATAAATGATTCTTACAATGTCCTGTGATTTACCCGTAAAGTTTCTATCATGAATTCTTGACCACCTTGTATTTCAAATTCTAAGCGATTATATCCATAGTATTAAATATCCCATAAGGTATATTAATATACTCTAACTCTAAATTCTAAGCGACAGCCTACACTAAGTTAGCAATGCAGCATGGAATAAAATCAAATAGTCTCACTAATCCTATAGAAAATACTTTTACAAAGATAGCAGGTCAAACATATTATCAAGCCAAATATATTCTCATTTTGTTTGCTTATATTACGGGATGAAATAAGAGGAAATATAGTTTTAAGTTTTTTACCACTGAAATTAAATTTGTAAAAATCTGAATCACTTATAAATTTAAAATACCCACTATCCCCCTGATAAGTGGCTCTCTCTCTCTTTCTCTTCATATCTACACAGATGGTTCTCTTTTGGATTTCACCCAGGACGCCGGTGCTGGAGTTTTCTGTGAAATTTTTTTCCCATTTACTTACATGTCTGCTTTCATACGACTCAATATGACGGTGAAATCGAGGTCATTCATTTGACCTTTCATCAGCTTTCTCCACTCCTAATAAGGTTGATTATTAGATTCAAGCTCTGACCTTCAGATTGGAACTTGAATCTAATTGGACCATTCTGATATTCCGGTAAGTGATTCCAAGAGAATTTGGAAGTCAATCGTCCATTGAAGTGTGCTAGGGCGTCGACGTGTGTTGAAACGTCTCTCTAGTGTTTGTGAAGCTTCGTAACGCATCGAGAGCTTCCGGGTTTCCTCTTTGGGTGTATCTTTAAAGATAGAATACGTCACGCCCTTTCAAGCATCACGTGATGCAGAATCGCTTCTGTTTGGACTTGGCCGAGATCACTGTTCGTCTATTGATCCTAATCACCCTTCACGCGGTGGACTTTAAAGCTGGAGATTCGCGTAGGAACTGAGCCGGTCACCTCTCTATCGACTGGGTAAAGGGAAGTCAAAGGTTGACTTTCTTTAGAACCTAAACGTCGGAGTGTCCTGTCTCAGATAATTTCCCACTCGAAACTACATGAGCGTAGAAACGTCACTAGTTCCTTAACAGGAAATGGGCTCTTTGGTGGAGACCGCCACAGATCACTTACTCATTGAAATTATTTGTACTGAGAGATTGGAGCACCAATGATCTACAGCCACTGTGATTCATCTAGTGTAGAATAGACTTGAAGTTGCATGGAATGACTTGTCCAGAATTATCATCTAAGCTGAATTCGACTCGACGATTAAACACGCCAGAGCATTTTTAGCTGCTAAATGCGGCAGCAATGTGCACCCGTTTCGGAAGTTGTATAACAGTAAATCGCCTGCAAATGTTCAAATTGTCTCCCTACTCTGCTGTATAAGTGTGTATTAGGTAAAGTTTTCTTATTTTACTTTCATCTAGGTATTGCCCATTTTAATGGCCAGTAATGTAAAAAGTGTTTCATTTTGGGTGTCATTGTATTCTTGCAACGGCTTTGAGATTGTCGAAAGCAGTGCTGGAATCTTTTTTTAAGAGATTGAGCACATTTGGATTTTTTTTATTTCTGGTAATTCCCTTCCTATGCTTAATTATAGTATTTTTGTTTTTCCCCTGATGCTCTGGTTTTCGGGGTATTTTCAAGTGTAGTAACGTTTTTCAAATGTTTCTTTTATTTTGTTAATGAATGACATTCCGAAGTCTTCCATGAACACCTTCTTCCTCATCGTTGGTTCAGTCAGTGATTGACAGTTTCCGATTGCCGAAAAACCATCATGGATGCTCACGAACATAACCTATACAGATCCCTTAAGCTCAAGTTTTATTTTATTGCATTACACCAGTGTTTCTCAAACTTTCACTGTTTACGACCCAATATTCAATCATAATTATCATCGCGCCCCCTCCATACAGTAACTATGTATTGAATTGAATATTACTATATCTTTACACTGAAGCTATAATACGACTTTAGCCTCTTAAGTATCACAGGCGTATATAAACGTCTCACTCTGCCAAAGCATTAAATGCCTCGAACGTATATATACGTCTTTCCGAACTACAATCTTCTCTGTGCACTGCTATCCATAAAATTATTCCGAAGGCTTTGGAATATAATAAAAAGACTTTGATAGTGTTTTGAAGGTATTTCAGAGAAGGTTTTGTTTATTTATTCCTTTTCATCCCCCCCCCTCTCAATACATCACATACACGCACCTACGTGGGAAACGGTGACATTGGGAAGTGAATCCCGTAACTTTTAAATCAAAAGTTTCGGGACTAATTGTAAACCGTACAAATGCTCAAGATAAGTGTTGATTTTTGTAAAATGTTTATATATGACAAGCCCTTGGGATCGCTGGTAATTATTAAACTTGTTCTTAACTTAGTATTGTTAAAAATTATAAAATACATTGTGCGGTACTCATACACTTATGAGGGTATTACATGAGTGAAAATGTGTATTTTATATTTTATTATATTTATATTATTTTATTTGTTTACTTTCAGTAAATTAATAATTTTTGTTTAAATAATCTTTTTTTTTCGACTTCTCAATATACTCACGCCCCCTAGGAGGGCATGCCTCACAGTATGAGAAACGCTGAATTACACGCGTAATGTGCAATTGAATATATTTTAAATAAACCTCATGCAACATTAATTGTAAGTTATGAAAATTATTAATCATTGTCAAAAGTTACATTTATTTTGACGCATTAACATCTTACTGTCTCAACTCGATTTCGTGTTGTAGAAGAGATAAATTAAAAGTAGATGGATATCCAAACGAAACAAAATGCATGTTGATATTTATTATCAATTAAGGCTAGCTATTAATTATTACTAAACCAGCTATTGAGGGAAATTATTTAACTCTATTATTTATAATCAATACACTGAATACATTTGCAGTTTGCTATGAGTTTATTTGAAGATTTAAATCATTTTAATGTCCCATTCATTTAAGCTTTGAACACAATAGCTTTACAACATTTTTTTCAATTGATGTATAACATATAAATATGAGCTCAGATATATTTAATTGTGCAATATTCATAACTTTAACACACACAGCTTTGTCTATTGCTTTATATATGTGGATTTTCTATTTTTTTATATAACTTTGGTAAATAAATGTATGTTTCATATAGTTTTCATATAGTATATCTCTACTACTCAAAACGTATTATACTTATATCTGTTATTACGTAGTAGGACCCAAAATTCCGGGGACAAGTATATAAAACTTTACCTTGAATAAATAACAACATCGAAGCCCATCCACCTTTAAAGTAGTCCCCAAGGGCAACGATACACTTCTACCATTATTCGTATAACTTCTGGAAGCACAGCTGGAAGCTATTTTTCACAACCACCGCTAAGGCTTCCTGAATGATTGTTCCACTTCATCTCATGACTCAAAATGACGTCCCTATAAATGTTTTTTCATTGATGAGAACAGGCAAATGTCACAAGGGGCTACGTCTTGTCAATAGGGTGGATGTAGAAGCACGTTAGTGAGAGTTTAGGGAGGAACTCCTTTACCTATTGGAATCGATATTGTGGTGCATTGTCATGCAGAAGATACCAGTCGACACTAAGCCAAATGAGGCCATTTACGGTGAATGCATTCCTTCAAACAATGTCTTCAAGAAGTGTATAGCCTCAGTGATTTGTTCAAGTGATTGGCGACGATCTTTTCGAACACATTCAAACACCAAAGCCCCATTTTCTGTGTTCTATGAAGTCAAAGGTCGCCCAACGCGTTCAATGCATATGATGGATACTCGACCCTCTTTAAAATGTCAATGCCTTTCGTAAACCTTGGATTTCACCATGGTAGATTCACCATATACATTACTTAACATTTCGAAAATATCCATTGGTGTTTTACCTAAGCATAACCATAATTAAATGTTCAACGCTGTTCAATGAAAGTAATCTTTCTTAGATCGCGAAACGCAGCTAACTAGTTTTGGAAGATAACAGCTGCGCGTGCGATTCAGTCATATGGCATGGAATAAACCAACATGGCCAGTTCGGGGAGGAATTCATTGCAAATGGTTTAACATTGAGTACTTACTTTCGTCGTCAGCAATGGCCACAGTCCCCGAATTTTTGGATCGGACTACGTATTTTTTAAATTTTTCGTACGTATGTCTATTTTTGTTGTTTTATTTAACATGATAAAAATATAATTATTCAATTTATGTAAAAAAAATTTACCTATGTCTCTTTCTACTGTGTAAAATATATATATAAATATATATATTATTCCCACATACTTATATAAATAGTTTCATTAAGTTATTTATATACTCTCTTGGACAAAAAGATTAGCGAATCAAGAAATATTTGCGGGATCGTAACGAAACTTGACATGGAGGTACATGTCGGGGAGATATGCAAATAATTAGAAATGCAACGTGATTGCGCATTACGTATAGCCGGTAGAGGGAGCTTAACATCGTTCTCCGTGGAGCAATATCTGTCCACATCTGTCAAGCAGCTCCGTATCTGTCAAACAGTTTCTGGCCAGAAGAAACATTACTGGGATGATGTATCCTCCTTATTCACCTGATTTGGCTCCTTGTAACGATTTTTTTTTTATTTCTTACAGTTAAATCTTGCATATAGGGAACCCACTTTACCTCAGTTGACGGGGTTCAGGCAAAAACGGAGAATCTCCTAAAATTTGTAAGGGAATTTTTATTTTAAAATACTGAATTATAGATCATAAATATATCAACATAAAAACATAAATGAAAACATAAACAGGAGCAGCATGGCTTTTCATGGCTTTCGCAAATAGCAGGATGCGCAAATTTTGCTACATCTACGCTGCCCGTGAAATCGGAGAATGCGCAGCGATATGGTAAAAACCTTCTTCTTTAATGAAAAATACTTCTACCGTAATATTATTTCACCTATGCATAGCCAAGACTTCTCTACAGATCTGACAAGGAATTTTGGAAAATTCGTATTATTCTCAGAGTTACTATTGATTTAAATAATTGCTGGTATATTTTGTTCAAATTTCCTTCTTCAGGTATTTTAAAATATGAATCAGTCTACTTCGAAATCCTTTTTTCTGTTAAAAATCATCGTTCATGCTCTGTACGGAAGTTTTAGCCATATACTGGTAATATTTTATCATCGTAAAATAATTTTCTCTAAAAGGAGAATGTTTTGAAAATATGTTATTTTTTTCTGCATTTTTTGCCAAAAAATTGCATTTAAATATTGTTTGTGGTAATATTATATTTTTAAACAAGTTTAGATGTTTTTTATTCAATGGGGCTGTGGATTGGAATTTACCATTACAGACCTAGCACATTCCCCAGGAACTGATATCTCTTTTAAGTGTAGCACCAAATAAGTGGAATACCAATCGCCGCAATGTAGTTTTGACACCCAGTTTCCTCCTCAAAGTGAGAAACTTGATTTCTAACGAAGCAAAATTGCACTAGGAATTTAATGTTGTCGAGAGCACCCAATCCGAACAGGCACTCTAGGTATCTTTAACATGCCACATTATCATACGA
Source organism: Trichonephila inaurata madagascariensis (assembly GCA_019973955.1). NCBI lineage: Eukaryota > Metazoa > Arthropoda > Arachnida > Araneae > Nephilidae > Trichonephila > Trichonephila inaurata. The sequence continues at coordinate 8,188 of BMAV01013345.1, forward strand.
CATGGATGCTGTCGAGTTTTTGCATCATGAAAATCCACCGACTTGGGCCGGAGTGAAACCCACGATCTCGAGTATTTAAGGTCAGCGACAAACCAATTAAACCACCCAGTCGACACAATTTTATATGTACGAGGTATATATATTTATATGTATGTTTTATATGTACGACGAATTTTCTATGTACAATTTTATATGTAATTTTATATGTCGTATATTCTAATTCAGGTTTAAACTTAATATCATAAAAGTTATTGATTTGTGCTTTTTCAAAATCCTGGTTCCAAACGTAGTTAGGTAGCTCGTGGTTAAAAAGACCTTTTTTGAGATATGTCATGTTTATCAATAAATTAACAATGTTGATCAGTTATTTTTGAAGTGATAACTTTTTTAGGCACGTTTTGCTGGAGAACGAACTTGAATGATGCGTTTTAAAAATCCAAGCATTATTACGCTCGGGTTTGTGACGCTCGTAACAAGGATCGGAATTTTCCGTTAAAATGCAAAGTCCTTCAAGACTTGTTATAAGTATGAGAAAACACATTCTCAACAAATGGTATATGTTGCGTTATCAAAAGCAACAAGTCTTGATGGACTTTACATTGTTACCGAAAATTCCGATCAAAACTTCTTTCATGGCCAAAGAGAATCTACATCTCTCAGAGATCTACAAAATGAGTTTAAAAGGTTATCACAAAACAAACTTAAAACAATCACAGATATCTTCACAAATTTCATTTCCACAAAAAAGGGAATATCAATATACTCTTTCAATTGTCAATGTTTACGTGCATATGCTTTGGATCGCGATGACATTGTCATATATGCAACATGTAACTATATTACTTTTAACAGAAACTTCGATAAATAATGAAGAAAACATAGATGTCCCAAATTTTCATTGTAATGCTAAATTCCAAAGACACATTCACCGAGTGGGTGGAATTGCTATGTACAAAAATAAGGGAGATACGACAACTTATGTCACTTTAGAAATGGATGTAACATCAAATACTACTAAATCATTTTGGTTTAATGAGTCATGTATCGGAGAAATTTGTACAGCAAAATGTAGAGAAGAAAATGGAAAATAATTAATGTAGAATTTTTTAAAAGACAAATCAAAGCCTTTAGTAAATTTTTTAAATTCAAAATTAAATTTAATTATGTCAAATGATCCAAACGAAAGCACGACTAAGTACGAAACAACGCTTGACGGATTGTTTTTTAGATATTTAAATAATTTTGAACTAAAATATTTATAACCTATTTCAGCTATCATAAACCTATTGTTTCCTTCATAGAATACAATTAATTCACAAATATCATTATATATTTAGCAAAAAATATTACTTTATGAGTATAAATATATGAATAAATAATTTTATATGACAATACTAATATTCCCTTGGTTTTTTTGTTTTTTTTCCATCAAACTAATCCCTGATACAGCATAACAAAATTTGAAGTTCCCACTTATTTCGTGTGGTCATAAGCACACACATACTTTTTTTTTAAAATAAATACTTCAAAAGCGATAAATTCATCAATATTCAGCATCTAACGGGAGCTTGAATTACATTAACTCAAGCGTTCAAATTTGGTAGAGAGATCCTCCCCTAGAGGGTGCCAACACTGAAATAAATCTCCCATTCGGGGACTTGCCGTGTCTGCAAAGGCTCAGTTGCCAATATGCAGCCAATTGATGAAAAAAAGCGATAATTTAAGTAAGCTTTTAATTTTTGTAAGTGTTCTTTCCATTGAGCATTGCAGTTACGTTTCATTTTAATCCAGAAGATAATTAAATCTCTTAAATTAAAATAAACGTAAAATGGTACTATAGGGATATTTGTTCTGGCTCTATCAGGTATGCATAGCATCGGCCTAATTATCAGACTGCGTAACTCCACCGGCGTTACTGATTTGATACAGAAGTGCAACGCGCCAAGCGCTGTTTGGCGCGATTCCATAATCCTTTTGTTTTGTCTACGCCATGCCTCAGTGCGCGCTCCGCTTTTAATTTATTCCTCGATCAGTGTAATTGCTACTTTTTTTTTATTTCATAATAAAACTAGATTTCGAAGGGAGAGGTGGTGGCAAGATTTTAACATGAAGTAATATTAATGTATTACACTTCCAGATATAAATTATTTACACTATTTTAAGCATTCATTACACAAAATTTGTAACAATGTGTTACTTTTGCTGAGCAGAGATCCCGCGGGAAAAAACCAAAACAAAAAACTAACACTAATATACGTTATCCCCATGGCAACCCCATTATCGCACGATAAAAATATCGAAGTAAACCATATTGTAATATTATCGCCTATTTTGGCGCCTAGCCCTACTGTATCAAATTAGCATCCCAGATGGAGTTACGCAGTCTGATAATTAGACCGACGATATGTAAAACAGCATGCAGTCATTGGATATCGTCACAATGCAGGAAGCTGACGCATCGCGAGTACTCGTCCTCAAGTTTCTATCAAGATCACGAGCGATGAAATTAATCTTTTGTCTTTTGGTATAACAATGTTATGGACTGTTATTTTCTAATAATTTTGCTCAGTCATTTTTTTCAGTCAGATTTTTTAGGAATCTTGAAGTCGCCCATCCGGTACAGTGGTTAGTGACGCTAACTGCTGTACCGTTGGCCTGGGTTCGAGTCCCGGATAAAACATGGATGCTTGTAACTGTGTATAGTGCCTTCGCGGTATGGGGGTACTATAAATAGCCGTTGAGCCGCAAGTCCTCTCTTGAGGTGGGGGAAGAGGTAGAGAGGTGGGAGGCCCCTGACCACCCCCAGGGTATGCCTCAAAATTGGAGTGAAACCGAGCTAAATCATTCTGTCACCTGTATGGTGCTCAAGGCTACAGCTAACGACAGGCGTTACTTAGCCCTTTGCCATGATGAATTTCATGGGCCTTAATGTGGCCTTTGCCGATCAGGTGGCATTAGTAACAACAACAACAGGAATCTTGAAAAGTTAAAAGTAAACATTTTGAACAAAATTCATAAAACTGCATCTTTTTCAGAAGACACATAAATATTGTTTTCGGTATTTTTCCCCAAATAATTTAAATAACAAATCACGCAATACAAAATTTTTATGCTTACCATTTGTCGTTTGCTGTTCTGTATTGACATCCTTAAAAATGAGCTTTTAAATTAAATATAATTGATAAATAATGAAAAATATTTAGAAATTGAAACAAAATGTACTAAATAATCATTTGTGGATATTTCTAACTCTGCCTTATTAAACTTTTTGAATGAAGAAAAATTTAAATATAGTAGAAAAGTAGTTATTCATCAAAAGAATCTTTAAATTTGGTAAAGAAAACTATCGCGTAATAATGTTCCTCTATATAACAAGATATGTCAGTTTTCTTTAATATTTATGAGTAACTTAGTTTAAATACTATTTATTACCATGAATAAATGTCAATTAATCGACTTCCTCATGGGAAATGGAAATCGATATTTTTAAACAGGCAGTCCAGGGCAAGATGACGAGCTCATCCTCTTTTCCCATGTTTCGGAATTTATTAAACTAACTATGTTCTATATTCTATTAAATCCTGTAAAAACGCTTGTTTGTCTGTGTTTTTGTCCGTTCGACGCGCTTCTATATCTTCTGGGGCTAAGGGGTGCATCGGATCGGGGAATGTGTCGTTCGAAAAAGGGCGACCAGAGGAAGACATTTTTGCCATCTGCAGCCCCCCATCCTAGCCCCGGAAAGAGAAACCCTATCAGGGTCAAAAAATGAAATACCTCAATATATTTGATTCTAACAGCGTGATTCTTTCACATTCGATTGGGTTTCGCCTTGGCAACACTTTTCGAAGTTGCAGGCTACGCCCGCAATGGTGGTCGTTTTAAAATATGTTTAAAGTGACATAATTCGGTAAGTTTCCGTGTTATTGAGACTTCAGCTTTGCACCATTGGATAGCTAATTAAATTTGCTGATGTGCAAGGGCGATTTACTTTCCCCTTCCCAACAAAATAAAAAAAAACGTTTTCTGGCTTTCCTTTTAGAGATAGAGCATTTTATACCGAATTCCTGGGTCAGCCTCCTCTTCGTAAAAACTTAAATTTATGTGTGTGGGAGTCTAGTTATTAATGAATTTTTTTGCTATTAATGAATTATGTTTGATGGCAGTCTATTTTGGGCATCTGACTAAACACAGTCCTCAATCCATATCTTTAAGAGTCTTTGAAGTGGGGCTTGATTTCTGTGGAATTACACAGTTCTGGATGTAGCATGCAGGCTATTGGCTGCGACGGTGGAATCCGGAAGGGGCTTAAGGTTATCTTAAGACGTGGAATTTTCCATACATGGCTGAGACCCATGTGGGGTGCCTCTCATTGGTTGAGGGGTTAAGTTATAGCCTCTGGTGGCTGCCCATGGAGATAAGTAAAATTTTAAAAGTAAAAAGTGGAATACGCTTGCCAGTGGGTAAAAGATAGAAAATAATAAAGAAGAAAAATTAAAAATTTAAAAGTTTATTGGGTGCAATAATTACATAATTATTGGAGGATAAAATACCAAGGGTTGTAGGAACCAGTAGTTTTCTGGCCTTTGGTATTGTCATTGCAGTTAAAACATCTAATTAATCATATTTGCATTGTTTGTAAACTGCAAGTTATTGAAAAATTTATGCAACTTTTTGAATGTGAGCTTTGAAACTATTTTGATTTTTAGAGCTTTGTTAATGTTAATATTTCGCTATAGCGACAAGCTCTTACGACCATTCGAATATAAGAATTTTGCACAGTATTTAAAAATATTTATATTTAGTCTTAGCGCATAACCCCAGATGGGACAAGCGTAAGCAATTTGGGACGCATGACGGTGTATAGAGAAGCACTTTGTTATCTCTGTTTAAATGTGAGTTCCGGGATTTTAAAGGGGGAAAAATTTTAAAAACATGATTTTCCGGAACTTATCGCGACGTGTAGAATATGTTGTTTCCAAGTTAAATGAGAATCAAAATAACGCCAAGATATTTGGTTTTCTGAGACCAGGAATTCTGCTTGTACATTATGAGCGGAGGTGGAGAAGTACGTTTTTGGTAAAGATAACTGCACACGATTTATCTACATTAATACTTATTTTCCATCTATCGTAGTAATTTTCTACAAGTTTGAGGTGTTTGTTGAGGGCAAAAGTGACAGATTTTAGTTTTTGTACGTGGCCCCCTTAAGGCCGTATCATCCGCATAAAGATTAATATTAGTTAGTAATAGCTGGGAATGTCATTAATGTAAAGTTTGGGAGCAGCAGGGGTCCGAGGAGAGACCCTTGTGGACATCCTGCTGAGATAGAATAGAGTAGAGAGAGATTCGTTAATTCTGATTCTAAAGGACCTGTTAATTAGATATGAGTGAATGAGGTGATTAGAGGAGAAGGGGTTGCAAGAATTTGTTTGAAAGTGAGTCCTAGAAACCAAACACGGTCGAAGGCTTTTTGGATATCCAGAAAGACAACTCCCGTGCTCTTCTTTTTGGAAACCTTCCGAAAATATTTTCTGTTAGTCTAAGAAGGGGGTGTAAATAGATAATTTATTAGTGAAGCCGTACTGATTTGGGTTAATTAGATTTTTATCGTTAATGAAGTTTTTAAGCCTATTAAGAACTATGTATTCAGTTAATTTACCTAAAGTTGATAGGAGAGAATCGGTCTATAACTTTCAGCAAGATTTTTTATTTTTACCCGTTTAATTATAGGGGAAAAAGATGGCTTCTTTCCAGTTATTAGGAAAGTGATGAAATTTGAGGGTTTTATTGACAAGAATAGTAAGAATGAGGATTAGTTTGATAGGGAAATTTTTAAGCATTTTATTAGTAATAGAATCTTTACCAGGGCCTTTTGAGTTAGTATTTTTAATGAAGTTAATTATTTCATCAGGTACGCAGGTTCAATAGGAGTGGAAGGGGGAGTAGAGAGAAAGTTATTTACAGCTAAGGTGACGACTATCTAATTGTTTATTATATATATATGCTATGTTGTTCCTGGGATTAAATCGTAAATTGTTTACAGAAAAGTCTATTTATTTTTAAAACAGGAATAAATAAAATGAAGAATAACAATTAATGAATTATGAAACATATAAATGCGCGCCATTGCCAATTGGTTTATTATGTTTTAAGGTTATCCGATGTGCGTCTGCCTCTCTTCCGTTCTCTCCTTCGTCCCTCTTTCCATCGGAGTCTTCCCCTATCGTTTCCCTTTCGAAGCCACCTGGGGGGGGGAGTTTGGGGGTTGCATGGCCGTACCCCCCACTCCACACACAACATATATATATATAGTTATATTTAGATATGGTTAGACACTATGAAAAAAATTTTTAAGGGGAGAATGGATCAAAGAATTTATGGTTTGCTAGAAAATTTGTTGAAGGACGGAGCTGCTGCAAATGCGTTTAACGTACCCAAGCTACACTTCGTCGTCGCTTGAAAAAAAAAGGAAAACGTAAGAATAAATAATATAATTTTTAATAGCCTTTAAGGAAAATATTAATTTGAACCTAGTAATTAATTGACCTAATCCAGCGTTTCTCAAACTGTGGGGTGCGCCCCCCTAGGGGGCCGTGACAACTGATAAAGGGAGGCGCCAGCATATTGAAAAGTCGAAAGCAAAATATTATTTTTAAAAATTATAAATTACTAAACTTAAACAAACAAAATGCATTCTGGCATAATAAAAAATAAAATACACATTTAAAATATTATAAATGGATCAGTGCTACACAATGTATTTTATAATTAATTTAACAATGTAAGTTAAGAACAAGTTTAATAATTATCAGTGATCCCATGGTTTTGTCATATATAAAATTATATACAAAAATTAACACTTATTTTAATAACTTGTACCAACCGTTTTCCACGTAGGCGCGCGTATGTGATGTATTTCGGAGGGGGGAGGGGGGAAAGAAGCAAATGTAATATGAAATAAGTAAATCCTTCACAAAAATCGTCAAGACCCATTTATTGCATTCCAAAACCTTCGGAATAATTTTATGGATGGCAGGCCACAGAAAAGATTGTACGGAAAGATGTATATATACGTCCGGCGAAATAAATGCTTTGTCTGAGCGAGACGTTTATATACTCCGGGGGTGCTTTAGAAGTCAAAGTAGTATCATTGTTTTAGCGTCAGAGTATAGTATTATTGAATTCAACACATTGTTATTGTATGAGGGGGGTGCGATGAAAATTATGATTAAATATTGGGTCCCGAATACCGCAACTTTGAGAAGCACTGACCTAATCCCTTGTTTTAAATCCTGTTATTAAATCTGTAAAATCTAAGTCCCGTAACTTTTTTCACTAGAATACTAATTTTTATTTCAGGAGGTGCCGGTTCGCGGAGGAAAAGTCTTCAGTGCTGCACTGCAAAAAGAGTTGAAATCCTACTTCACAGCAATGTACAAAATGTTATTTGGTTTAACAAAGAAACAGTATAGAAGCCTGGCTTTTGACTTTGCTGAGGAATGTGGCATTTCGCATTCGTTCAACAAGAATACAAAGATGGCGAGAAAAGATTGGCTGGATAATTTTATGAAGGAATATAAATTTAGTGTGCACACACCGGAAGCAACATCGATTGCCTGGGCAATGGGCTTCAATAAAAAAGGTAGACAGTGCGACTTTTTAAAAGGGAGCAAGGGGAAAAAAATAAAAAATTCCCCTCCTTTAAATTTCCAAATGCAGATGAGCGGTCTGTCCACTTTTAAATAATATACCCATGATGGCCCGGCCCCACTGGATCTAAAAGGGTTTTTCAAAATTGTTTCAGCAGAGGGGAAAAAAATGTAAAAAATTTGTTGCATTAGCACTACTGTTTTTAACCGCCCCCTTTTCTTTTTTTTGCCAGAAAAGGGAATACTTCCTGAACTTGTAGGAAAAGCCCCCCCCCCTCCCCAGGAACTGTGGTGACTGTGGGTGAAAAAGGGGGGGAATTAAAGGCACCTTTTTTTTTTGAATATTTTTATCTTCACGTAAAAACCAACCCAAAGAGTCTCCTACTCTTTTAAATTTTTGGCCAATTTATAAAACTCCCCATAACTTTCGGGCTATCTTATATTGCAGAGAGAAAACGTCATCAGGGTTGGGTTGCCCCCCCACAAAATCGCATCGTCTCCACCCCCCTTAAAGGGAGTCATTTTGGGCCCCTTTAAAAAAATTTTAGTTTTCCAAAACTTGACCACTTTAGGTTACTCACCCGGGAAAAACTATCAGACAAAAATATTGGTGAGTTTTTGACATCACTTACTTTAAAAGCAGCTGGGGAAATGCAGGGGAAGGGTTTAAAAAAATATGGGATCGAGCCCCCAAATCCTTTTTGGTTTAAGTTTTAACATAAATTTGTTTCTGCAAAGACTATTGACCCTGATATGATTGGCGATGTAACTGAATTAATAGTGTTTAAACCTCAGACCCTGGTAGTAGAAAACCCAACATATAAAACCCCTCCAAAATAGAACTTATGGCAAATACTTTTATTCCCATACCAAAGAAACCTGGGAGTGTTTTTTATTTTTAAAAGACCCAAAGTAAAATAATGTGAGAAAAAAAACAAAAAACAAAAAAATGAGGCCCCAAAACATTTTACAAACACGCCCATCAAAGGAATGTTAGAACAAAGGAAAAAACAAAAAGGGAAAAACAGGAAACTTTTAAAAAAAGAGAAGAGAAGCCCTTTTAAGGGGGATTAAAAAACCCAAAATAAGTTCCTGCAGGCCTAAGTCTATTTAAAAACTAGGACAAACAGTCCAGTTGCATCAACTTCAAAGGGAATTTTTTAAAAACATCCCGCCCCGTGAAGAGGAATTTGTGACCCCCTCAACAGAAGAATGTATTCAGTGCTGTAAAACCCAAAAGTGGGGTCATGAGGAATGTTTCATTAAAAAAGGCATTTTTTTTTTTGTGACTTTTTTGTTAATTGCACAAGTACACACTTCAACATTACGTTACAGATTTCGCTTAGTTTGATCTTTGTAAGAAGTAAAAAAATAGTTATCATTTATCAAAAACCCTTTAAAAAATTTTTAAAAAATAAAACTTTTTAAACCTTTTTTAGGTAAGGGCATTTGCCCCAGTACTGGGGCAAGATAAAATTTAAAAGGGTTCCCCCAAAAAAAATTTTTTTTTTTTTTTTTGAAAAATTAAATGGTAATGTATTTAATACTACAAAAAAGGGCTATTTAACCCTTTATGTAAAAAAAAATTTTTTTAAACCCTTAAAAATAAATTAATAAACGAAAAAAACTGTTAACAAAGTCAACTTGCCCCAGTCTCCCCTACATCCATATAATAATTAAGGATACATTCCAACTAACCCTTTAACTGCCGAATAAAAATACACGATTTGCTCCTCATTTCCCCGGTTTTCCACATGGGCGAAAAAGCATGCAGTGAGTTGGGGGTGGGGGAGAGGTGAGATTGGAAAGTAAAGGAAAAAGAAGGAAATGATTCTCTGAAATATGTTAATTCTTCACAAACATCAAGATCATTTTTTTTTTGCATTCTAAAGCCGTAAGAATAATTTTACTAATAGCAGCGCAAAGAAAAGATCGTTATTCGGAAAGACGAATATATATGTCCAGGGAAGTTAAAGCACTAACTGAACAAGACGTATACATACGTCGAAGACACTTCAGAGGTTAACAAGTAGTGTTTATGAGATATACCACAACAATTATATACATTGTAATACTAATAATATCTTACACAAACTTAAAGCACAGACAAATAAAAGACATATTGGACGGTTTGTTTTCAATCTTCTTAGTACTTCTAACAAAATGTGACTCAAGACAACGACTATAGTCTTAACATTACGCCGTTACAGAATTTATCTCCTTTGGCACTAAATAACAAATAATTTTAGACCGATAACACCATCAGGGCAAAACTTCTCAGCTCACATTTATTCCCAAATAAAAACCTCCTTCGAAGAGACGAAAAAAAGTTTGCCCTGCAACCTTAGTCCGACCAACAAAATGCCTGGACTTGAATGGAACCTCACGTGGTAGGCGCGAACCAATCCTTTGTCGATATGGGTTCTGTTTTTCTTTCCTTTTTTCCATTAATCAGGTATCCTGATGGAGAAGGGAAACTCCTAACAGCATTCTTTTGATCCCTCTGAGAAATTCCTTTTTTCTTCTTTTTTTTATGTGTGATTAGTTAACACAATACACGCAAAAAGTAGTTCAGTTTTGACTGGGGATGGGGAATGGACATATATTCCCTTTTCTTGCGTAATGGTTTGTAATCTTGTCTCTGCAAATTATCACTCCACTTAGGGAACTTGAGTAATATGAGTTAATCTTCCACACTTATCGTAGGGAAAAGTTTGCTGTTGGATTCGAGGCTAGAGAAGGTTGATAATAAAGAGATTTATAGGTTAGATAGGGGAGAGATGTCTCTTTGATAAGTTTCATATATACAGACGAACCTCTATAGAACGAAATCGCTAAATCCCGAAAAAAAGCTCGTTATATGAAATATTCATTGTATAGAGGTTCATCTTTCAATTTTCTTTATGAACCACATAAAACAAATTTTAAATTCATGAACACTAAATATTTAAAAAAAGGAGTTATTCATACCTTTTTTTGAATTAATATGTATTTATTTTATATATCTTACCTATCAAAACATTGAAAAAAAGAAAGAAAGAAAAACTGTACGGAAAGCTTCTTAACGCATTTATTCACTACCTGAAGAATTAAATTACTTTCTTTGATGCTCAAGCACTCCCAATTTGATTTTTGAGTTTTAAAAAGAGAGAAAAACGAAGTTTAATGACGATCAACACTATAAATGAATGGAGATTGTTCAAGGACACGGGGACACGAGACAACCCACAGGGGGTGAATGGGGGATACGAAGATATTTCAATGAACTGACAGGGGGTTAAAAAAGATTCACTTTTCGATGAAAACACCCAGAATTCTATTGCTCTACGAGTTGGGTATCAATAATATCAGTTCAAGTTTTTGACCATCATAGTGTTAAACGAGAAATAATTTAAAATGCCCAGAAATACTTTAAAAAAAAAGGTTAAAAAAAGTTGAATCACAAAGAAAAGTTCTTTATATAGAAAATGTAGTTCGTTTTGGGGGGTTATTTTTCCCAAAAAAATCTAAAAAACTTGGATCAGGAAAAAAATTCCTTTAAAAAAAAAATCATATATGAAGGGTTTGTAATATGGAGATTTATTTTATTTATTTTTGCGTTTCCCAAAATTTTAATTCACTACCAAACGAAAATTAAGGTGGAATATATCATTTAAGAACTTACATTGTTACTTAAATGGTATGATTTTATTTCAACAACATTGATCAAACACAATTACGCTTTTATAGTTAACAGAACTAAAAATTAAAAAAAAAATTCTTAATATAAAAATAAAATGATTAACGAGCTCTTTACCCTATTTATAATTTCATACTAGTTCTACTACGAAATGCAGAGTTAGTATAAAAATGTAGAACAAATGAAGAACTTTCGTTTTTCAATGACTTGCTTTGCTGCTAACTTTCCATCGATTTCATCAGTGTTTGATCAGTTAGTTTCATCAGGGGAAAAACGGTTTGGATAGCCTCCTTTTACTACTGGAGTGAGACCAAGTTTACGGTTTGTTCTTTAAATCGGTTCTATAATTGACCTTTCCGGCTTTTATCTCTACTTGGTGTTGTTTGGAAATTCTGTGAATTGGCCATAATAGAAAACAAAACGGTTGTTCGATCTTTAAGAATTTTTCCCTTTCTTCGAATCCTAAGTTCTTTCAGAGGCCATGGTGATTTTTTGGAGCACTTGGGGAATTGCTTAAAAAAATACGCTTTTTTCTTCAATAATTTATTCTCATATATCATGCGCATTTTCAGCACAATTTCACTCGGTTTTTTTTTTAAAAAAGAGGGGGAAAAAGAAAAAAAGTTTATAAAATTAAACAGAACTAAGGTATCCGGTTAGGTTTAAAGGGTGTTTTTTTTTCTTTTTGTATTAGGTGTTAAGAGAGTGTTTCTCAAATTTTGAATGTTTGCGACTCAATATTCAAACAAAATTTTCTTCAAACTCCCCCTGCCCCATACAATAACAATGTATTGAATTCAATGATTGTACACTTTGACACTAAAACTACAATACGACTTCAACCTCTTAAGAGGGCCTGGCACAGGAATTTTCAAAATATTATCAAATTTCCCTTTTTTATATTTTCTAAAATTTCAAATATTTCTGTTTAAAATGATATATGATAATTAGAAATATTTTTATTTATTTTTTAAATGAAGCTACGCCTTGACACGCATCAAATGAGATCTGCTAGGAGCAGCTGTGTTTCCCCTTACATAAGTTTCTGATGAGTGCGAATCTACATCATGTTCAAGTGGAAACATTTGGCTGAATTGAGCTTATCCAAAAGTGGATGGGTACTTCGATCTTTCGATCTTAAAAACGAAACAGGGAGAAAAAAGTTAAGAAATGGAAAAAGCCTAAGTTGTCTCAACCGACTCGCTGACATTTTAATATCAAAAAATCAAAGATACTATAGTATGGCTATTAGAAATAATATCAATGATTTACTCAGCATGAAATCTGCTGTTTGGGATATTTAATTTCATCTTCTTTCTTCCAACGAGAGCCCTCAGCATGGACTGTGTAAAGCGGAGATAAATGCCGGGTGCAAGTGCTTCAGACAGAAGCTGAATGTAACAAAAGACACTATGTTCATAAACACATACACACGTGCTATATACGATAATGAATGAAATGAAGCAAATTTTTAGAGATCTAGGGGATCCCATGGTATTAAGAAAATGTTTACATGGAAAGACTCGAAAGCCAAAAGAGTCAGTTAATACCACCATAGGGACAGTGATTCCAAGATCTACATTTGTGGAATTCAAATATTAGGGTTTAATATGGCTAATGCACAGCTCAATAAGAGTCATTTAGCAAAATTAATGATCTTAAAACATTCTGATAGTGAACTAAGTTATAACTGTGCGCCGTGCGTCAAAAATCTAGATGCACGTAGGATTCGTGTAGCCAACAAAAGCATATCCCCCCCCAAAAAAAAAGGCAAAATTGTTAAAAATAATGTAAAATAAAAGAAAATATTAAAAGACTCTTTTGTATGAGCAGAAAGTAAAGAAAATGTTTCATTTGCATTTGGAAAGTACTAAAAAAAATAAACGATCAAAAAATTACAAATTTTTACTTTAAAGCCTGATTTCTCAAAATAAAATATTTTTCACTTTATGTACCTTTTTCAAAAACTATTTATCATATATTCCTCAAATAAATTTTTAGTGAGCAGACTTTTTACATGTTTACACAGTTTAACGAATGAAATTAGATATATCTAGCATACGTTTTAGATATGACATTTTTTACCTAAATTTTAAGGACAAAAATTGGACAATTTTTAAACAAATTGTAATTAATTCTATTTCTATCAAACAGACAAAACCCTTTGTTTAAGTGTTTTATCGATACTATATATAACCTACTGTAAAACTTTTATTCATGATAAATAAGTAATTTCTGAGAAAAAGGTACGTAAACTTACGCAATTTAACATGGGCTCCTATGGACGTGCCGGACCCCGTTAAAAGTCATCGGCGTGTATAAATGTCTCACTCAGCCAAAACTTTAGTTGTCCCGGACGTATATATACGTCTTTCCGAAGTACGATGGCTTCTGTACACTGCTATGCATAAAATTATTCCGAAGTCCCAGGAATGCAACAAAAGGACCTTAACACTGTTTGAGAAGGATTTACTTATTTTAGAAGATTTGTTTATTTATTGATATTCTTCACCACCCCCTCAACATGCGCCTACGTAAAAATTGGTAGAATTGGGGAGTGAATCACATAACTTTTAATCGGCAGTTTATCAATTATAAACCATACAAATTATCAAGATAAGTGTCAATTTTTGCATATAATTCAATATATGACAACCCCATGGGGTAACTGGAAATTATTAAACTGTTTCTTAACTTAGTATTGTTAAATTAGTTATCAAATGCAATGTGTAGTGCTGATATATTTTTTTATGTCAAAATGTATTTTGTTTGTTTACTTTCAGCAAATTAATAATTTTTTAGAAATAATCTTTTGTCTTCGACTTTTCAATATGCTCGCGCCTCGTAGAGTAACCCCACCCCCTAGAAAGATGCCCCCCACAGTTCTAGAAACGCTGTGTTAAGATCATTAGAAAAAAAACAGAAAACATAACAATTAGGGAAAAAGTAAGTTTAGCAAATAAAACTGGGGATTCTTAAGCTGTTTTTTTTTTAATATTCACTTTATCTAACTTAAATATTTGTTTTTTAAATATTTCTCTTTGATGAATGAATTTGTCATGATAACTTGTGCACGAGAAATGGCACATCTACAAAACAATGCAATGAAATTTTTGTAACACATAAGTAATATTACCTTCATAGAGGAACAAACGGCAGGTTTTGAGCAGGTTACATTTAAGCATACTATACATTTATTTTACTTAGAACATGAAGTAATTTCAAAGAAAAACCATTAACGTCAAATTTGAATACTTATAAAATATTTATGTATTAAAATATTTTTTGTCCTGGTTTGTGACAGTTCGGATGTAAGTATATCAATAAATATATTAAGAAGTATATCAATTAAATTAAAATTATACTATCTATATTATGTTTTTTATTTTGGTTTTTCTTAGCATTGTAAAAATTTTGCTAAAATTCTACATAAGAAATGAATACCAAGACATGATACGAGTTTTTTATGTAATAATTATGATTATTTAAGCTTATGTCTTTTAAAACAATAAAATTCTTCTGAAAAACCATTTTTGAAAAACTTTTATCTGGACCTATTTGGATGCTTTAATATTAGAAGAAATTCAAGAAATATATATATATAAAATGAACTGCAAACTAAACATAACCAGATAATTCCTTTTCAAATATTGATGATTGACTATTTTTTACCACATATTCAAGGGTAACTTGAAAAAATTTAAAACACACGCAGACGAGATGTTTAAAAAAATTACCGATTTAAGTTGAAAATACAAAGTATTTTAACTTAGCAGACGATTTTTTACTGACCTGTTTCAAATTGCTTAGCAAAGAATAAATTTTAGACAGAAGAGAAAACGAAGTTGACTTGAGAACATTATTCTGCTAGGGTTTAAATGATTTTAAAGCAGAATTAAACCACAAGATGAATGTAGCCAATGACTGCAATTAGCATTTGATAATGAATCTCCATGCCGTACTACTGTATTCAGATGGTTCAAAGAATTTTGCAGAGGTCGCAATTCTCTTCGAAATGAAAAACTCACAGGAAGACTGGGGTCGGCAGTTATCCCCCATAATGTGTCTGCCATACGAAGAATGTTAACAGGTGATAATCGCTATACCTACCAAATGACATAGAAGGAATTTAAAATTGAATCAGCAGCCACACGCAAAATTATTCACGAAGAATTGCATACGATAAAAGTAGTTTGCCGTTGGGTCCCTCATAATCTGAGTACCAAAAAGAACAGTGTGTCAGAACCAGTAAACGAACCCTTAAATTGCTACATAATGGGGCTTCCTCCCTCCATCATTTCTAAAATTGCAACGGATGATGAAATCTACATACCATTTTTTGACGCTCCACCATGTCAAGAAAAAAAGTGGGGTTTTTAAGATGATCTCAAACAATAAAAAACAAAACAAAAAAAAAAAAATAATGTATGCCGTTTACTTAAAATCGGATTTTCAAACCCTCAAGTTAAAAAGGAAGACAGAAACAAAAAAGGGGTTTGTGCCATCAAATGTTTTAAAAGAAATTCTCCAAGAAATTAATGTTAGGGCGGTTTTCAAAGGTGGGGCCCCCCGGGGGGGGGAGGGCGCGAGCATATCGAAAATAAAAGTTTTAAAAAAAATTAATTTATGAATGAAGTAAAAAACTTTCTGACATAATAAAGAAATAGTTTACACTGATAGAATTTATTAGTATTATTTATCAAACATAAAGTTTCTTTTTCATACATTCATTATATCTGATCCTAAAAATAAAAAAAAAACACCTTTTTGTTTGATTTGCTGTAATCCAGGGAAAAGGTTTTTTACTGGTTTTATCTTTTAAATCTAAAATACTATTTCGAAAAAAGACAAAACCCAGACCTAGAGAAACATTCTAAGAAAAAAATTCATCTGTTTGACCTTCAACTTACTGCTATGGTTAGTTCTTTTTCCTTTTTTATGCCTTTATTTTTCATTTAGAAGTTGTAAAAAATGCCCTTACAAAAGGGTTATATAACATTTCAACAGAAAACTTTTTTGAAGGATTTTTTGGGCCCAATATTTATTTTTTAGTATTTTGAAACATATAAAGCATGATGAAAAAACGTTTTAAATAATTCATTTTAGATCTTAACTTTCGAGTTTTACTTGATTATAAACTTTTAAACCCCGGGGGCTTTCCCGGCGGGGTACAAACTAAAAAAATTTGAACAAAATATGACAGTTTTGCTTGCAGATATCATTCCTGTAACGTTCGAGAAAATTTTTCGTGATTTGTATCCTTTATTAAGATCGGGTACCTTAGAAACTTTTTAAATTTCTTTCGTTTGGGAATTTTTTCTCAAATTATCAATGAAGGTAGAAAGTAGGAAAGTATGTTTTTCTTTCATTAAATTATTCACGGGAATTGTGATTTTATTTTGTACAATAAAATAATTTTTAAAAAATCTTCGACTATTACCTTTGTATGGAATGGCGTCTCCCCCATTAAAACATTTTGAAGTCTTCTGTTTTAAATATTAAAATAAACAATTATTTTTTTATCGGTATTTTTTACATTTTTTTTTCATTATTTAACATTAATTAAATGCTAATTTGTGAGGATTCCCTTCACACAAAAGTTCGTTTAAATCTTTTATAATATGAGCATTCATTTAAAAAAAACTTTTACATTTTGTATTCATTGCCGTGCTCTTGGTTTTATTTCTACAATTCAAATGCCGACTGGGGGCGTGTTGGTTTGTCCCGGCCCCTGCACCTAAGTTTGCGGGTTGACCCAACCCATGTCGGTGGATTTTCATGATGCAGAAAATCGCAGCGGTCATGAACGCCATGTCGTATGAATATTCGGGATGTAAAAACCCCCAGTCCCGTTTGGGGCCGCCAAAATTCTTAAAAAACTCAAGTTCAATTTTGCATCCAGGCTTAGGTACCTTCCTCTGAGGAGGAAACTGGGCATCAAAATTCGGGCATTTGGGAAACGCCTTTTTCGGTGGGATAAAATGGGACCAGCTCCCCGGGGAATACAAAAGGTAAGAAATACCAACATTTGCTTTTAAAATTTTCGCAGATGTCGGATAGTTTGCCAAGAACGCACGTTCCGGGAATGCTAATTGTGACGGATATGATAAGAGAGCAACAGTAGCGCCCCCGGAATTTTTCAAGGGGTCCGGGGTTGAAAGTTCACCCTTTTTTATCATGCTATTTTGATTTTTAATTTTCAGAAACAAAAAAAAGTAAAAAATAATTTTTGAATAAATAATTTGCATTAATTAAAAAATTAACTTTAAAACAATTATTTAATTAAATTTTTATTATATACTTAGAATTATAACCAATCGAAAAAAGGGTTTGGGGGTTTGGGCCCCCCGGACCCCCTTCCCTTTTTGTGGCCATGGAAGCAACATAGACTAGACTATTTTTTTAATGACATTTAAACTTTTAGAAATGGATGTGGAAAAAAATCTTTAAATAAATATATTTTGCAATCTGTTCCAATTTTAAAAATTTTAGATGAAAAATAACATGATAATTTTCGTATTACCTAAAAGTAATTTTTTAAAATATATTTACTTATAAAAGTATATAATTTGCTTAAAATATATATTGTTAAAAGTAACAAATACGAAATTTAATACTTTCTTCTGAATTTGTACGGTTTTTTAATTAAGATCATGGTAGCTTTAGCGACAAAAACGCATTATTATTGTGTAAGGGGGGGGCGATAAAAAATTTTGATTGAAAACCGGAGTGAAAGTTTGAGAAGCACTGTGTTAGGGGACTAATACTCCGCAATGACAATGCATCTTCCCATACGGCCGGATTAACACTGTGGAGTCTCTTAAGCAAAAATAAATGAAAATAATAGAACATCCACCTTATTCTCCAGATCTAGCTATGTGTGACTGTTGGTTATTTGTTAATGCAAATAGAACTTACGTGGACGTCGTTTTAATTCAGGAGTTACTAATGTGATTAAGAATGCATTTTTTTTCATCAATTTTAAGTAATGAATGGTTTGAGGCATTTATTCTGTGGAAAATTCGTCTAAAAAAATGGATTAATGCTGATGGAGACTATTTTTAACACTCCTAATTTTTTTAGTATGACTTTAAAACCTAGGCGTATCTCAAAAATTTCACAATGTTCTAGCAAACCAGATCAAAACTTGAGTTATTGAAAATTTGCTGTATAAGCTTAGGAATTATGTAAATTCTATTACACTTACTACTATTTTATACTAAACAAGTCTTAGTTTTATCGAAGTTTATATTATCTTAGTTTTATATTAACTCTTCCTTAACAAGTGTGTGTGAAATTATTTAAATAATAAGAGTAAATAGAGCTTTGGTAACACTTGGAAATATAAGTGATTTCCTTGTTTCAACAGACAGTTACCATACTTGCATACAAAAGGGGTACACACACAAAAAAACAAGACAATTTACGAAAATAGAGTGGAGTTAGCACCAATTGTTTGGGTGATGTCATCCCACGCACGTCCTCTATCCATGTGGCCAGTTTCGCCATAACCGATCAAGTCCGTTGGGCTAACCGCATCTTGGAGTGAACGCATGCAATTTCAATCCGACGGAATAAAGTGTAGAATCAGCATCCAGTTTCTTGTGAAACTTAAGAAATCAGCCATGAAAACATTTAATATATTAACCGAGGCTTTTATGGAGATGAAACTTTTTCTCGCGCATATTTTTTGAATGGGTTTTTAAGGGAAAAAATGTGGGAAAATGATAAATTGCTTGGGCCCAATGTGTAGCTGTTACGACCAAAACATCCCAAAATTTGATATTAATTGTTCCAAACATCAATTGTAGACAGTTAATCAACACTACAACATTAGTATTAATTTTGGCTACAAAAAAGGAAGATAAAATTTAATTGGCTAAATTTGCACGACAAAATCACATGATTATAGCAATCACCTGTTTTAAGTCAATCGTTCATAAATTAATGGTGAAAGTCAATGATAGCTGGGTCCCATTTCTAGCCAATCAGCTCGTGCTCTTCTCTGTTGCCATTTTCTTTGAAAATCTTTTTTAACCCTCTGTGCGCATTCTGCGGTTTGACGGGGAACGTAGATGTTGAAAAAATTTATGAAACCCCCGGATTTCTGGGTATCCCTTTTTTTCCCAATTTATTTAATTGTGCAAAAACATGCTATTCTTGTTCGTTTTTTCATTTGTTTTAACGTTCATTTTTAATCTTTTTATATTTAAAAAAAAAAACTTTTTAAAATATTTTTTTTAAATTTTTCCCCCCCTTAAAAATTTAGAAAAAAAAAGTTTTTTCCAAAATACGTAAAAAAATAATATGCAATTTTTGAACCTGCTTTAAAAATAGAAATTTAACCCACGAGAGGGCTAAAAGTGCAGAATAGTTGCTTAATAGGTAAACAAAATTTATTTTAAAAAGAGTTACATGTATAACAAAAAAATTTTTTTTTCAAGTTTAAAAAAACTTCGTGAAGAGTTTTTTAACCTGAATTGTCTTTTTTTCATTTTATGCAAATTTTAAGTAGGACAACAAGTAGAAGACTAAAAATAGTTTTAAAATCAATGAATAAAAAATGTGTTAGCACTTATCATGGGCATTTCCCCTTAATTTTATATACCTATTTGTTTTGAGAGTTAAGAAACTTTCACGAGGTACAAAACTTCCAACCTAAATCATTTTTCTAATTGGTGGGACGGTAGAACCTGAAAACTCGGCACTGAAAACCCCGATAACTCTTTTACGTTGAAAAAACCCCTGAAGATAATTTCTGGATGTGTGATAAAAAATACCGGGGCGAGACAGTTTGTTTTGGCCCGAAATTATTTACCGTCCCGTTAATGAAAAATGCCCAAAAAAAACGAAGACGTTAACGTTATAAGGACAAGGGATGAATTCCTAAAACATTAGGTTTTTCAAGTTTAAAAAGGGGGAAAAAATTTATTTATTTATTTCATTTAGCATAATTTTTTTATTTTTGTGTGAAAAGTTCATCTTTCCCCTTTTTAAAAGCATATTTAAGTTTGAAAAAATTATCGAAATCTTAGTTTTATTGGGGGAAAAAAACGAATTCAATTAATGCATTTTTGCTCCATTTTCATATTTGACAACCTCATATCCTTGGGGGGGAACAAAAAAGGGTGTTTAAATCGCCCTTTTGTATTTTGAACATCAAAATTTGGGCCTTAATTGATTTACTGGTTCTTTTTTAACTTTCCCTTTATAAAGCAGCCAGACGCAGAATGAATGCGGTACCCCAAGATAACGACACTGAGCATTTCTTTTTAAAAAAAAAAAAAGGTAGCCAGTATTTGAGAAGTTGGAAGCTACTTTTTGACATTTTCCCTCATTTTTATCATTTGACATTTTTCTGGGGGAGGGTTTTTTAAGATAGGCAGCGTTTTAAACTGTGGGGGGCCCCTTTTTTAAAAAGTGATAATTCTACGTGGTGGGTGCGAGCATATCGAAAAAACGAAAAAAAAAAGATTCTTTTTTAATATATATATATATATATATATATATATATATATATATATATATATATATATATATATATATATATATATAAATTTACTGAAAGGAAGCAAAAGAAAATACATTCTGATATAATAAATAACAAAATCCCAACATTGTTATATAATCCCAATCTGTTCAGTACAATACACATTTGATAATTAATTTATCCATATTAAATTAAGAACAAGTTTAGTAACTTCTCTGACTTCCTTGGGCTTTTTTATAAAAATTTAATACATCTGGAACTTTCTTTAATTTTTTGATCATTGTTATTTATAATTAAAATCATATTAAACTTTAGCGTAAAAGATATTATTATTGCATTAATAAAATTTTTTTGGGAAGAAAATTATGTTAAAAAGGGTTGCAAAATTGAAAGTTTAAGTCTGGTTTAAGGGTATTTGGGAAATTTATTTTCTTTATATTCTCCGGGAAAAAACAACAAGTGCAGTAGAATATTTTCTGATCAAACATTTTAATTATTCTTTCTAAATCCCATTTCAATAAGCTCCATTTTAATTAATCCGCCCCCCTTTATCTCCACATTAGGCCGGGACTCTACTGCATTAATAAATAATAAATTCATCTTGTACTTGTGATCTCCCTTGTTCCCCATTACCAACCACAAACAGAGATACAATGAAATTTTGTTATCTAAACAATCTTTTTAAAAAACTTTACAAATGTGAAAATTTCTAAGAAAGAAATAAAAATGTATTTATTACTTTTTGAACACATCTCAAATTACTTCCTGTATATCTACGCTTAAATTAATTTCCAAAGGGCAAAATTATTTGACCAGAAAAGTTGAGTACCAATTAGTATTACTTTTAAGCAATTCGAATAATTAAATTTATGTCACACAGAACTTTCGTAGCGCTTTTACAAACCAGTTTTTAGCTAGTTTTCCCCCTTTACTTCTTCAATTCTAGAAGTTTTAAATTCATTTCACCTTTCTGCACATTAACATTTTCTTTTCAATTTGAAGATCCTAAATCATGAAGTAGCAGAAATGGAATTATCACAGCCTGTAAAAGTAAGTTCAATTTGGAAGTGATTCGTTCTCTTTTTACCAACTGCAGGCGAGGAGAAATCCTATTACCATGCTCTGCTTTCTTCTTATAAGGTAACATTTCTTCTTTTCAAAAAAGATCCATTCTGTCACGTTTCCAGTGGACTTTGCAATCTAACGCAATAAATTTTGATAACTTTGCATTAAAAGTAGAGAAAAATGTGCTGCATTGTTATATTTCTTGAACTATATTGATATTTTTTATCCGATACGCTTACATGTGGGTTTTTTTAAAAGAGGAAGAAAAAAAGAATATCTGTTAGAAAATTGGAGGGGAAAAAAGGGTTTTATTTAATGTCAAAAAAATTGTAACAGTTTCAATTGTATTTTGGAACAATTGGGATATATACTTGCCTCCGAAAGTTTTTATAAAGGTGATCATCTTTCATATTCATTCAACAATCGCTAATTAAATGAAGTCTTTCTGAATCGATATTATTATTTATTGATTCCTCTAACGTCGTAAATTCAAATAGTATCAATAACAATCGCCTGTATAATACAAATACTATAACTTGTGAACGACACAAATCGTGCGCGTAAAAGTCGTGTCACTGGAAAAAACTTTTACAATAATGGATTGTAACTAAAAGTTAATACTTTTTAAGCTATTCCGTTCTTTCTATAACTCTCTCAACATATTTGGCAGGTATTTAATTCGCTTAGTTGTTTCATCTGTGGATATTTTGTTTCATTTTTTACTATGACAGATTTGAGCAACTCCTTGGATGTTATTACGTTCCCCCTGATTATTCACTCGAGTAAATTCCACAAATGCTGTATTGTGCTTAGGTCTGGGGACTTTGTTGGTTAACGGAATTGGTTTGGGACATATCAGAACAGCCATGGCTCACAATGTGAGCCATTTGCTTAGTACCTTTGTGCCGCTGAAAGTAAAAACCATCACCCGTTGCAAGTTTCTCGACATATGCCCTGTTATTTTACTTCACTAAGCTCAAGTAACCAAATTTGTACATTGTTAATTCAATAAATTACAGATTACCTGCCAAAAGGGTTCCAATGCATCCCCAAACATTATGCCTTCTCCTCCATGTTTGGTTGTCGAAAAAGCATTCTCTGTCCAGGAAGTTTTGCAGGCATATTTTTGGGAAGGATCGTAACAGTCTTGTGTGAGGTCGAGCATTGTCTTGTTGAGTGTGGTTGGCACGGTGCCACGGATCAATACTAGGACGTAATTTTTAATCGACAATTAAGGGCTTAGTTATACACCATACGAATGATCAAGATAAATGTTAATTTTTGTATATAGATTTATATATGAAAAACACATGGGGTTACTGGTAATTAATTATTAAACTTGTTCTCAACTTACTATTGATACATTAATTTTAAATACATTGTGCAGTACTGATACATTTATTAGTGTATTATATCAGTGTAAAGGTGCGTTTTATTTTTTATTATGTCGGAATGTATTTTATTTGTTTACTTTCAGTAAATTAATAATTTTATTTAAATAACCTTTTGTTTTCGACATTTCAATAGGCTCGCACCCCTCCCCCTTAGAGTTTTCAAGCACCCCACAGTTTAAGAAACGCTGACGTAGAGTAACAATAATATTCCGATTGTTTTAGTGTAGAGAAAAAATCACAAAAACATATAGACTGTTGCTCCATAATGTTTGTAAAGAATGTGAAATGTAAGAGTCAGAAACGCTTACACTCTTATAAAGTGTTATAATGGTATGAGTATAAAAATAAAAATAAAAATATCTTCCATACTCCACTTGAACTACAATGTAAAGAAGCAAAAGAGAAGAAAGTACTCTTTAAAAGATTCATTTTCAACTTCCGTTTTACTGGAATCATTCTTACCTTTCTCAAAATCATCTCGCCCACTAGGCTTGAAAGCTTTTTGAAATTCTTTTGAAACAAAACTACTTTCCGATGGGATAAAATCTTAACAAACAACCATCTTCGGAGCTTACACCTCCCTCGTCCACCCCCGCCCCAGACCTAAAGGCACACAATTACAGGGAGCACCAAATTCTGAAATCAGGAGAAGGCCATTGGCTCTCTTTTCCTTCATTATGTGCCTGTTTCATCTGGATGGTCGTTAAGAGTACCCAATAGTGTTGGAATAAATCTGAAGTTAGTGCAGAGAAGAATCGATACAACCGAACTGTCTCGGAAGATAAAGATATGTGGGTTTTTTTTAAATATTTATTTGCTCCAGTTTTTACTTAATGGTAGTCGCAAATAAGTAAATGTACGGGTTTCTAAGGTATTATTCCATTCGCAGAGATGTCATTATTTCTGCCTTTCACAGAGATGGAATTTCTGTAACGGTCATTTTTTTTTTAAATGTGACTCAAACTTACTTTTTTATTTATTTACTTTTTATTTATTTATTTATTATTTTTTAATTTGATGAGTGGGAGGAGATTTGTCACCAAAAGAATTATTTAATTGTGTCAGTTAGTTCTGATAATTAGTAGTGGAAATCAGAGTTAGGTAGTTCAGTGCACCGTCCGTGTGAATATGTCGGCCTAATGTTGGGAATTAGTTTTCAGATGAAAATATTTGAGAAAATGAAATTTTAAGAGAGAATAGAGGGTCCTTAAGTTTCAGCATTCAACCGTTAATCGTTTCATATGTAGTGTACATAAAATTAGATTTTTAAGGAAGTATTTCGAGGTATAGTAATACTATTCAGAAATATTTAGCAATGAGAAAGTGTATAAATGAAGATATCCTGAATTTTTATTATATGATAATCCCATCCCAATAGAGAATAATCATAGTATGGATAATGTCACGAATGACAGTAAAAAACTCACATTTTTATGCCGTATTTAAAGTTGTGTTCGCCAAACGTGTGATAGATTTAATTGAACGTGAATCAGTTTTCATGAAAATTTGTAGCATTCAAATTCATACATTTATTATTATATAATGTTTTACAAAATTTCAAAATAATTCATAAATGCTTATTTTTCAATTCCTTCTAATAGTTCACTCTCCCTATATATATATATATATATATATATATATATACATATATACACTTAAGAGCCAAAAAAACTGGTACGCCTGCTTAATATCGTGTAAAGTCCCCACAAACACGCAGAAGTGCCGCAACAGGATGTGGCATGGATTCGATTAATGTCTGAAGTAGTGCTGTAGGTAACTGACACCATGAATCCTGCAGGGCTGTCCACAAATTATTAGGAGTGGGGATCTCTTCTGAGCAGCAAGTTAAAAGGCATCTCAGATATATTCAATAATAATCATGTCTGGGGATTTTGGTGGCCAGTGGAAGTGTCTTAATTCAAAAGAGTGCTCCTGGAGCCACTCTGTAGCAATTCTGGACGTGTGGGGTGTCGCACTGTCCTGCTGAAATTCTCCATTTTCGTCGGAATGCACAATGGACTTGAATGGGTTCAGGTGATCAGACAGAAGGCTTACGTACCTGTCATCAGTCAGAGTCGTATCTAGACGTATCAGGAGTCCCATATACGCCATCTGCACACAAACACCATAACATCACAGAGCCTTCACCAGCTTGAACAGTCCCTTGTTGACTTGTAGGGTCCATGGATTCCTGAGGTTGTCTCCATATATGCGTCCGTCAGCTCGATTCAATTGGAAACGAGACTCGTCAGACCAAGCAACGTGTTTCTAGTCATCAACAGTCTAACATCGGTTTTAACGAGCAGGCGAGACGTAAAGCTTTGTGCCAGGCACAGTCAACAAGGGTACACGAATGGTCCTTTCGCTCCAAAATCCCATATCGATTATGTTTCGTTGAATCGTTCACACGGTGACACTTGTTGGTGGCTCAGCATTAATCTCTGCAGCAATTTGCGGAAAGGTTGCACGTCTGTCCCGCTTAAGGATTCTCGTCAGTCATCGTTGGTCCCGTTCTTGCATTTTCTTTTTCCGGCGGCTGCGATGTTATAGATTTGATGTTTTACCGAATTCCCGATGTTCATGGTACACTCGTGAAATGGCCGTACGTGAAAATCCAAATTTCATCGCTACCTCGGAGATGCTATGTCCCATCTCTCGTACGCCGGCTATAACAACACGTTCAAACTCACTTAAATTTTGATAACCTGTCATTCTAGCAGTAGCAACCTATTTAACAACTGTACCAGACACTCGTTGTCTTATGTAGGCTTTGTCGACAGCAGCGCCGTACTCTGATTGGCTCCATATCTCTTTATTTACATACGCATGTTTGTACCTGTTTTTTCGGCTCTGCAGTGTATATGTATATATACCGCAATTCCACACCACATGTCCAAATTCCAAACCCAGTGCTGGGTAAGGCTGACTCAGACTTTCAACCCTTCAGCGGATCGATAAATGAAGGGGGGAAACACTGGAAGTTTCACGTCGGACTGACAACCTGAACGGAGCATCTGTTCACGCACCTCAAAACCCAAAGTCGCGTATACTGAGTTGGACATAGTAGGCCCTGGCCTCATGGGCTGTTGCGCCACTAATATATATATATATATACACTCGTGAACAAAAAAAATAAGCTCACCAAGAAGGAGTCGTCGAAATGAAACGAAATTTTACAAACGTAAAGACTACTTTGATATAAGTAAATGATTGAAAAATCGAAAAAAAAGATCATTTATTTCAGACAAAAAGGCAAAAGAAAGGAGGATTTAATACCCTGTTGAACCTCCTCTAGTGCGAATGCACGATGAGATACGATCTAACATTGTAGCATACAAGTTTTGTATGTGATGTATTGAGACATAATTTCATTCCATATTGGCTGTAACCTTGCCTCTAGTTCATTCAAACTCGTGCGATGCCCAACTCGCTGATCCAAATGATCCCAGATATGCTCAATTAGAGACAATTCT
Source organism: Trichonephila inaurata madagascariensis (assembly GCA_019973955.1). Taxonomy (NCBI): domain Eukaryota; kingdom Metazoa; phylum Arthropoda; class Arachnida; order Araneae; family Nephilidae; genus Trichonephila; species Trichonephila inaurata. The sequence goes on from BMAV01013345.1 coordinate 34,938, forward strand.
GCGGATAGGGAAGGCCAAGGAAGGGTAGTAACAGTGGGAAGACAGTTTTGTGACGCCCTTATCGTGTGAAGCCGAGCATTGTCTTGTTGAAAAATGGCTCCTGGGAGTCATTTGCATGAGTGACAACACATGTGATAACAGGTTGTCAAGGTCCTACTGCTGGGCTGTCATGGTGCCAAGGATCAATACTAAGGGCAACCGTGTATTGTAATCAATGGCACCCCATACCATCACACCAGTTGTGAGAGTGGTGTGTCGCTGTAAACAAAGGCAGTATTGAGGCGTTCATCACGGGGTCTCCACACACGAACACGATTGTCATCACTGCTGAGATCGAATCTGGATTCGTCGCTAAAAACGACCTGGTTCCATTCCGTTGCAGTGCAAATTCCTGGTGTGCGGCACCACTCCAAACGGAGGCGTCGATGGGTGGGCGTTAAGGGCAGCAGACGTAATAGGTGCCGTGATCTCAAATGTCCTTCAGCCGGGCACCTTCGTATGGTTCTAGAAGACACAGGGGCTCTAGAGAAGGTACTACCTGTGGCTGGATGACGGTCGATGAAGCAGGTGGCTGTACGTGTGCATTTCGATGTGGTGGTCTTCTTGACGGCTGTGGAGGGTTCCTGAGCCTGGGCTTCGTGTAAATGACATCTCTCGGATCCACTGGTCCCAACACCTCCTAACAACACAATGAAAGCGACCTAATTGACGAGCTATTCGCCTAACTGGCCATCCAGCTTCCATTATGCCGATGATTCTCTCCCACTCAAACTGCGACAGCTGCTCATATCGTCTTCGAAAATGGCGTAATTGAATGTCTACCTCAGCTCTTCTTTTGTAAACAATTCAGCACACTCAAACAAGCTTTGGTTACGTGTTTTATACTCCACTGAGAACGACGTTAAACGCCCTCTGCCGACTATATGTAATGCGCAATCACGCTACAATTCTAATCATTTGCATATCTCCTCGACATGTACCTTCATGCGCTTATTACGATCCAATTATTCTTGATGCTCTAAATTTTGCCCATGAGAGTATATTATATATATATATATATATATATATATTGTTCAAGTTTTCAATCGTTAATCAAATACTTTTCATTCATCCACTGAAATTCAAAAGCATTTTTGAATCTTGTAGTGTGGATGACTTGATGTTAATACAGTTTTTTTTCGAACTTGAATTCATTAATTAAATTTTATTTTTTAGTTTCAAATTTATTCTGCGTTATTTTTGAAGAACATAGATTTATCTAAAACTGATGGCGCCAATAAATTTTTCTAACAAAGTAGGAATTTATTTATTTATTTTATTTTATTTTTACTAGTGTTTATTTTATTTTAATTTTAAAAGGGGATCGATCATTTAGTATTAAGGTTCAGGGGAAGAAATGCGAAACATATCTTATATCAGAAAAAAATTTATCAACTCAGATAAAAATGAGTATGATAAAGTTCGCGTTGCTCTGTATCCCCTTCAGGACCAGCGGCAGGAAAGCGCTTCCACAGGTCCTACGTTCGGAGAGGTTACGCACGCACGGGTCCGGTCGAATTTCCCTACTAATCCTATATATATATATATAATTTCCTTTAAAAATTCATATAAAGTTTTAGAAGCAATTATAAATACGCTAAAACTTACAATTTACTATCAATGATAATATTTTAACATGAAGTACAAAGATTTTCGCTATATTAAAAAAAAAAAAAAAACAATTGCAAATTTTAAAGAAAATATTTTCATTTTAATAAAAAAAATACGCTTTCAAAAAATTGACAAAAATCCCATATATTTAAATACGAATTCAGAAAATATTAGAAAACTAAACCAACTTATTCAAAATATAAACAGAAATCTATAGAGCAATACATCCCGAACCTTTAAATATCCGATTCTCTCGAAAAATCTAAACATGTGCAGTTGCTTATATTCATAAATATCTCGGATATAATTAAAAAAAGCACGGAGCCGAAAGCCCATATTGAAGTTCAAAGTTTTATGAAACATTATTCGAAAAAAAAATACTGTTTTTAACCGCCGTCTAGTGCTTGTAAAAATTAACATAAAAACGTTTCTAACTCTGAACACACCGGTGTGATCATGGGCCTACGGGGCAGGAAAAAGCTTTAATCACATATATGATACGTATGAGCCGTGGAGGAAGAAACGCGTGATCACATATATGGGATCATGATACTGAACAGGGTATAGAATAAAAAAATATAACACAAATATTTCCAGTTACTTTATATCTGAAAAAAAATTCCAAATCTGGTCATGTGTTCCGACATTAAAAAGAAAACAGCCTTAAAGACTCATAAGGAAAAGAAATGTATTGTATATACTTGTATATTAATACATTTTCAAAATTAAAAATTTAATAATAATTATAATAATATCTGATTTAAATTATTCTTTATTTATACTTATGCATATATGTAGGATATTCCATTTGTAAGAAGTTAGATCATATCACATTTACAGCCGCAATTCTAATCAAAACAGTATTCCACATCAACGCCATCTAGCGTCCTTTTTTAAAAGGCATGAACCTTTTCCAGAGGCCCACAACATTCGTGAGAGAAGTCGTGTTTCCCGCCGGGGGTTTAAAACGCACTTTTGTCCGCGCCAGGCGGTAAATCTTAATAGACCATAATGAATTCTATTTAACCTCAATTGCCTCCTTAAAGTAAGTGGGTTCACTTTCCTATTCTTCCGGGAAAAATGCTTATCTAACCCTTTTCCCATTCTTTGAAATATTTCCCATTAAATACCCCTATAATTTTAATAAATTATTTAGTTTTTTAACTAGTTTCTTTCTTGAACTATGTTGTCTATTTTATTTCGAAATTAACTTAACACACCCCTAAAAACCCCTAGACACCACGCCATAAAAAACCCCGCCTTTTGAAGAATCCAATCTTTTGGAAGATTTTTGTTGGGTTCCCAATATATCGATCTTATGCCCTTGCTTCTCCCATGTTAATATAAGTATTTAAATATATATATATGTTACCGGCAAAGTATGAAATGCCGGCCTTCTATAGAATGCCTAGGCATTGTATAGAATGCTAGGCATTCTATAGAATGACTAAAGCTGTTTAGGCAAAGTATGAAATAAGGTCATGATAAGGTTACTATATTACTGACGTACATTTTTAAAAAATGCAAATGTTATTCTGACAAAATAATGAGAGTGCCATTAAAAAATTATTCAAAGTACGTAAAGGAAAAAGAAACTTGTACCAAACAAAATTTATGTCTTTCTTATTAAGGAAAACAAGATTTTCAAATAAAAAATAAGAACTTAAAATTAATCTGCTTATTGCAACATGAAAGGCTTGAATGGCATTTTGAATTACATTTCATTACATTTTTTACGCAAAGACCATTCTTATTTTGCTACTTTGTTTTACACATACATTTGATGAATCCTTCGCCGCTTCCATTGAAATGAGTAATTGCCACCTGAGGAATTTCATCTCAGGAATATCTTTTTAAATTTTAAGCAAGTACTTTGGGCACAAAGTAAATTGCGATTTCGCATATACTGTTTTTTAAAATTTTTTTCTGAAGTTCCAAGTCGATAGTAACATTTTTCCCACTTCGTTACCCAAAATATTAACAAAAAATCATAAATTTCACAACAATGTCTTTTTAAAATAATTTTTCTGTTTTTCCCGTCAAGGTCACAAAGGATGTAGGTTCAATTTCATAACGTGTAACGTTTTTGTATTTGGTTGAAAGTTCTTTCAAAATTTATCACGTCCTCCGTATTCAATAGCCAAATGAGCTTCATGAAGTACTTAAAATAACTCAGAATCCGAGATGTAATACTGTATAAAAATGTTTCCAAGCTTTTTTTCCCTGGACCGGTCAAAGTTTGATAATTTTACCGTGGCCCGCTGAGGGTGGCACTTTATTTATATTTTTAATTTTTTGGTTTAATAACTTAATTGTATTTAAACATGCCTTCAAAAACAAAATTTAGTTACCCGAAAAATGAATATAATGTGATTTTAAGACATAAAAAAGTAAATTTTTAAGAAAAAGTCAAAAAAAACACTAGAGAAATACACCCCCTAAATAAAATGAAAAAATTTTTAATCCCCCTTTGAGTCGCCCGGATACCTTTTGGGTTTCAACGGACAGGGGGTTTTAAAACCATTCTGTATAGTACTGACGCCTTCTTTAACAGGTTAAAATGAGTTTACTTTTATTTTCCCACCAAACATTTTATCATAGTTTTCCCAGAAAACCAAAGATCCTGGGTTTCCCTTTTTTAGTAGCCCTTTTGGCTTTTGTGCATCAGATTAACTTCTTGTAAGTATTTTCCCGGGAAAAAAATAATTTTTGAAACTTTAACTCGAGGTTTGGGAAAATTGTCGTCAAATATTTTTTTCATGCCTATATACCGATGGGCCCAACCCTTTTTAGCTGTAGCGTATCAGAAATCAATCTACCAATTATGTTTTAGCGTCCCCCGGGTGGGATTTTTTTGAAACAATTTTTCCCGCGATAAATATTTTTGCAGAATTAGAGAATAAGTTCAATTATGTAGATTTCAAAAGCTTTATCACAAAATTAAATTTTGGATAAATTTAAAAAATATTTCTTAAACTTAAAAATAAATAGATAAAATATAACTATTTCTTCAAAAAAAGTAATAAAAATAATAATAAAAAAAATTTTTAAAAAATAAGAAATAGACAAAGTAAGATATAAAGTTTTTCCCCTCTGATTACAGTTAAATAAAATTTTTAATATGAACCTAGTGCTGCTTCGCTCTACTTCTATACCCAAAAAATTTTGGTTTTAATTTGTGATTTTTTACTTTGACATGATTCTGAGCATTCAGTTGTTAAACAATTTTTTAGGATCGAAATATTTTTGGGTATGAGGAAAAATATTTTACTTAGATATATAGAACTAAAAAAACGGGAAAAACAGAATACATATGCAATTTTTTCTTCAAACAATTAAATATTTTAGCCATAAAAAACCCAAAAAATTACAATAAAGTTTTGAATTTAACTTTTTGAGTTATCTTTTCAAATTTTTTTTTAAAATTCCTTAATTGTCCAAATTGTTTGTTAAATAAGGGCCATTACAAATTTATGAAGTCCATTCAAAATTGGGATATTTGTTGAGTAGTGCTGAGTGGGCCCCTGATAATTGTACCCCTGTGTCATAGGTTGCCTTTCCCCGCTTTGACCATGACCCCTTTCCAACACTAAAACTTGCTTCTCCATTTTTATGCAGCACAGAAAAAAAATTTTTTTTGAACAAGTTTTAAAAAAAATTATAATTTGACACTCCTGAACAAACCACAATGTGCAACTGACAAAATTTGGGGCCTGAGGAACGCGTTAAAAGTCTCCGGGTTTGACACAATATTGAAACGAATCGGGGATGTATTTCATACTTCCCGGTTTTTTCATTGGGGAAAAGAATGCCTAGGCAATGTATGAAAATAAGAATCATTTCATACATTGCCGGTTAAATTTTGGGATTCTATACAACGCCTAGGGATTCTATAGAACTATTCATAAATTTTTTTTGGGAAATATATATATATATATATATATATATATATATGTCATGTTTGAAAAGTTTAGCTTCAAAATTAAGTAAGTAAAAAAAATGAAAATAGAGCAACTTTTTTCCATCGCGTAAGGATTTTGTGGGGTAAATAAGCCTATTTAAAGATTTGGGAAAGAGCGCTGACAAAGGAGAACGCATACTCGAAAAGGCTTAGCTGGTGAATTCGCCATTTTTTTTCTATTGTTCTATTTTCGGGCCGCGCCAAAGGGCCGCCATGTTGGAATGTGTGTGTGTGTGTGTGTGTGTGTGTGTGTGTGTGTGTGTGTGTGTGTGTGTGTGTGTGTGTGTGTGTGTGTGTGTGTGTGTGTGTCTGTGTGTGTGTGTGTGTGTGTGTGTGTGTGTGTGTGTGTGTGTGTGTGTGTGAAAAAATTTTAGTGGTGTATAATTTGTCGTGGCGAGTGGATGTTACTAGTGTAGTGAACCAAAAGATAGGGCGTGGCCGGTGGTGAGTGATTCATGTATTACGTGGCGAGTGGAGGGTCTTCAGTAGTATTGAAGCGGCAGTTTGGAAAGTTACTCCATTTTATTCACATCTTGAAACACATAAGCATAAAACCTGAACGATATTACACATAAAAGACAACACACAAAGCGCGACAGCCGGCTGACTACATGTTTACAGAGCGAAGAACAGATAGAGCTGGCTTTCTAGAGTCTTGCTATTTATATTTAGCGGAACATCACGTGATTTAGGAGATGGATGGATGTAGTTTCAATAGTTCCCGGTAGCCGGGTAGCCAATTAAAATAATTACACGTGGACATTTAATAATTCAAGAGCTATTACAGATTAAATTATTGGAATGATTATACTTTATATATATATATATATATATATATATATATATCTTGTTCAAATTTTCAATCGTTAAGAAAATACCTTTTATTCATCCACTCAAGTTCAAACAGATTTTTTTCAAACTTGTAGTGGATGACACTGGATGTTAATAGTGTTTTCAAGTATTAATTCATTAACTAAATTTAATTAACGAATAAATAGTAACAAAGAAAAATAATAGTTCAACACCTTATATAAAAATGAAAATCACTCACTGTATCCCTGTAGCGCAATGGATTTCTAATCCGAAGGTCGTGGGTTCGAATCTTATCTGGGGATGAACTAATTTCTGAGAATATAATTTCTTTTTACTATACTATTTTATTGGAATTATTAAGTTTAAACAATGACTGAATAGTAACAAACAAAAAATAAAAGTCCAACACCCTATATAGAAAGGAAAATAGAAAATTGCAAGGAAAATCCTTTCTATTTTCCCACTTAATATTGTGATTCTGTCCTATGTATGTACATATTTATATTAATTGTAACTATTTAATAAAAATAATTAAAATAAAATTTTTCTTTGTTGTTCTAAGCAGGAATTGACTCAAATATTTTTTTATATATATTGCACTGCTCTTTCTAAAAAATGCAACAACATGAGTGAATCTTCAGAATTAAATGAATTTTGCAACTAATATCAAATATAGGATGTTACGTAATATAGTAAAATTTCAGAGACACTGCGCATGCTAGGTGTGCGCAGCGCCCTCTGAACTGATGTTGAAAGCGTATAACATTAGTACACCAGTGATGTGAGGGCTATAGAGGGACGTTGAAAGTAGTTAATAATTATTTGTTAATGACGAACATTTAGTGAGACCTCAATATGCCTCCACGACGAAATAAGGAGAAATTCCAACAACTTACGGTGTTTGAACGAGGGAGAATTATCGGCCTTCGAGAAGGAAGATTTTTCCTATCCTGCAAAAGGAGCTCGTATGCCTCGAAGAGTTCCACAGTGATGTGAGTTTGGAAGCAGTGGACCGACGAGCACCGAACAAATCGAAAAATTGGCAGTGAACGATGGAAAGTAACGTCCGCGCGCGACGATCGACACCTGCTCCTCATGACGTTGAATGACAGTACAGCTTCCTCCAGGTAGTTGGCAGCATGTTGGTCTACTGCTATAGGTGTACTAATGTCGGTTTCATCAGTTCGTCGACGTCTGATGCCCCTTGGATTGTGTGCAAGGGTGCCTTTATACATGATCCCCCTTACGAGAAACCATCGACAGTTGCGTCTGCAATGGGCTCATGAGCACACAGCCTGGCAAGCTGATTAGCACCAAGTTGTCTTTTCAGATGAATCACGCTTCAATTTGTGGGACCATGATGGCGGCCGCATTCGTGTTAGACGCTATTCCGGTGAACGCTGCCTTCCAGAGTGCGTTATATAACGACATAGTGGCCTGACATCCGGAGTTATGGTTTGGGGTGCGACTTCGGATCATGGACGAAACAATTTGCTACGAATTGAGTGTAATATTAATAGCACGCCTGTGAAGTGCTACAGCCCGAAGTTGTTCCCTTCCTTCAAGGCATTCTTGAAGCTATCTTCAGCAGGATAATACACGCCCACATGTTGCAAAGACTATTCCAGACTACTGTTCAGCCCAACACATGCAACTTCTTCCTTGGCCTACTTTTTCAACGGATATGTGACCTGTTGAGCACATGTGGGATTTGGTTGGTCGGTGTCTCGCTCGTGATCCACGTCCTGCAGTTTCAAAAGACGAACTTTTACTACGCATACAAGCAATATGGAATTCTCTTCCACAAGCAAACATTCAAAATCTGTTTGACTCCAAACCACGTCGTATAGCAGCACTTGTTGCAGCGCGTGGTGGCTACACCAAATACTGAATTCGGAGACTTAATACTGTTTTTTTACTTGGGAAATTTCGTCATTTATTTATGGTAATACAAGTCGTTTGTGCAATAAATTGCATTTAATTCTGATGATTCCTTCATGGTCTTGCATTTTTTACGAACAGCAGCTTACTTGTTATATTTAAGGCAGCGTTTCTCAAACCGTGGGACTCGCCCCAGGGGTGAGAATCCTACCAAGGGGGCGCAAGCAAATCAAAAAATCGAAAATAAAAGATTATTTTAAAAAATTGTTAATAAACTAAAAAAAGGCAAAAGGAAAAAATATACATTCGGACATAAAAAAAGAAAATTATAAAAAGCATTTCCACAAAAATAATATACTTATAAATGTATCAGTACACACACACACACACACACACAAAGCATTTGATCATTATTTCATAAAATACTGAATTAAGAACATGTTTAATATTGATTAGTGGCCCCATAATTATCATAAATAAATAACATATAAAATTTAATGCTTATATTGTTAATTTGTACGTTTATAATTAAATCCCTATTGTAGCCTTACGTCAAAAAACATTATTATTGAATTCAATACGTTATTATTTATGGAGGAGGGGGTTCAATGAAAATTAAGATTGAAAATTGGGTCTCAAATATTGAAAGTTTGAGAAGCACTGACTTAAGGATAAAGAACCCTTTTAAGAAGCATACATATATATATATATATATATAGTGTTAAAATAATGGTAACATTTATAATTTTTCCTGAACTTTATTCGATAAATTGAACGTTGTATTAAAAATATTCAATTTATTTTTTTTATAAAAAAAAATTTAAAAATTATGAATTTATCATATTTTTTAAATATTTAATTAAATGCAAAATATATAATGATAAAATTAAGACTATACATTAGAAAATGTTATTTCTAGTATCTAGGTAGATAGAAGTTGTATTGAAGTGATTAGAAAGAGTGAGTGAGTGAGTGAGGGATTATTATAGTCTTTCTATAAAACAACTCGAATGCCCAAGGGAACCAAGCTCAACCGAAAGAGGCTTAGAGCTACAAAATGATCCCCGGGAAACTATCACACCCGCTTTCACAATCTTTATTAAGCAAAATCATCGTATACATTTTATACTGTAGCACACATTAAATTTACATATTACAAATTAAAGATCAACGGATTAAATGAAATACATATGTTATTGCAAGGTACACATATACAAAGCTGAACGTAATAATAAAGAACCTAAAGGGTAAGAGAGAAAAAATAATATATATTATTCCAGCAATCTTGCAAATACTCGAAAGTAATATAAATATAAAATATAAATGCACCGTACAAACAAGAAAAAAAGAAAAGGAGAGTTGAATAAAACCCACTTGCGATCACATAAGAATACCGATCTAATCTCACCTAAGGAATTTGATTCCGGATTGTAAAGGCAATTTTAAGGCACGATTTTAGTTTAAAGTGAATGAAAGGATTTCTAACGATAGATTGGAATCAGGCTTTTTTTTAACATTTTGAGATGGAGTGACCAAATGGAAATCTTTAGTCAGAGGACATGCCAATACATAATGGTCAGCTTCCCCAACAGATCCACAAAGACAACTGAGTACCTTTTAATTTGAAGCTGATTCAAATAAGAAACAAATGGGCTATGGTTTGTTAAGAATTGTGTTACGTAGAGACTACTAGCAATAGATCTTAGAATTCTGAACCATGATCATGTGACGAGAAAGACACATGAGCTGATCAACTCCTTACTAAAGTACCACATCAAGCCAAGGGAGGTTCACTTCAACATTATTAAAGTATCCGACTACCCTAAAATCAAGACTTTTTTTCAAAATGGCAATTTTTTTTATGATTTTATTTTATAGACCATCTTATTAGCTTAATAAAAATACAAAGTTTATTTTTTTTTATTTTCATTCACTAGAACAAAAACTACAAGTGTTTTAGTAAAAGCAGATGCCGTAACTTTACAAAAGGTGTCAAGCTTTAAAATGCGTTTTACTCAAATGTGTTTTTTAAAGTTCAAATGGGGACAGCGATTGCTCAGAAAGTTTTGAAAATAATTTACTGAAATTTTTTTGTGTATGTTTTGTATAACAGTAGAAGTGTTTTGATTTTCAGATTTATCAATCACTGTTTTATTTCAAAATTTACTGTCCTTTAGGTGAATATATTCACTGTTTTTTTAAACAATTTGATCTAATCACTAAGATAAATGGCTCTAGTTTTTGTAAAAATTAAAATAGATCTTATCTTGAAGGTCATTTCAAACATGAATAACAAAGTAATACATCAAAATTGAAAAATTGAGAATTTGTTCATAAAGTTTTGAACAGAGCGGGCCCAATTTAGATAATTTTTTGTACATTTTCACCAGTTTTTTCCCATTTTAATAATAATAAATTTTTTTTTTCTGTTCTCAGTTTTAGGATTTTGTCTTTAAAACATACTAAATAGATCTAAAAATCACAAAAAAAAATCCCCATACTCCATTTTTTCAAAAAAATGTTGTCGCAAGTAATCGGACACCTTAATTATGGAAGTCATATCTTTCATGCCAAATTCTTTTGTATTTTCATATTTAAATTAGACTTAAAATAGAACCATCAAATTCACTGCCAATATCTTATTTAATGGTTTTCTTTCGTTATATTCATCATCAGCATTGGCATGACAAACCTTTATTGGGCCTGAGTTTTTCTCAGGACCTTCCTTTTAACATTGGTCAAGATCTTCTCTTCTTTTTTATCATGTCTCTGAGGCATAAGTCAAAACTGATTTAATCAGTACAACAGGATGCTTGACCAAAGAAACAGCGATGAGCTGCAATAATTCTCTTTCTCATTTCAAGATTTATGTTATTTTGGTAATTTATTTCTGATAATATATAGGTTAAATTTTGTACATATTCAAATTTAAAGGAGTCAATTTCATACCAATTAGGGCAGCATCTCTCAAAACAGTGGGGCGAGCCCCCAGGAGGGGGTGATAACTTTTCGAAGGGATGCGAGCACATTGAAAATTCGAAAACAAACGATTATTTAAGAGGTCTCAGAGGTGTTAATCTTGGATTTTTTAGAAGTTTCGAAAAAAATATATGTTGTTTCTCATTTTCTTCTGAACATTTTGATACCAACCACGTGATAATACTCCAAAACCTTCAAAGTTATTCAAAATATTCCAAACAGCAACTTAGTAATATCAGCGTTTAAATGGACACATGCCACGCCCACTTATTCTTGATTTCCGCATACGTTTCATGTTTCTGTTTTTAATAAGCCTCATGAAATATTTTAAACACTTGGGTGAATCAGAAGTAAGCTTGCAGCTCAACACATTCTTTTGGTGTGTTTTCATTCTGTTCTGGTAATGCTAGCACGTTGTTTGAAATAGCTTATCGAAATTCTAAACCACGTTGTTTGAAGTCGTTTATTGAAATTCAAAACATTTTTAGCATTTTATTTATTTCTTGATTTGAAATGGAAAACACACAGAAAAGACTTTCAGGTAAACGCCCCCAGAAAAGAAGATTTCGAGGGAACCAATTCACGAAAATATGTCCTCATACAAATGATACAGAAAGGAGAGATACAGGTAAGTATTCTTCCATTAATAAAATCTCAAAATTCAGAATTCATTAAAGTCAAATCTTGTTACGGTAAGTGAAAACTTCAAAGGATATCGTATTCTTGATTTTACTCCCTTTTTAGCTCTATTTTGTCAGTATCATGTTGTTTAAAATGTCATAAACCATTAAAATTAATGAAAAGTCCAATCGCGGTTTATGTTCAAATTTCGAAATACATTGTAAAAACTGTGGGAGAGTTTGTACTTTTTAAGCTGTGAAAACACTGGGAATAAAAATAATGCTCCCGAAATTAACAAAAGATCTGTTTTAGCAATGAGATGCATAGGCCAAGGTTTAGAGTCAGTAAAAACCTTTTGTGCTGTAATGAGTCTTCCTAATCCTGTTGAATAAAAATCATATGATGTTATCTATACATATAAATAAAAATGAAGTGTCTGTTTGTAATTTGAAATTAAAATCTTTTTACTAAATGCATTTAAAAGTATATACGGTACTTATATGAAAAAACCAATTTTTAAAATTCTTGTCTTTATGTCTGTCGGTCGGTCGGTCTGCCTGTTTGTTCCGGCTAATCTCTGAAACGGCTAAACCAATTTTGACGGAACTTTCACTGGCAGATAGCTAAGGTTATAAGGAGTAATTTAGGCTACTTTTATTTTAGAAAAAATTAGGTTTTCACGAAAATAAAGGTAAAACCAATGAAATAGGAACAATACCCGATTCCAATAGGGATTATTTTATTTCGCGAGCTTTCTGTCTCAACGATTCCTAGCAGTTCTACCAAACTTTTTGTTTGATTAGGTTGCTGCCCCTCGCGATATTTCCCGTTCATGTCCTTTGATTTTAATGATTTTACAGTCCTCACTCCAATGACGGTGTCAAAGGTCAAGCGTCCCTCTCACCCCTTGCTTGCGTCTCCGTTTGTGTTCCTTTCCTTTCTACTGCTACTTAGACCTATTTTGATCCAAATGATTTTACAGTCCTCACCCCATCGACAGTATCAAAGGTCATGCGCTTGGTCAACAAAACAAAAAATAAATAAATAAAACAAAAAAGAAACATCGATTCACAAAGTAGAAGAATGACATACTTATAGCATAGGTATTGTTTCGTAACGATTATTTTTATGACACCAGATGATGACGTCGAAGATGGATAACGAATGGTGTTACTGCCTGAGATAGTAGGAGAGAAGGATTTTCTAGAATCCCTTTCCTCTACGGTCCGAGATAGACTCCTCCAGAAAAAGGCATGGGCGAGGACCGTTGTTAGGTTCCCGGCTGGAAGCAGAGAGCAAAAACGTGCTCTGTGTGTAAGATCATGATTTAGATGTTCTGTAAATAAAAGTGTATATATTTATATCTCCAGCCTGACTGTGTGTTTTCGTATCCAATACGTCACACTTTACGTGAAAAACATAATTATTAAGCTTTCGTAAACTCTGCGAATTGAATAAACAACTTTTTTTTGAATTAAACGTGAACGAAGTCGCGGGTAACAGCTCTTTAGCATAAAATAAATGCATCAGAAAGTAATATTAACGTATTACACATGCAGATACAAATTATTTACACTATTATAAGCATTTATTACACAAAATTTGTAACAATGTGTTACTTTTGCTGAGCAGAAGGAAGGTGTTTTAAAAATTGACCCTCAAAAGAGTTACGGGGCATTATAAATAAATAAAAAAAATCTTTTTCATCAGCTGTAATATCTACAGACTTAAAATTTAGCAAACTTGTTATTTTGTTCATCTGAGATATGCAAAAAGCTTTTTTTTTTTAATTTACAATTCACGTAAAATTAACTCATTAAAAATTTCTTTATTCTTCAGTCTGTATTGTTTATTTTTTTCAGTTTACCCGTGCGAAGAACGGGTATACCAGCTAGTTAATAATAAACTTTCACTTGCTATGAAGGAAGTCGCCGAAGAAAGCATAAAAAGGGCAGCTGTCGAACAAAATTCTTCGTCACCTGATAACCTTTTAGCGATAAGTGGTGATGGATCTGGAAGACGAAAGGATATTCATCGTTGACTGGAGTATGTACTTTAATAAGGGCCGAAACAGGTAAGGTTTTGGATAGGGAAGTGTGTTGTCTTCATTTTGCAAAGAATGCGACAGTTATAAAGGGGTAAAGTTTGGTATCAAATACAAAAAAATGGCAAAGAGCGCATAAGATTTCATGTAGAAAAAGTTATTTTGGCTCTGCTGGTAAGATGGAGGTTGACGGAATGTTGAGGAATTTTAATCGATCAGAAAAGCATCACGACCTGAAATATTCGGACTACATAGGTGATGGCGACACAAAATGATTCAATGCTCTTTCTGAAAACAAGCCCCATATGGTGATGACCATCTTATTCAGAAAATAGAATGTGTAGGTCATGTGCAAAAGAGAATGGGTACAAGACTTAGGAAGCTTAAATTAGTATATGGTAAAAAGAAATTATCTGATGGTAAAACTATAGACGGTAAAGGTAGGTTAACTGGTAGTTTAATTGATAAGCTGATTGCTGCAAATCTAGCAACCATCATGTTTAATGATGGAAGTCAAATACTTATTACTATTTAAGAGAAATTTATTTAAAATGAACACAAAAATGTTTGTGTGTCACTGCCTAAACGTGATAATCGTCGAATCTTTGCGTCAAGAAAGAGTTAGCATCATCTTTTGAGGCTCTCAGAGCCAAAAAAATTTAAAAGACTAAAGAAATTGAGCTGTTTGAGCAATACGAAGGCATCCTGGAGCATTTTAGCATTAAGTTTCAAAATTTATTTTCTCAAATTAAATTTCAAACTTTAAAGCCTTTTTTCTCAGTTTGTGTTTTTTTCACTTACGCGCATTGCATTTCAAAAACTATAATACTTTGATGTATAAAACTTTACAGAAATATAAACTCTATCTCAATCTTTGAATCCTGGCTATTTATAGCATTACATATATTTTTAATTTTTTGAAAAATTTCAAAAAAATTGAATTTTTTTTTAAATTTAAAAAATGTACTTTTATTTTTTAAAAATATTATATTTTATTCTATTTATATAAAACTACGCTACAGTATAATAAGGATCTATATGACTTTGATAAACCAACTTATTGCTAGTAATTAGAATTATTATTGCAGAAAATATCATACACGTCGTAAAACTTACTATATGTTTCTAACAAAAATGTTTCTTATTTTAATGTGCTTATTATTTTTAAAATTATGATTATATTTTTTGAAACCTTATTCTTTTATAAAAATATGTAAAAGAACCAAATTATTTCATTTTAACCTCAAAGCATTATTTCTAGTCGAAAATTGTTTATATTTTGGGCTCTCGAAACATTTTTAACACCCCTGAGATTTTAATTCATTGAAAGGAGCAACAAATTACATTCTGACATAATAAAATATAAAATACACATTTATACTGACATAATACACTTATAAATGTATTAGTACTGCACAATGTATTTCATAATTAATTTAACAACACTTAGTTAGGAATAAGTTTAAAAATTACTGGTGATCCTATAGGTTTGTCGGTGTATAGATATTATATGCAAAATTTAAGTTTTTTCTTGGAAATTTGTACCGTTTATATATAATTAATAGCTTAACTGCCGATTAAAAATTACACAATTCGCACCCCAATGACACCGTTTTCCATACAGACGCGCGTATGTGGTGCAATGAGGGGCAGGTAAAAGAAAATAAATAAGCAAATGTTCTGAAATAAGTAAACCCTTCGTAAACACTGTTAAGATCATTGCATTGCATTCGAAAGAACTTCCGAATAAATTTACGGAAAGTAATGCTCAGGGAAGATCAGAAAGACGTATATATACATTCGAGGCAATTAACGCATTGTCTGAGCGAAACGTTTATATACGCCGGTAGCATTTAAGAGGTTAAAGTTGTATTGTAGCTTTAGAGCCAACGTATAGTATTCTTAAATTCAAACATTGTTATTGTGTAGGAGGGGGAGCGCAATGAAAATTATGATTGAATATTGGGTCGCAAACATTGAAAGTTTGAGAAGCACTGGCTTGGAAAGAGAACCTTAACCCTCTGACGAGAACATCCGTCTCTCAAATGGGGATGATTTGCTTTAATGCTTATAGATAACGCTGTGGTGTGATTTGAGGGAAGGGGGCTGTCTTGATATCTTCAGTTGGACTCTACCCAGTGAGAGAGCATGTGATGACACATGGCGATTTTTTTCAACTCACGATATGTGCGATTTCTTTTATCTATCAACGTCTATTAGAACGGATATTCCTATATTTTTCGTGATTGTTATTCTTATTTTTAGTTACTTTTACAAAAATATAAATAATTTTTAATCAGTTTTTATAAAAATACAAGTCACAATTCTAGTGATAAAAATATGTTGTTGTGCTTGATTTGACCCACACTTCTTATTTGAGTCACAATCACTTTCAAGAGCTATAAAGACTTTTAAAGCAGTCCTTAAGGTAATAAAATTCAAAAAAAAATTATGTACCCGTCTGTCAGATGGATGCTCCTGAGTGCGGCAAAAAAATTGATGTTCCGGCCAGAGAGTTAAAAAGAGAAATTGCAAAAGTTCCTTTTTTGTTTGACTTTCCTTCGTATTTTACTAAAGTGTTATATCTGAAGAAGAATAGAACTCAGTACCTTCTGTTCCGTAAACCAAGTACTTAAGCCACCATGCCAAAATGATCATCGTAGCATGGAGACTAATACTGGTTTATATAGATACCACCGCCCCATATCTAAATAAATAAAAATGAATGTTTGTGTGCCTGTGTGTCTTTTATGCCTTCCTAAGTCGTCCATCCGATTTCGATGGAACTTTAGGAAATGGTTGGACGCTAGCCCGCGAATGTTTTTAAGTTAGTAAAACATACCTGTAAGGGATGTTGCGGGATCTTATTAAATGTTACAGAAAAATGTTCCAGTTTTCGAAATATAAGAACAACAAACTTGAAATATGGGGGCATGATCTTTTCAAGGATTACAGGTGTGCTACAAAAAAGGTTTTGCAAATCGACCCGAAAAGTCATTGAGAGAGCTTAAGGGGCATTAGAGATAAGTATTACAGTTTTATAACTTTTAGAGGTACAAACTTGAAATTTTATTGGCGTGTTTCCTCCCCTTGAATATAGATATCTTAATAATGGATTTTGCGGAAATTGACTCCTTTTGAGAAGGGGGCCAGCGGGGAGTTGCTGGGACTTATTTACAAAAAATATTTTTGCTATCGAGTTATCATAATGAAATTTAGTATGCATTTCACTTTTGTTGAATGAAAATTCACCGAGAAAGAATCTTTCGGAATTCAACTCCTTTGAAGGAGAGGGAATCTATGGCAGTGTTATTGGTAAAGAAAGAAAATAACCGAGTCTTACAGTAGTCGCATATGACGTGTAACATCTGACATGTTTTCGTGGTAAATACGCAATCTTAACTTTTTTCCTGAAAAAAATTTGAATCGGGTATGATTGGAAATAATTTTCTCTATCGAATAATTATATCTTTAATGAAAATTGTATTTAATTAACAAAAGGAGTAATGTAATACTTTATCAAAAATAATTATTCTTGTTCAAATTAGGGAAGAGCGGAGACAATAGACTTATGATAACTAAAATATGACACATATACTTGTGATTTCAAAGTATTTAAAAACCGTTGAAAAACAGTGTCAATAACAGTACCACTGTTAGCAGTCGAAACATTCTAATTTGTGTTCATTTCGGGCTTGAGTTCATCGTTCATAAAAGCTATGAGTGACTCAGCTTTTGGCAAACTGAAGTTAAAGTTAAAATCATCACTCAAAATCAGGGGAAGCGAGTAAAATCTTTTTAAAAGAGCAGAACCACTTTCGTTATATGGTAAAAAATACAAAATGCAGGAAATCTTTAATTTTTTTTGACCGTTTGATTCGAAGAAATGTATACGACCACCGAAATCACTGTTTGTCCATTTTCAAATAAGCATTCTGCCGCACTCATGTCCCCCAATATCGTGACTAACGGATTTAGAGTCAAGCGCTCGAGTGCTTGATGGTTACTAGAGTTGGACCCCATGCGAGGGTAGCGAAAAGACACAGCCACGTACTCTCATTGGTCAAATCAAGTAGCACGTGTTTACGTCACATCCTGTTACACACATCCGTCCCTTTTCACGAAATCACTCCAAACAAATATCCAGCAGCCGAGAGGAAAGATGTTACACATAAAAAAAATACCCGTTTCCGAATTACTAGACCTATAGTAATGAAATTTTGCATGCATGTCTCTGTTGTTGAATTGAACGGGTTTGTTGAACGGGTATTACAGAAACTCTAAAATCTTCGAGGTGGTTACTCGAGCTTATAGATAAGAAAATCCGTTTTTGATCTATAAGATTCAGACTTGAAATTTGGCAAGCATGTTTATTTTATTGAGTAGAGATCCACTAAAAATGGGTTTTGTGGAAATCTACTTGGGAGAGAGAATAAAAGATAATTTTTTACTTCAATTTTAGAAATTATTATTTGGAAGTTCGGATCTTTTTTTTAAATCACAATAATTATAAGAATATTTTTCAATGCAGATGAATCTTAATGCTAAGATATCAATTTAATTTATATATACAGGGTATTTATAAATGAATGTCGGAGTTTTAACGCTTCATAGTATTTATTATTGATAACATATAAGTGTAACTCAAACACGGAATGAAAAAGCAACTAAAACAGTTTTGTTTGCTGGCATGTGGGCGTTTGGGTGGGAAATGTATGTTAATTTATCCCCCTTTCTCACCGATAAGGTAGAAAAATGGTGACTAGTGAACAGACAGCGTTTTGTGTTCTCCAGTTTTCAAAGACAGAATCTGCTATTAATGTGCAACGAGCACTCCATATTAAGTTCGGTTGTAAACCTCCAAGTGATAATAGTAGATGGTATCATCAGTACGGGACGACCAAGGCTTAGCAAAAAGAGTGTTGCTCTAGTGAGAGACTCTTTTTTGCGTAGTCGCGCTAGTCGTAAATTACCAATGCCAGTGATGACTGTTTGGAAAGTCTTACGCAGACCCTTAGAACTACGTTCTTATCTTCTGCTGTTGCTACAAGCTATAAACCAACAGACAAATGGCTTACGCGCCAAATTTGTAAGCGGCATCTTGAAACATGCCAATGAAAATTTTATGAATTATGTCGTATTCAGAGATGAATCAACGTTTCACCTCAGTGGACATGTGGACACTCATATAATGCGCGCTTTTTTAAGCTTAGAAAATCCTCATAAGATGCTACAGTTGCAACGAGACTCACCTAAATTGAATTTTTACTGTGCTATATCTCGGCAGAAAATGTATGGGACTTTCTTTTTTGGAGAACCAACTGTAACTGGTTCTGCCTATCTTGATGCTCTACAACCTGGCTGTTTCCTCAATTAGAAGAGAGTGAACCAGATAACATCATTTGGCAGCAAGATGGTGCACCGCCTCATTGACATCTCTCAGTACACGATTGGTTGAATATCACTGTATCCAACCAACGGATTGATCGCAAAAGGCTTCACGATAAAGCTTGTTTCGCATGGCCTCCACATTCACCCGATCTGAAACTATGTGATTTTTATCTGAGGTAGTTCATTAAGGATTCTGTGTACGTACCTCCGCTACAAGCTGACCTACCAGACTTAAGACACAGGTTTGAAGCAGCTGCTGCAAGAATTACATCAGGCACACTGAACAAAGTTGGGGATGAACTCACTTATCGACTTGACTTGAGCCGTGTGACGAATGGGGCTCACATTGATCATTTGTAATAGATAAAACTGTTTCAGTTACTCTTTCATTCAATGTATGAATTATACTTGTAAGTTATATGTATAAAACGTTAAAACTCAGAAATTCATTCAGAAACACCCGGTATATATATAAACAGTATATATTCATATAACATGAAATGCCCATCGACGTGGGCGGCTAACGGTTAGTTCATTATTTATATATCAATGCCAAACAATGTTTTTTAGAAAGTAACATGCGTCAGAACTTATAAAGAGTGGTAAATTTTTGAGCGGCTCACCCCTCACCGTCTTGCCTACTTAAATGTGTAGGAGGAACGAAAGCAGAATTAGAAATTTCCATAATTACAATTATTTATTTACTCAACCGCACTAACGAACAACAAGTTAATCTCAATTTAAATGTCAAAGTAGAAAGCGATGAGTATTAAGCAAATAGGCGTAATTAACTAATTTAACTCAACCTAATCTTTCGTTGATTACACAAACCCCAATCCACTAATTTAATACAGCGGCAAACACCACTCTTAATCTTAAGCCGCGTAAATCAAATTTACTCAATCTCACCGGCGTAGCGAATATAACAGCTTTTCTTAGCTCCTTCTCCTACAATTAGAAAACTCTGACTTTATATAGGAGAACTAATTTAAATATCAAGGTTTCTTCTTGAGAGGAATGGCTGTGAAATAGATGCGAATGCTAGCCCAATGATTTCCCAAGAAGATTAGTTAGAAGTGGCGTATAGATTCGCCACAAATTTAGCTTGAAATATGCTTGGATTTCTTTTTATGCTGTAAACACGCGTTTCATGTACTTGTGGCTAAAGTTTTCCGAATAAGTCTTTAATGTCTCGCATTAGAAACAATTTACTTTTTAAACTAGCTTTATACAAAATGTGTGCTCGTAATCCCAATGAGTAATATCATTTACTTCAGGTCAAAAAAAGGTGTGTTTTTTTCGATCTTATGGCATTTTTAGTTGTTTTAGTTTTTTTTTCCTCTAAAACATTTTTAAAAATTTAATATACATAGCTCCCATTTAGCACAAAGTAAATATTTTTGTGCAAATGAAAATTTTTCTCAGGAATTTATTTCGTGCTCCCAAAATCTCATTTAATACTATTATTATTACTTATCTCTTCGCTATTTAAAAGAAATTATTTTTTATATAAAATGAAAATATAACCTTTCACTTAAGAAAAAAATAAGAATAATTTTTTAAAAAAAAAATAAAATAAGAAGAGTTAATGCTCCGGCGGAAGAAAGAAGACTTCGCTACTTTTCTGCCAATAAAAGCCACCCTCAATCACGATTAAATGGCAAAATGTGCGCTCATGTGCACACTTATTTTCCATACTCAAATATCTCCCTAATCGTTTTTTCTTTTTGCAGGATATTTAGCGCTATTCATTTTTTGATTGCAAATAACCTGATATACGTCGATTAGAAGCGATAGACCCTGGAGCATTCGAGCAATATTCTTGTCGATTTTTTCTTCCCCTCCCCCCCTTAACGCAAAAAATACTCGGAAATGAAGTAAAAAGTATAATGGGGGTGGGTTGCATAAAAATGAGTGAAAAAAAAATGTAGAAACGTTCTACAGAACTAAAAGTCGAAACGCCAAAGCCAATCGATTGGAAACCCATTACGAGTTATAAATCACCATTTTTAATTGACGATCAGTCCAAAACCGTAATGAGTCCCTGGCGCTGATTGGCGGTCGCCAAAGTAAGTCGCGCAGGCAATACTGATCAATAACGCCGATTTGGCGCGCTTCTGATGTATGGATGAATATCGAAAAGAACTGATAAGGTCCGTTATTAGATGGCAATCCTTTTGTAAAATGCGTTAAATTGTCCCTTGGAGTATTCATTTTTATTTCGCGACGGGGTGTCATTTTAAGGAATAATTCCTTTTGGCACTTATAAAATTATCCTCACCTTTGGAAATCATTGAGTTCATTTCGCTCCTATATCGGAAGTGGGAGATAAAAAGATAAAGAAGGAGAATGACGAAGTTAATATTGACCAATTTTTCTCATTTCTAGGATGTATATGATATAAAATCCGATATGCCTTTGCCTCCCAGATTGCGGAAAGTTTAAATTGGGCAACGGATTTATCGATAGTTAATTACCGTATTTCTTTAAATCTAAGCAGCACTATTTTTCCAGTGTTCAGGGAATATCCAAAAAATTTTTGTCATAAATTGCTTCTGTTTCATGTCTAGGAGTAAAGTGATTTTTAAAATTCAAAGTCGTTATAAAGAAGCAGGTGTTATATATATAGAAGAGGTGATGTTCAGAGTGCTAAGTTAAGATTTCCATTATTTTAATCGGACATGAAACTTAAGACAAATTTTTCTCAAAACTGTGTTTTTCAAACTTTCCTCCATCAGATCTCAAGAACGGTTTGACCGAGCAACTTCAAATTTATAGGGTTGACTCGGCACATATATACACACCAAATGGACAACGATCATTTCAAAATTCAAAATAGTTCTATTTTTTATAACAAAAATATAACAAAAAACCCTTCCATGAAATTCGAAACTTTTTCTTCAGAGGTCTACCAAAAAGCCAATTTTTGATATTTTCAATCAAGTATAGTCCATTTAGCGCATTTAAGCTTCTAGATTAAAACACCGTTATAAACTCTACTCAAAAATAACACCGGCGGCTAGCTCAAATAATTTTAATTGATGGGACATTCTGATTGAGCACAGTTACAATACACACACGCGTTCACACAAAAAAACAGTTAATACAATACAAATACTAAGGGGTTTTCACGGGCGGACATTAGCACGTCCTTTCTCCACTGAAGTGGCAGGCTTACTGATTACTTACCCATACGGCCAGGAGAGGGTGCTCTGTTACTATTCGTTACACCGTTATATTTTTCTTTTATTTCAGATAAGCCAATCAGCCGGAATCGTGGAGGAATTTTTTCGAGGTGGGTGTGTTCAGAGCGCTATAACTCACGCTCTATGGACTAAATTCATGTGACGTCACGATCACATAATTCTCGTGAGCTCTTCTGCACGTGCATACGACTATTTTGCTCTTAAACTCGTATAGTTAATTATTCTTTTTTTACGTTCAGAAATGACTCGTAACACTCCTATATCAAATAAACACCCCAGAAAGAGTTACGCATCCCGATAATTAGACCGACAATATGAATTAAATGTAAATAATTTGCTATGTGTTATTGTAACTGAGTTGTTTATTTGGATTTATTAATTTCAATTTTCATTACTCAAATTATTTCTACTTGATTATGTTTTGAGTTCTCATAGTTACATAATTATAAAAATGATTTCAAGGCCAATTTTTATTAAATACTTATTAAAAACCAACAAGGGTATAGATTTTCAAATCCGTAACAACTTTTGTGCGCAATAATTTATGAAACACTAATCACTTAAAACGACTAAAAAATTTTAAAAATTGGGCATTTTATGAGTTTGAAAAAATTCTTAATTTTTTAAGTAGTGAAATAAGCTGGTCAAACTAACATTTTGCTTTCAAAATCAACTTAATATAATTTGATAAAGCATGAATTATTTTTACTGTTACTGTATCCAAACATTTTTTTTTTTTGAAAAAGGGTACTATTTAGTTTTAAAAACAAAGTGACTTATGCCAATTTAAAAAACAACTCAATTACTGGAAATTATTTGTTAGGTCTGGTTGTACATATTTTCTTGTTTTGAAAATTCTTATTTTTCACTTCTGCGGCTGAAATATATTCATTTACTTTTATAACCTGTAAAGTTTGTAGAATGTCTAATACAACAATCTTGTGATTTTTTTGTTTTAAATTCACATAGCTTTTATCCCCGGGCGGTCTGCACGTGTCTTGCTATTCTGGAGATGCTCTGTGTAACAAAATTCGCCATATTTTTGCCATCAGGTGGGTCGAAAGCGGCTTTGAGCCGTATTTTTAAGAATACGGCTCGGCCGCTTTTGGGAATCTTGCTTGAAGGCAGAAAAAGCATCTCTGGAATGACGGGATTTTACGTGCAGACCGCTTAGTGCTATTCATCATTTAAATTGTATAAAAATATTTCTTTTCTCTACATCAGATACATTTTTAATTTAATTGTGAATTGATATTTTATGCGACTATTCATTTATATATATGAATTGTATTCTTTCAATCTAATTTGTATTTCATTGTGCTGTGAAAATAAAAAAACTCATTTCAACAATGCATAAATATTTATTAATCAAAAGTATTTTTACAAGTATCTTGGAACCATCCATTTTTAGATATAAATCGTATGTAACTCAATAAGAAAAATGTATTTAAAACTGAGGATAATTAAATTGCATTTTTGAAAATTACTGCACCTTTTCTGATGAAACATTCCCTTAATATTGTATAATATTAAAAAATTAGATCAACACGTAAAAGGCATTTTATATGAAGAAAAAAAATATTGAATGTGCTATTAAAAATTGTAATGTACATTTTTAATATAGTTCACACTGCATAATTTTAGTTTGTGATCCACGTGTCGCATACCCATGCTTATTTATTGCGTGTTATTTCCCCACCATTCGGGACTTCAGTTTGGTTTTTCACCTTAACGCAGAACTGGGCAAATTTCCGATTCACTCTCGCGAACAAAGAAGTTTTAACTTCAAAAAAAAAAAAATGTTTTAAGCAGTTATTAGGAATAGTTAGGAGCACACAGAAAAAGACAAAATATCTAAGCACACTTGTTCATGGTCATACTGTAAAAGCCTGGTGAATAGATCACTCTCTCGAAAGTAATACGTGTACATTCCCGAGCCTAAGCCTGCAGAAAAACCATTAGTTAAACCCTCCACGCAAAAACAAACTGCCATTAGTAATAAGGATGAACACGATAATCTTGAGTGAACGCTTATAATAGCAGCGAATACATGGTTCGCCTCATGAGAGTTCAAATGACAAAGTAATGTTAGTACACAAAAATTGGTACTATCAGATAATACATTCTCAACAATTTCATCTCTATGTGAACCAAAACTATATTGTTACGTCAGCGTTTTGCAAACTGTGGCCACGCCTCCTTAGGGAGATGCTAGCATATTGAAAAGTCGAAAACAAAAGATTATTTTTTTTAAAAAAAAATTATTAAATTTACTGAGAGAAAGTAAACAAACAAAATACATTCTGACATAATAAAAAATAAAATACACATTCACACGGACAAAATACACTAATAAATTTATATGAACTGCACAGTGTATTTTATAGAAATAATATAACAATACTAAAAGTTAAGTACAAGTTTAATTATTACCAGTGACCCCATGGGGTTTATTTATAAAATTATATACAAAAAAAAATTGTGTGATAATTTATTCGATCGGTTTATAATTAATCTCCCTTAAGGCTACCTTCGGCTAATGTTAAAGAATAGGGCCCGAATTCGGAATACTTTTTCAGTTATAAAAGTACTCACACACACAAACAGTAATATTATATTCTGGCTACACTATCCTGTATAGAATCACTTGTTTATCATAATACTCATTTTTATTCGAGTTGGCACATTTTTTTTCTTTTATAAAATGTGTTTTGCATTTTTTTCCCCAATACCATAATTCTAAATGAGCTATCCCTTCACATGTTAAAAGGAAAAAATAATTATTTATTACATATTTTGAAATTTTAAAAACACTATATTATAAACAAATGCATAAGTCACAAATTTTTATAAAAATTGAGGCATTTTTTCTGTTCGAAAATGTGTCCCTCGTCATGTTCACGCTCTCGTACCCATGGCGAAAACAGCCTTAACTGTCGATTAAAAGTTACCCTATTCACTCCCCATGTCATTGTTTTCCACGTAGGCGCGTGTATTTGATGTATTCGGTGGGGGAGGAATAAATAAGCAAATCCTTCGCAAACACTGTCAAGGTCCTTTATTGCATTCCAAAGCCTTCGGAACAGTTTCATGGATAGCAGTGCACAGAAAAGATCGTAGTTTGGAAAGACGAATGTATATGTCCAGGGTTATTAAGGCTTTGGCTGAGGGAGACGTTTATATACGCCGGTGACACTTAAGTGGTTAAAGTCGTACTGCAGCGTTTGCGTCAAATTATAGTATTATTGCATTCAATGCGACATGGGAGGCGGTAGAAATATGTTTGAATATTGGGTCGCAAGTATTGGAAGTTTGAGAAGCACTGTGTTACGTTGATCGTGTTTCGAGTATTTTATGCATATCAGTCGAAGAGAGCAAAACAGTTGTTCAGGAGCGTTGGGAATTTATTGTTGAGAAATTTGTTTAACAAATCTCAGAAAATCTTCACATCTTCTACGGCACTCAGACACAACAATGAGTGTCTAAAATGCCAGCATATTTAACCCGTGATCCCTCGCGCGGGGTGTTCTGTACACCACAGCAACAAAAAAAGCCTCCTAGAATTCCAAAAAGAATGCGCTGGACCACGATTTTTTCTTTACCTGCACAAATTAGGTCATTGAACCTTAACGTTTGATGCAATCACTCTGGTTCGGACGATTGGAACGTAACGACCTTCAAAAGTTTATCTGGTGTATTGAGAACTTCCCGCGATCAGTTGAGCATATTCTGCTCAACATTCTACTCTGAATGTTTGGAAAATGATTAAAATATAATTTTTCTACTTTCTACTATCCTTATCATTAATTATAAAGTATGTTTATTACTTTCTTTACGTTTTTCTTGTAATTTATGAAAAAATATAAAATTATGTATTTTAAAAAGAAAATTTTGTATGTTTAGTTTAAATTAATGTTAATCTAATTTCTATGCAATAAATTTAATAATTTCATTTGTATAATACAAAAAAAAAAAACATTTTGTACTTTATAAATATGTATCAAATGACTAAGTTTTTTTTTTCATATTTAAATACACGTGTTAAGAGTTTGGGGTGTTCTCTACACCCCACGAGTAACCATGGTAGGAAAAACAGTCACGAGTGACCCCGAGTTAATGTCATTTCCAAGCACTTGTTTGTTCTACTCATTAGCCAAAGTAGTCATTAATCGCTGGTGGACTCTTCATGGCTTAAATCAATACCACTAATCACTAGTCAAAACAATGCTCATTCAGTTTCGCCGAGAGACTCCCTATTTATAGGCCTGACGAATTTTTCTCGAAAAATCCGCTTGCGTCATTGGTCGAGATATTGGTAGATCTTTTCAATAATTTCCAAAGGAATCCATAGGGTCACGAACTGTCCAAAAATGGTCACCAAAACGACAAATTAGTTACCACAAATGATGTCAACTTGTTTCTTTTGCCAATCTTCCATTGAATCACCATTATAATGTAAGGAGTGGCGTTGCTTGCGATTATTACAGTTTTAACATAAAATACAGTGGTGGCCAAAATTGTGGACATTTTTAAAATTATGTTTTTTAAGTTTGTATACATATAGAAAATTTTATGTTGCACTAGATGCAAAGTATTTTATAGCATTTTAAAGAGAATTTAAAGCTAAATTCAATACACAAAAGAAAATTCAAATATTTGTAACGTTAAAAAGTTATGCTGCAATAACTGTCGATATACACTAAATACTGATGGTAGCAGTGAGTTATCAGAGCTTAGTGAGTTTGACTTTCTTCATTATTACAGCTTTGCATCGATGTTTGATTGAGGTAAAAATAGTTTTAAGCTCTTCCTTCGTTATTACATGATGCCAGGAAAAAATTACATCCTCAATTAGTTCCTTTTTATTTCATGGGTACCTCATTCGGACAAGAGTTTTCAAACGGTGCCACAAGTTTTCGATAGAATCAATGTCAGAACTGTTTCCTGGTCAGGATAACAGTGATATTTAGTCAAAAAGCAATGGTATCAAATAAAGGAGTAGATTGGACACATGTGTGAGGAGAAAGGGGTATTTCCTATGTTAAAGTTATATAACAGGTGCGTAGTTCAGGGACTGCATCTGGAGACTGAAAGTTTTGTTTAAGATGTCAGGAGACAAATTTAATAAAAAAAGGCAGGAAAAAGCCGAAAAAGGTGTACTACTTGTGTTGATGATAGAATAACAAAAATACCATGTTTGAGGGATAAAAGAATTGTATAGACATCCATCAGAAGTTATCTGAGTGATGCTGGTGTTTCTGTCAGTTCAAAAACAATCAGGAGTATATTAGCTTATGTAAGACTAAAAAGTAGAATTCCACGAAAAAAGCCGTACTTCAATTTACAGCAAGGCTAAAAGGGACTAAAGTAGGCAATGTAACACGTTATTTGGACAAATGACTATTGGTCACAAGTTATACAGAGGGACGAAACTGAAATATTGTTATTTGGTATTGATAGCCTAAAAGATGTAAGGCGTAGAATAGCAGAAATTCTACTTCCTGACTGTATCCAAGCAACTGTGAAGCAACTACATAGTTTTACTATTTAGTCACGCATATCATCACATGGTATCGGTCGCTTTCATATCATCGGTGGGACACTGAATGTCATAAAATACATTGATACCATGCTAGAACCCAAACTTCTGCCTTTCACCAGGGATCTATTTACTAACAATGCTTCATTTATTTTTCAGCTAGATTCTGCCCCTTTCTACTCAGAAAGTAATTGAAAGACTAGTACCGTTCTAAGATCATTGAGATGTTGTCCTGTCCTGAAAACAGTCCTGACCTCGATCCTATCAAAAACTCATGGTAACGTTTGAAAACCCTTTTCCGAATGAGGTACTCATGAAATAAAAAGGAACTAATTGAGGATATAATTTTTCCCTGGCATCATGTAATAACGGTGAAAAAGCTCAAAATTATTTTTTGCTCAACGAAACATCGATGTGAAGCTGTAATAAAAAAGAAAGTCATTAATAATAACCTCACTCAAGCTTTGATAACCTCATCGCTATCATGAGTATCTAACAATGATACGACAGTTGGCTGCAGCATAACACTTTTTGCTTTAAATATTTAATTTTCTTTTTTTGTATTGAATTTTAGCGGCTAAATTCTCCTTAAAATGTTATAAAATACTTTGCAATTTGTACAACGTAAGAGATTTTCTATAAACAGATACAAACTTTAAAAACATAACAATTTTGAAAAGTGTCCACAATTTTGGCCACCACTGTAAACAAAGCATAGAGTAATACATCCAGTAGTTACATATCCAGATATAAATTTTTACTCTATTTTAAGTATCCTTTTTCACGAAATTCGCAATATATTTCTAGTATAGAATTCAACTGATCACACTTCACAAAAGATGGAGAACAGTAGGAGAAGAACGTCACTACTGTATTTTAAACATTTGAAAACTGTTCTTTGGATTGATAAATTCATATTCACCTTGATAAGTGTCAATAGGAAGGTGTATTCGTAAATACACGACAAAACTTGTAATAAAACAGATCTTTCCTTCTAATCTGTAAATTAATGAGTGCGGCATTCTGTCCTGGGAATGGTATACGTGGTATTCTTATGTAAGGTAATTCGGGGAGGACGACAGTTTGTTAATAGTAATTTTATGCATCGATAGATGACAAG
This sequence comes from Trichonephila inaurata madagascariensis, assembly GCA_019973955.1. Classification (NCBI taxonomy): domain Eukaryota; kingdom Metazoa; phylum Arthropoda; class Arachnida; order Araneae; family Nephilidae; genus Trichonephila; species Trichonephila inaurata. Next base: position 64,143 of record BMAV01013345.1, read on the forward strand.
TTTGTGCCACTTGTGTGAAGAGTCTGGTCCGACACTAAGTAGGGCTTATGAATTTATCTGAATTGATCGGTCTTATTTTTCAATCTCGTGAGCATTTAAAATTATGAGTATAACTTTTATAATATTCCATTCCTCATATTTTAAGTTTATAAACATGCTTGTTGTTTTAAATAAGGTATAATATTAGCAGTGTGAGTTACACATTTTTTTCCCATTTTATAACACTGAATATTATCGTATAAAATATAGCAACGATTAATAATTATGCTGTTAGGATGCCACAGGGGATCTCCATAGGACGAGGATGTGCAGGGGTGAAATCGACTACCTCAGCCTTCTGTAGACCGTTCTGAAGGAAAATTCGTGTTTAGCAAACTAAATATGAAAGGATTTGACTTTTTTGTTTTTGTTTTTCTATAGTTATTGTTGCTTCACATTTAATTTGTCAATGTTTATTTTTTTTTATTTACTGTGGTGTAGTTGCATCTTATACTCCATGACTGGTGGCATCTTTTCCCGGCATATGTATGTAAGTAAGATGCCTCGCAATTAACTCGGAATTTCAGCATTAAATTTTTCACGGCTTTCATACTAAGAGAATTAACTTGTATACACAAATAATTAAATATTGAAAGATGGAGTGCATTTTTTTCATGGTCTTGTTATTTCAATTTTCAATGTGCTAATCGAAAATTCCTTAAATCTGACATCTTCCTTCAATTTACCTTATGCGTTGTTTTCTGACAAACGTTAATGCCGCCACTCTATTGTGACCATGATTCCTTGTTTACAGACACCCTCATTCCATACAAGGTGATGCTCTCGAATGGTATTTCACCGGAGTTACAAACACTTAATAGACATAACCTTATCTGTATAGATTTGCAGGTTATTTGAACTCATTCTGAGCAAGAATGAGGTCGCCATCGAGAGAGGTCTTCACTTCACCGTAGTCCAGTGCTTCTCAAAATTTCAATGTTTGCGACCCAATATTCAGTCATAATTTTCACCACCACCCGCCTTTCTATACAAATAACAATGCAAAAATTCAATATACTCGTAAGTTGACGCTAAAGCTACAATATGACTTTATGAGGTGTTGGAAAGCTAAAATCTTATTTTCTTGACAATTTGAGATTTTTACATTTTCAAATTGTAAAGACTTTAACCTTTCTAAAAATACCTTTATTTAACCTCTAGGATACCAGGGAGTTCTTAACCTACTTTTAAGTAAACATTGAACTGGGCGGTTTCCCATTGGTGTGGCGAAACAAAAATCGTGCTAATTTCGTTTTTCCTTAAAAGTTGAACGTCTGATATAAACCAAAACATGTTTCTGCCGTAAACTGAGTTTTTATTTTTTTGTTTTTGCCGCATTAGTTGATTAGAAGCCTCACTGTATAAATTCAAATCAATTTATCTCAAAATGTAAATTTTGATGTTCTATGTACCTTTTCTGAGAAACTACTGTTCACAGGTATGTAAATTTCTTATGATATATTTATAATGATAGCTAATATATACTGAAATGGGCATCTTGTAAAAAAAAATTCATTTTTTACAAATTATTTTTATGTGAAAATGGGTCGAATTTCACTATGTTTGATAAAATATTTTATAAATTATGAAAAAATTCAAAAATTAGCTAAAGCCTATTTCAGTGGCAATTTATATATACTTTTAATTGTATGAAAAATTTCAGTTATGTACATAGAATAGACTTTGAGAAAAGGTACATCGAAAACAGCAGATTTAACATTATCAGTAGAGAGGTTTCCAACTCCCCTTAACCTCTTAAGTGCTACCGGCGTATATACGTCTCGCTCAACCCGTGCGTTATATTTCCCTTGCGTATATATACGTCTTTCCAAAGTATGATCTTTGCTGTGCACTGCTATCCATAAAATTATTCCGAGAGTTTTGGAATGTAATAAAAGGACCCTTGACTGTGTTTAAGAAGGATTTACGTTATGGAACAGAGATTTCGTTTACCGCCATTTTATTTCCCTCCCCAATACATCACATGTGCACTCCTACAAGGAAAACGGAGGCATTATGGAGCAATAGCGTAATCCTTTAACCAGCAGCGTGCTGGGATTATTTATAAAACCAAAACATCAAGATAAGTGTTACTTTTTGTATATAATTTTATATGACAAGCCCATGGAGTCACTGGTGATTATAAACTTGTTCGTAACTTGGTATTGTTATATACCAAGTGTATTATATTAGTTTTTATAAGTGTATTATATCAGTGTAAATGTTAATTTAATTTTTTTATTTTGTCAGAATGCATTTTGTTTGTTTACTTTGTACCACACCCTGGCACAGCTTTGGTTTCTGACTTTTCAAGGCGTCAGCTCTTTGTAGAAATATTACGCCGCCTCCCTAGGTAGGGTGATCCCCACAGTTTGAGAAACGTTGCTGTAACCGTAACCTTTCTATCCGATTTTCGTAAGAATGGGAGATAGAGAGGTTGTAAATCCTTTATTCATATGGATTCCCAATGCTTTTGGATGAATGATTGCTATACTGAAGGTGACAAATAGTACTACACAATATTACACCAATATCTTTAATTCAATCATTTTTCTGTGTAATAGACAGGGTGTTGCCGAATTTTAAACAGCAAATTCAGAGGGGAAATAGCAGGCAGTACGAAGGCGACGAATCACCACAAAACGCGGGACCGAAAACAACTTTTAGTCAGAATAATTTGCAAAAACATTTATGGTGGGTGTGATCAAAGCCATCTGAAACTGTACGCGATGGTGGTGCCTTCATGACGCCGAAAGCGAGGGAATGCTTTGCCAGCTTCCAGTGGCTGTCAGGAATATAAAGTTTAATATTTATTTCTTTTCAGGTCGTAGACTAATATTTCCACATTTATATTGATTGCTTTATAATTTCTATTTAGAATATTTTCGGATGAAAGTAAGTACAATAATACGTTAGAAAGATGTTGAATATTTTCCAGGAAAAAAGAGGGAAATATCACTCGGGAAAGTTGCCTATAACAATGTAAGAAACATCTAAGTAAAAAATGACTCAATATGAAAAATATTTTAATCAGACAAATAACAAAAGCAACATTTACTTGAAAGAAAATACAGCAAAGCATTAGAGTGCATATTAATAAAAAAACATGTAATTCAAAGTACATTTTGCCGTAACCAATGAATCATAATGAAGGCTAAATGTATGCAAATAGATATACAAATGCAAATTCATGCAAAAATATATATACAATAAAGAATGCAATTCATGTACTATATACAAATATAGAAATGACACAAACAGCTCATTAAAACCACAGTAATGGCATGGCAAAAAGATTCTTAGGTTATGTGTTAGAAATACATTTATAGTGAATACTTTACTTTATAAATTCAAAAAAAAAAAACTTTTCATAGAATATATCATTAATGATAGTAAATATACTGATTATTTTCGCTTTTGAATCATTTGGGATTTGTAATTGATAATATTCCAAACCGCCATTTTCATGTATTTTGCGTGCTTATTATGCCTGTGCAAAATATTTAAAATCAAACAAATTTTTTTAAATTAAAAAAATAGTATGCCTACATTTAACATCGTTTGAAATTCCAAGATCTCATGAAAAGATTCAAACGAATAAAAGCAAACAATGAACTTTTCGGCAATATTATGTAACTCCTTGCCTAAATTTATATAAAACGGTTTTAAATTGTTAAAGTATATGACGCGTAATGTACACTGAATGTATACCAATCACTTAATTTAAATTATTTAAATAAATAAACAGTGAAATACAGCGCATAAACATTAATCGAACTGGTCTCTTTTGGCTTCGATTATCCTTCACTGTTAAAACCTCTTCATTGAGCTTTTTGAATAATTATTTCTGCTATTATATTCCCGAATGTAATGAATATTTTTAAAAATATGAAAAATGCAGGTGTGTTTTTACACTTTACACAAGATGAATGAACGAATGCGAAACATTCGCACAACCCATATAATTCCAAATATCTTTGTACAGCCAGATAATTGGCAATTAATCCCTGAAATTTATCTTCATTTGAAAGAAATATACATTTGCAATCGGAGCAACCTGAATTATATTATGCAAGCAACCAAAAGTAATGTACATTAAAATTTTTATTCTCTTCTATTGAGATATCCTCTAATTTATTCTGAAATTGCTTTAATACTTCTGAAACTTAATATCTTCTTTTTAATATTAAATATCTCTCCTGAATAATTTAAAATTAAATTTTTCTTGTGAAATAGTACCATATTTATCCAAAAGCGCAATTATTTTTCAGCTTGCAAAAATTTTTCCTGTATGACAAATTTAAACATACTTTTCTAAGATTGAAAGCCATAACATGAACAGAATTAATAAAGTATATCTTCAAAAACATTAACCGTATTAAGAATATTTAGTAATCTACTAAAATATAAGACCAATATAGCATTCTCATTCAAATAAGATGGATGAGCCGGGAAAAATCTGCTGATATGTATCTTATTTGATAAAAGTTGGGTATATAACAATAACGAGGCATTACTATAAAATGTGTGCTTGTATTAGCCACAGATTTTCCAGGTAACTTCACGATAAGCCGTCAATTCCCTCTCTGAAGTAACTTTCTAAAACATAACATTCCCCAAAATTACATCCCACTTACTGTAGTTGTTTTAAAAGTTATCTTATTTTCATTTCATTCCATTTCTGCTTCTTGGGTTTTGTTGGAAAAAGAGTGCAGCCACTAATCTGGCCACCAAAGAACCAGAGGTTATGTTAAAGAAAGACATGCGAGCTCTTCAAGGTTCAGTTTCACGTAGGTAAAACACAATCAAAACCGACAAACAGTGTACCAAGTCGCACGACAAACAAATCTGGTGCTGGATGACGATTCAAGGTATATCTGTCCACATCGTTACACCCTGGTGTCTCATATACAGTGACTTCAAGTTTCCCCAGATTAAAACCGGTGGCTGTATCTAAATAAGTTTCAGTAACAGCCTCCGGACAGTAGCGGATCACTTTGTCTAGTGGTATGTTACGTGCCTACGAATCCATATAGGTCGTGGGTACTAATCTCCTCGAGGCTTGCGACCTTGTTGCAGCAGCTCAAGCTCCGCCGCTCACAATTCTATGTACAGCAAAACAAAGTCAAAGGACTCACTTGACGCAGCAAAGTCGTTAGACTCCTCTTGCCGCAACAGTAATAACTCACACGCTCACTACAACAGCAAAATATTCTGGTATTCTTTCGCCTATCCACCTACTCTACCGGTGGGGAAAATACGCGAGTACCCTGGGTCGTCAGTACCGATTGCGGACAGTAGTGATCACTTTATAGCAGTATGTTACGTGCTTAAGAATGCATAGATCGCGGGTTTAATTCGCTCGCTAAACTTAAGTAATTAAAGTTCTATAAGCGGACGCCAGACAACAGACTCACAGCGTCCACTATTAATCTTCCGGATTAAACCGCATGGTTTTTGCCATGCACCTCAATCGAAAATGTGCTACACACCATTGTGCATGACACTAAAAATGGGTTTTGTGGAAATCTACTTGGGAGAGAGAACAAAAAGATAATTTTTACCAATTTTAGAAATTATTATTTGAAGTTCGATCTTTTTAAATCACAATAATTATAAGAATATTTTTCAATGCAGATGAATCTTAATGCTGAGATATCAATTTAATTTATATATACAGGTATTTATAAATGAATGTCGGAGTTTTAACGCTTCATAGTATTTATTATTATTGATAACATATAAGTGTAACTCAAACACGGAATGAAAAAGCACCAAACAGTTTTGTTTGCTGGCATGTGGGCGTTTGGGTGGGAAATGTGTGTTAATTTATCCCCCTTTCTCGCCGATAAGCGAGCTTGTAGAAAATGCGACTATGAACAGACAAAGGCCTCAGGTTCTCCAGTTTTCAAAGACAGAATCTGCTATTAATGTGCAACGAGCACTCCATATTAAGTTCGGTTGGAAACCTCCAAGTGATAATAGTAGATGGTATCATCAGTACGGGACGACCAAGGCTTAGCAAAAAGAGTGTTGCTCTAGTGAGAGACTCTTTTTTGCGTAGTCGCGCTAGTCGTAAATTACCAATGCCAGTGATGACTGTTTGGAAAGTCTTACGCAGACCCTTAGAACTACGTTCTTATCTTCTGCTGTTGCTACAAGCTATAAACCAACAGACAAATGGCTTACGCGCCAAATTTGTAAGCGGCATCTTGAAACATGCCAATGAAAATTTTATGAATTATGTCGTATTCAGAGATGAATCAACGTTTCACCTCAGTGGACATGTGGACACTCATATAATGCGCGCTTTTTAAGCTTAGAAAATCCTCATAAGATGCTACAGTTGCAACGAGACTCACCTAAATTGAATTTTTACTGTGCCATATCTCGGCAGAAAATGTATGGGACTTTCTTTTTTGGAGAACCAACTGTAATTCGTTCTGCCTATCTTGATGCTCTACAACCCTGGCTGTTTCCTCAATTAGAAGAGAGTGAACCAGATAACATCATTTGGCAGCAAGATGGTGCACCGCCTCATTGACATCTCTCAGTACACGATTGGTTGAATATCACTGTATCCAACCAACGGATTGATCGCAAAAGGCTTCACGATAAAGCTTGTTTCGCATGGCCTCCACATTCACCCGATCTGAAACTATGTGATTTTTATCTGAGGTAGTTCATTAAGGATTCTGTGTACGTACCTCCGCTACAAGCTGACCTACCAGACTTAAGACACAGGATTGAAGCAGCTGCTGCAAGAATTACATCAGGCACACTGAACAAAGTTGGGGATGAACTCGCTTATCGACTTGACTTGTGCCGTGTGACGAATGGGGCTCACATTGATCATTTGTAAGAATGTAGTATATAAAACTGTTTCAGTTACTCTTTCATTCAATGTATGAATTATACTTGTAAGTTATATGTATAAAACGTTAAAACTCCGAAATTCATTCAGAGAAACACCCGGTATATATATATAAACAGTATATATTCATATAACATGAAATGCCCAGCGACGTGGGCGGCTAACGGTTAGTTCATTATTTATATATCAATGCCAAACAATGTTTTTTAGAAAGTAACATGCGTCAGAACTTATAAAGAGTGGTAAATTTTTGAGCGGCTCACCCCTCACCGTCTTGCCTACTTAAATGTGTAGGAGGAACGAAAGCAGAACTAGAAATTTCCATAATTACAATTATTTATTTACTCAACCGCACTAACGAACAACAAGTTAATCTCAATTTAAAATGTCATAGAAAGCGATGAGTATTAAGCAAATAGGCGTAATTAACTAATTTAACTCAACCTAATCTCTTTCGTTGATTACAAACCCCCCAATCCACTAATTTAATACAGCGGCAAACACCACTCTTAATCTTAAGCCGCGTAAATCAAATTTACTCAATCTCACCGGCGTAGCGAATATAACAGCTTTTCTTGCTCCTCTCCTACAATTAGAAAACTCTGACTTATATAGGAGAACTAATTTAAATATCAAGGTTTCTTCTCTTGAGAGGAATGGCTGCGGAAATAGATGCTAACCAATTTTCGTTATTTTTATGCGTTACAAAAATATTATGTCTAGGTAAAAATATTTAAAAATCAAACAAATTTTTTTAAATTAAAAAAATAGTATTTTACATTTAACATCGTTTGAATTCTAAGATCTTCATGAAAAAGATTTAAACGAATAAAGTAAATAAATAGAACTTTTCTTTAAGTAATAGTTATGTGAACTCTGTTTTAAACATATGCATAAAATCTATTTTGAATAAAAAAATGAAGTATAAGGATGTACATGTACATTGAATTATATACCAATCAATGATTGAATATTTAAATAAATAAAACAGTGAAATGTAAAGAGCAACATTAATCGAACTGGCCTTAAATTTCTTTATTTTTCGATTATCCTTCACTGTTAAAATTTCTTCATTGAGCTTTTTTGAATAATTATTTAAGCATATATTCCCGAATGTAATGAATATTTTTTTAAAAATATGAAAATGCAGGTGTGTTACACTTTACACAAGATGAATGAAACGAATGCGAAACATTCCACAACTCATATAATTCCAAATATTCTTTTGTTGTGCTTATAAACAGATAATTGGCAATTAACTTTCGAAATTGATCTCTTCATTTGAAAGAAATATACATTTGCAATCGGAGCATCCGAATTCTATATTATGCAAGCATAACCCGTATAATGTACATTAAAATTTTATTCTCTTCTATTGAGATATCCTCTAATTTATTTGAATTGTTTAATACTTCGTTGAAATCCTTAATATCTTCTTTAATATTAAATATCTCTCCTGAATAATTTAAAATTAAATTTTTCAGTGAAATAGTACCATATTTATCCAAAAAGCGCAATTATTTTTCAGCTTGCAAAATTTTTCCTGTATGACAAATTTAAACATACTTTTCTTAAGATTGAAAAGCCATAACATGAACAGAATTAATAAAGCAGATATCTTCAAAAACATTAACCGTATTAAGAATATTTAGCAATTCACTTAAATATGTTAATCAATATGTTATCTCATTCAAATAAGATGGACAGCCGGGAAAATTCAAGGATATGTATCTTATTTGATGACAAGTTGGGTACATAACAATAACGAGGCATTACTATAAAATGTGTGCTTGTATTAATGGCTGATTTTTCCAGGTAACTTCACGATAAGCTGTCAATTCCCTCTAGTAACTCTTTCAAACATAACATTCCCTAAATTGCCATCCCACTTACTGTAGTTGTTTTAAAAGTTATCTTATTTTCATTTCTTGTTCACATTTCGCTTCTTGGGTTTTGGTTGGAAAAGAGTAGCCATTAATCTTGGCCACCAAAGAACCCAGAGGTTATGTTAAAGAAAAGACGCGTGAGCCCTTCACAAGGTTCAGCCACATAGGTAAAAACACAACCAAAACCGACAAACAGTGCACTGTCGCAGACGATTAAACAAATCTGGTGTGCTGGATGACGATTCAAGGCAGGAGATCATCCATCGTTACACCGGTGTCTCATATACAAGTGACTTCAAGTTTCCCCAGATGAAGAAACTTGTGGCTGTATTCTAAATAAGTCAGTAACAGCCTCCGGACAGTAGTGATCACTTTTGTCTAGTGGTATGTTACGTGCTCACGAATCCATAGGTCGCGGGTACTAATCTCCGACATTGGTGACCCGAGCGTGCAGCCCAAGTCGTCGCTCACACCTGACACAGCAAACAAAGTCGTAAGACTCACTTGACGCAGCAAAGTCGTTAGACTCTCTTGCCGCAACAGTAATAACTCACACGCTCACCATAACAGCAAAAATATCTCATATTCTTTCGCCTATCCACCTACTCACTGGTGGGGGAGTACTGTGGAGGTACCCTAAATAAGTCAGTAACAGATTGCGGACAGTAGTGATCACTTTTATATAGTGGTATGTTACGTGCTTAAGAATGCATAGATCGCGGGGTTTAATCTCGCTCAAACTTAAGTAATTAAAGTCCGAGAAGCGTGGACGCCAGAAACAGACTCACAGCGTCCACTACACCTTCCGGATTAAACAGCATGGTTTTGGTTACGTACCTCAATCGAAAAATGTGCTACACACCATTGTGCATGAACCACACATTCTGGTGCTCAGTGACCGCTTCTCCCTGCAACAATTCACGATGAAAGGGCAAATTTGCTTACGAGCAGGTTTTCTTCAATCCTACCAGGGTGCTCCAAATCCTCACATTCGATTAAGTATTCGAATGTTAGTTTGAATAGTTTTAAAAGGTTTCCAAAGATGACTTGTTAGTCAGAAAGACGCGGATAGAGCTCTGTCACAACCCTTTATAATTGTGTGTGCGTGCACGTGTAGCCATGCGTGGGTATGTAAAAAGTTGTAAGATCTATGAATTAAGTACAATTATATTTTGAAATGTTTGCAAAGTAAAATGGAATGTATTGAAAATCTTTTAAAAAACATTTCTGTTTATATGTCCCTCCCCCAAATAAACAAAAAACATTATTTAATTTATAAACATACAAAAGTTACATTATGCTGAAGTTTTAATTGAAACCAAAAATAAAACTTAAATGTATAAAACTGAAAAATTAAATTTGTATTATCAATTTCCTTACTAATTAACAGACTTCGAAGATTTTAAGGTTATCTTTTTTGGTAGAAATACTCTAATTTGAATAGTATATTTATGCTAATTAGTGAAACAATAGTTAGTTATTAGCTTGAATACTGTCGCTATACAAGATTAGTTTTTCATTTACCATAATATTTAATTAGTTTTATATGCCAACAACCAGCTCTATTGAATGTTCATTCTACAGTATACCCTTTGTGCTTATGTCACAGTTAAAATTACTTTACTTGAAACAGATAAATCTCTGAATTCCAACTTTGGAGCGTTTTATATCCTAGAATCAAGTTCGGGATTATTTCAATATTTGTCGTTTATTCACTCTAATGAAAAGAATGATAAAATATGTTTCTTTCATTTAGTATGTAAATTCATGTAGTATGTTTCATGTAGTATGTAGACTTTGCTTTCTTACCATACCTCATTAGTTTTAATATTTGGTTATGAAGCTGTTCTGTCTAACTATTTACAATATTGGAAAAGAAAAAAGATTGCTAGGTTAATAGGCATAATACATTTTCCTTTTGGTTGATAATTAGTGTAACACAATAGCATTGGAAATAATTATAAGAATTAGTCAGTATTAAAGAATAATATATGAGTGAAATGCTTCTAGGATTTCATTTGCAGTCAAATGAAATGATAGGCTCTTTTAACTCTCATCTTAGCCCCGGAGCCATCGTACGGGCACAGAGTCACCCCAAGCATAGGAAATCGTTGATTCTGAGAAAACTTTTTGAAGTAAAACTTCTTTATGCAAGCTTGACTTGGGAAGTAAGCTGGTGAATGCGTGACGAGAGCGTTACGAAAAGTGTGATTAGGTGAGGCGAACGGAAGTTGAGAGGGAGATAGAAGTGTTAGTGAAGAAAGAAATTTCAGTAGTTCGTTTGCGAGGGTTACGCGAACGGTCATTTCTTGATTATTTCGTAATTTCATTTCGTTCTTGAACAATTTTATTAATTAATATTTAGTTAAATGCATTAAATATTCTATGTTTAAAGTGAATAAAATTGTTAATTCATTTTAAAGTTCAGATTTTGTGAATTAGTAACTTCGAACATGGACATTTTATTACGATATATTCGTGAAATCGATATTGGTCAATCATCAATTGGTGATATATGTGCTGCTCATTGTGTTTTGGACGATGGAACAAACATCATAATGGCATTTGTTCACTTTTCGCCCAATAACACATTTAATAATATTATAAAGGTTTTTATATAAAAGACTTATGATTTACGGTCGAGTAGGCTCTGAAGAATTAGCAGAAAACTATCATACGTTGCCACTAATTTTGGCAGGAAATTTTAATGTTAATATCACGTCCGAAGATGAACAACTCTTGTGTGATAATTTTTCTACAAGATAAATAAGAATAACTACAAATGAATAAAGGGAAATAATAACCGAAATGAGCCTACCACAAGGCATGTAACAACAATCGATGCAGTTTTCTCTGGATATCTTTCTAATTTTCATTCGAAAACATATGTATCTTATTTCTCGAAATAACCTTGAAATAAACCCCTAAATTTATGTATTGATTGAAAAAAAAAATACAAATAAAAAAAATTTTTCA
>BMAV01013346.1:0-81866 GCA_019973955.1 Trichonephila inaurata madagascariensis
AAATATTTTAAATTTATATAATAATTTTATCAAAACAAAAAAAATTTTACCACAACACCATTAGAAATAAATTTCACTAAGGCTCCACTAACGCCTTAAGAAAAGATGGTTAATCCACTAATGCCTTTTTTACGACGCGCGTTAAAGAGTTTTAATATATTCTCTTAAAAATATTTAGAAATAAATTATTATAATCATAATGCAAATTTAACATTTACTTTTTTTTTTAAATATGTGTCGTTTGAAGATATCAATAGATATAGCTGCAGTAGTTTTATATGAAACAATTTTTACACAGAAAATTCATATCGTACATGATTCATTCACAGATGCGAGTTATAGATCCCATCATCTGTCTGGATTCTCTCCATTTCAAACTTCCGTGACAAGATTCCCGATTGAACGATTTCGGGGGATTTGATACTTGGAAGTAGATTCGTCACATTCTGATATCCAACTCGATTCATCCAGCTTTTGGAAAATCTTTCATAGTTGGAAGGATAAGTGATAGAGTGAATTTTATGCTTTTGTAAATCGATAGGCATCACACATTTTCTTTATGGAGTTGAATTACGGAAGTCAAGTGGAAAATTTAAATTGTTGAGAATCTTTTCGTTTTAACATTGCATATGTTTTTAGAAAAGTTGTTTGGATTTTTTAACGTAATACGTTATGCATAGCTCGTTAATGTTTCCGGTTGCATAATTTTACTCCTTGTAAAAGTCTGCTTAACACAGCCAATTAGTTTAATATATTTTGGTTACAGTCAGTTGATAAGGTTCGGTGCCTGAGCTAACATTATGTTAGTTGTTTACAAAGAAAAAAAAAGAAAAGAAAGAAAAAAAAAATTGCACTGCTTAAATTTTAATTACATCAAGAAAGCATCGTCTGGTGTATTTAGGTTGAAGTAGGAAACGACGTGGTTTTTTCAAGTTTGTAATCAGGAGTAGTTTTTTTTTAATTCAATTTAAATATACATTTCTTTTCCCCCGGGCAAATACTCTATTTATAGAATAATTAAAAGTTCCTATTAAGAGTAATAATTTTTCATGAATAGAGTGGTGGATTAACCATTAAGCAAGAGATAAGCCTTAGGGCATCAAGGATAAGGTGGAATTATACAATTTTGCATGTTACCAAATTTAAAATAGGCTTTATCATAAGTTCTCAAAGTGGTTCCTACGGACCTCTGGGGGTCCTTATGACTTCTGAGGGTGTATGTGGCAAATTAAAATACTACTTGGAGGTACGTGAACAACATTAGAAGGTACGCAAAAGGCTAAATATAAACAAAAAATATTGAGATCTATTTCCTTTATTAAGAAAGTTAAAATAAATTAGTCATAATTTTCTTACTTGTTCAATTTTAGAGCCAAAATTAATATCGTAGAATAAAATATTTTAAATAGATACATAAGTTATCAGTGAAAGCAATTGTCGCGTATGGTAGAAGTCGGACTGATCACATGTGTGACCGTTTATGAGATTTAAATAGGAATCTGAGTAAAAGAGCAGAGAAATGTGAATGCAACAAATTTTCCTTAATTTTGAACAGTTTTATTCTTTTTTAAAAAAAATTTAAAAATTTTTAATATTTTAAATTTTTTTTTTTTTGGCATAAGGGATACACACGTTTGTTAATTTATTAATATCATTTGTTTACCAAAAGTCATTTATAAAATAATTTTCTTATATAATATTTATCAATATCGTTTTTATTTACCATTTTCAGAACATCAAAGTTAAATTTGTACTTTTTTTTCTAAAACACTGAAGTAGAGCTATTTCACTTGAGGGTTAATGGCCGAATATTTTGGTATAAAATGGGATCCATGAGAGAGCACAGTAAGCTTGGGTGAGTGAGTGAATATTAACGTCGCACTGTTTAGCTACACGAGGGCTTTTGGCGACGGACCACGTTTTTGAACTATGGTCAATGACGTGGACGAACCGAGCTGGCACCCCCTCTCCCCTACCAACCTCATCAACGGGAGGACATTTCAGCTCTCGACAGATTTAAAGGCAGCTGCCCCAACGGGGGGTCTTTTGGTATTTGGGGAAATTTAGACATCCGCCATGACCGAACCTTTTACTACGGGGTACCGCAGCCCCCCAGTAAGTTTGGGATCCCCTGGGCTTTATGGTGCAATACCCAAAAGGGCGTATTGACAAATGATGTAACGAAAGTCATTATGGTAACGTTTCCCCTTTCGCACATAAGTTCGTACATTCAGGGGAAAAATACGGTACATTCGATCAGACCCCCCCACCCTTTTTTTCGTCGCGGACCGGTCAACGTTTGATAATTTTTTTTGCGGCCCGCTGACGGGGGGTTTATTGTTTATATTTTAGATTGTTTTTATTTAATGATTTTAATTTATTTGTATTTATATATATAAAGAAGATGTGCTTTCAGAATTAAACACAGTTACACCGAAAATGGATATAAAGTGGTTTAACATGGAATGTACAGTTATTTCCATAAAAAAATACACCATTGGAAACAATTTGATGTTCCTAGTGTTACCTGGTACTATTTGGTCAACGTACCGGTACCAGTCCACTAGACGGGAGTCGGGGATCACTTCATTAGATGAGAGCAAGATTTAGTAAAAGTCACATGTATACTGAACTGAATTGAACTCACTGGCGCAACAGCCCAGGAGGGCCACGGCCTACTGTGCCTATCTCAGTTTACGTGACCTTAGGCGCTGGGGTGCATGCGCAGATGTTTCGATCAAGTGGTCAGTCTGACGTGAATACTCTGTAGCCATTCCCAAGCAAGCTTGGTCCCGGGGATGAAAGGTTGAATCGACCGTGCCCAGCCCGAACCGGGCGTAGAAGCGCGATACACTACCACTCAACCATTGGGCTTCCCCACATGTATACTTGCCTGCAAAAATGTTTGAAAATCGCAAATCGCGCTTTGTTCTATAGAGAGTGATATGACAACAACAAGTGGTCAACTCACACTGCAATACATCATGAGAGTCTTTCTTCTGCAGTTTAAGGTTCCCCTCACATTAACAACTACAAACAGAGCCAACACCTCGGAATTCCATCTTACCCGACTATTCAATTATACCCGACTCTCATCTATGTATGGCTACAAAATACGTCTCATAAATATCAGAAAAGCTTCTTATAGAATCACGTATAAAAGATTTCTGAGACTAAAATAGCTAATATTTTTTTTCACTGTGTAATTAAAATGCCCCTGTCTTGGTTATTTAAAAAAAAATAAAAACTTTGTGAATAGTTATATCATTACCAACACCTGTTACTGATTCTTCTTCTACTTGAAATAACAATGCTTTCTTAGAATTTGTTTTTTGGTGGTAATGACTACAAAGAACGACACTCTTACTGCCTCAAAATTCTTGATGGCTTAGAAAGGGTGATTAGGTGGCCTTTTTCATCATATCAAGTATAAGCTATCCACACATAATAAGAGAAGTAAACGATTGTACTGTTTTCATCTTTTTATTTTGCAACTCAGATTTCATCGATTTAACATAAATGACGATGTAATTAAAAATAATTTCGGTTCTCTTTTCCATAGTATTTCAAATTTACTTAAAAGCAGTTCACGAAAAAAACTAACGACACAACGAATTATCGTGACAGTCTAATCATAAACGCAAGTTAGACAGGTAATTAAATTAAATCTAATATAAATGGATGTTTGTTTTTGACCTCGCTTTACTCCAACACCGTTCAACAGATCACTATGAAAATTGGTATATATATGTATTTTTTGTGGAGAAGGTTTTTGTGCTATCCTCTTTGTTGCAGCCTCCCATCAGGTGGCGCTACAGCATATTAACTTCTGCACCATTTAATCATTCGCCAAGTTGTCAACATGGTAGCAAAAAATGATGTCAACTGGGCTCTATCGCAAACATTTCGCTATGTTTCCTTTGAATCACCATTATAATGCAAGGAACGACGTTGCTTTCGAATATTACAATTTTAATATAAAATAAATGCCTCATAAAGTAATATTAACGCGTGCGTATTACACATCCAGATATAAATTATTTGCACTATTTTAAGCGTTAATTACACAAAATATGTAACAATGTATTAATTTTGCTAAGCAGAGATCAGCTTAGGAAGGTGTTTTCAAAAAGCGACTGACAAGAGAGTTAATTGATTGATTGAATACTAACGTCGCACTGTTCAGCTACACGAGGGCTTTTGGCGACGGACCACGTAATTTTGAACCCTGGTCAAGTGACGTGGATGACACCTGAGCTGGCACCCCCTCTCCTAACTACCACACCTCATCAACGGGAGGACATTTCAGCTCTCGACAGATTTAACGAGCATCGCTGCCCTACACGGCGGGTCTTTAGTGGTACTGGGCTTGAACTCATGACATGCCTGCCATGATCCGAACCTTGACTACTGGGCTACCGCAGCCCTCAGTAAGTTTGGGATCCACTGGTCTTTATGGTGCAATACTCCAAAAGGTCGTATTGACAAATGATGTAACGAACAGTCATTATGGTAACGTTCCCTTGCGCACATAAGTTCGTGAGCATTCAGGAAACAATACGGTACATTCGATCAGAGCCCCTCCACCTTTTTATCGTCGCGGACCGGTCAACGTTTGATAATTTTATTGCGGCCCGCTGACGGGGGGGAGTTGATTGTTTATATTTTAGATTGTTTTGATTTAATGATTTTAATTTATTTGTATTTATATATATAAAGAAGATGTGCTTTCAGAATTAAACACAGTTACACCGAAAATGGATATAAAGTGGTTTAACATGGAATGTACAGTTATTTCCATAAAAAAATACACCATTGGAAACAATTTGATGTTCCTAGTGTTACCTGGTACTATTTGGTCAACGTACCGGTACCAGTCCACTAGACGGGAGTCGGGGATCACTTCATTAGATGAGAGCAAGATTTAGTAAAAGTCCACTTATGTTCAATCAGACCAAATAGCTTGGCTAAAAAACATTTAGAGTGATTTCTGAAAGGTATGTAAAATGCTGTGACGAATTAAAAAGGAAATGGGTAAAACCTGAAAGAATAGGAACAGAACTTTTCTGTTAACGTCGTCCCGGTTTTTCCCGAGCTGAACTTGGGAAGGCGAAATGTACCATCCTGGCTCATTCCGAGTGTAGCTCGGGCACTGTGAAATTTTCCTCTGCGCAATCAGTCTTTCCCGAATTATTTCACATGTGCTTTTTATGGTTTCGAATACTTTTGTTTACTTTTCTGGCTACTAGATGGTAGCACTATACAGTGTTTTCAGCTGTAGATTTAAGATAAGATGCTATTATGTTTAAAAAGCTATGTATGTATGAAAATAAGCATAAAAAAATTGACATTTTTTGACCCATTCTCCCGAAATAAAATGAACCTGGAAGGGGTTAAGGAAATAGATAAATAAATAAAAAAAAATGATGGAGCGGTGGTGCACATCGACCTACCAACTGAATGTAATTTCATTCAAGTAACAAGCACATTTTTCTTTTATGTCATGTCTAAAGGTAAATGAAAAGGAGGGGACATTATAATCCTTAAGAAATGATCTTTCTTTGAAGGAAGAAGATGGGTTTTGAGGATGCTTTTTTTGTTAATTAATATACAGAATTGTGTATTTTCTTAGCTTGAACGCACCATAATCTTCAAAAACGTTTTCAACTAGCATTGTAATCTAAACCCAAATTTTTATTTACTTCTCACGTTGAAAAAATTACTTTAGTTGCTTACAAATTCCAACAGCAGTTAACTTAAATTTCATTAGTATAACGAAATTTATATAAATATTTGTGCTGGCTTTACATATATACAGGATGTTATCAAGCTTTTTGAGTATATTCATCGATTATTTACTATAAAATGAAATGATTCTAATGACAATCAATAGGCTCTAAATAGAAATAAAACGTATTTTTTTTATTATGGTATTTTTACTCTGTAGTTAGATATAAATGAACAATTTTATAATTGTCAAAACTTTAATTCATATTACTTCAAACTCTCAGAAAATTTTCAAGGAATTAGAAGATATTTTAATTTCTCTCTCCCACAGAAGTATTTTTCTTTCTTCATTATATAACATAATAAATATGAAATAATAAGCTCATGTTTTTTCTATCGCATTTAAAAACATTTAAAATAGTCTTCATAACATTAGGCTAAACCTGAAAAACTAACACAAATTCTTTTCGTTGCACGTTATTATTATTAAGGTAGATTTACACAGTACTCGTTTAAATATGATTTTGAACACTGACAGCTAAAAGTTATTTAATGAGATGTAATCATTAATTATTTTGTCATAACTGTAAAATATAATTTTTTTAAACATATTATAAAATATTCTTTAGAAAATACTAATACAATTCCTCATGATAATGTAAACAATAAGTTTTATATATTAAAGTTTGTAACTCATTTGCAACTTCATCCTTTCGGTTCGACTTTAAACGAGTTTTCGAATAGGAAAAAGAATAATGGATTGGAAAAATTAAGGAAAAAAGAATAAGAAAAAATTCAATTTGTATTCTGCGTTGAATGTAAAAACGTGAGCATTATGAAGCCATTTATTTTCAAATGAACCTAAAATTATCCAATTAATAAATGAGGCATCCTTGCGACAGTAGAGTATGTTTTCATAATGAAATAAATTTAAAAGTTTACGGCGTTAGAATTGACGTCAGTAAACAGTAATTAATGTCAAATAAATTACTAGGAGAAAGAAAAATTTTCAAGAATATCCACACAGAAACTACGTTTTTAGATTTCAGGATGATATTTTCATCACAATCGTAAATGAAAAGGAGAACTTTAGTTGCAACTAAGAACTCTCACTCGGAGAGCTTTTCTGTCAAAATACATGGCCCGGAACAACCTTGATTTGTTGTCTGAAGGTCAATCAACCGTCTCGGTGTTCGGAAGGGAAATGGTTTTTTGCTCTTTCGTTTTAAACTTTGCTGCTATTAAACTACTGAACTGAGAAAGACTAGACATATTTTCATTCCACCTTATTTATTTTATTTATTAAGTCCTTTCTTGAAAAAGGTGGAGGGAGTGAGAAAAAAAGGGTCAACAATTTTATTCGAGGGAAATAAAAAAAGAACATTTGTTCTGAACATGAATTAAATTCTACTGTTCTTTGTGGTTTATTTCTGTGGGTAAGTTCATAAAAAAATCAATGTTTCGAAGACTGATTCTGTTCTGACTTTCTCAATTCTATGTAAATGGTTTACAGTTTTGTAACGTGCAATTAATTTTTATGTACGTATTTAAATTTTAAGGCATACAGTATTTACAAGTAATTATATGAGTTATACCCTAATATTTTATAGTAAATAAATTTGCATCAGTTTTGACAATTGGTTCAGTCAAATGTTTAAAATAAACCTAATGAAATTATAATGCAACATGAAATTGCGTTTAATATTAATAATTTTAGATTGAATTGTTTCAAATACATTATAAAAATATACAAAGTGTCACTTCGCAATTTAATTAAGTTAATATGAGTCACATCCAATTCAGAGAATTCTTATAAAATAACACACTTCGATATATCACTACTTAAATTTATGCCATTTATAAAATATTTAAATAAAATTTGATTTACATAACCATTTAGAGAAACTTGATTTTATTAATACTACAATATCGAGGCACTTTTTCTCATTTTGTTGAAGAGTTATAGTTCAGAATCAAGTTTTGAAAAAGAAAATATCATTTCTTTTTCTTTTGGCTGAAGTTTACAAAGGAGACATTAGCCACATTCGTGTATTTTTATACGAAAATGCGGAAAACTTTAAATACTGAAAGATAGACAGGGGTCCTCTGAAATGTTCTTTAGCATAACTGAAATTAACTTTAGTTTTGATAATTATACTTTTACTTTTCGATACGTTAAAGTAGATTTAAAGAAGAAATATTTCTCATAAAGTAACTTCCTTTTCAAAGCTTCGTACTAAGTAACATTTTAATGCAGTCATGCCATTTGAATTACCGTATGAATCGAATAGTTATAACTACAAACTTGCTGTTGGTTATGAAGTCAAGCCATGGGTTTAAATTCTGATTCCCCTTAAGACTAATGGTACAGGAAACCATGAATAAATATAATACTATTTCAAAAGGGGGAAAACCAGGAAAGGGAAAAGTATACAAGCTCAGGTGTCTTGTCATTTGAGGAAGATTCAAAATTTTAAGATTCATCTATAGAGTATTTGTATTGTCCTAGAGAAGGGGTAAGCAGTATTTTAAGAGTTTATCTGCATAATTGTGCACCCCCAAGGGAGGAGGAGGCACCCCCACCCTCTCCAGTAATGATTGCAATCAAAACCGTAAAGCTCAAATCGATATTTTTTATATGATTATACAGTATGCATGGGCAAATAAAAAAATTTCCGAATATGTCTTGTATATTCAAAAACTCTTATTTTGTGGACGTTGATTTTTCTAATTTAGACTTTTACACTTAAAACAATAAAGTATTACATGGGGCTTCATTTCATCTTCAAACCATGTTTTAGTGAAACCGTGCTCTTGTGAGTGGGTGTTTGAAGGTTTTTCTACATTTTTTTTTTTGAATCTTTAGTAATATATGTTCATTTTTCTAAAATTAATTCTTTTTATATGGTGTTTTCCTATATTATAAATTTCGATAATATTTCGTACGAACCTATATCTAGCTAATAATTCATAAAAAGTTTTGAATAAAAGTAATTCGAAGTAATGAGCGAGTAAAATGAGGTTTTCCGTATTATAAGCAATAAGGAAACAAACATTTATCTCTGAATTACGGCATTAATTGAAAACGTTTTTGAAAGATCACGGTACATTCAAGCCAAGGAAACACGCATTTATACATATAATAATAATACACACATACGTACGTATTATAATGATAATGATACAATATTGTTAGTTTGTATTATTTGAAGAATAAAAATGTAATTTATTTTAAACCTCACGGAGAAATACTACCCTCCCCACTCGAAAATAGGTATAATTACTCAGCAAAAGATAAGGAAGGAATTGAGGATTTGAAACTGTAGTAGGTCACTTTCTTCGAAAAAATGTGATTTCCTATAAAGTCATTTCAATAATTATTTTATTAGAGCTACAAATGTCTATATACATAGCTGAGGTCTGCCAATCTCTGCCATAGAGCAAAGCTAATCAAAGCACAAGCCATATTTTGGTCTTAAAAAATTGAATAGAAATAAAATTTGTTCTGATCTTTTGAATTTAGCTATTAATTAATAAATACTACTTTATCAAAGTCTTAAGATAAAACATGATTCCATCTATGTGATATTTAAGAAAAACTGAACATATGTTTTCTACATAAGAACTGAATACACTAATTACCATGCATACATTGGTGTAAAATCAGAGTTAAATATTGGTATAAGTTCAGGTAAATTCAATTGTTCAATTGTTCCTGTGTATGAATCTTACAGTTCATGAAATAATGCATTTATCAATGATCTGCTGCAAACACGAATTAGTAAAATTTTAAACATTTTTAAGTTAAATTGAAGGTTTTGTGAAATGATAAATATGTAACTTTAAAGTCCTTCAAATATAACATGAAATAGATAAATATGTAAAAGTAGCAGAAATAATAAACTTTTTAAGATTTAGATACATTTACATTAAAGTTATGTTTAGAAAGCGGCAAAACAATAAATTCCTTCCGTGAGGACTGAAGTAAATGATCCCCAATAGCGTCAAAGAGACGCGTTTGTAAAGGTAGTACGAAGCAACTGCAAGTCATCTGTTTTTCAAACAGTCATTAAGATACATTAACTCACTGAAAAGCTTTCAAATGATTTCACTCAGCAATATCCAGTAGACAGCGATAAAAGATATGCGGTATCTAACCAATATCCATCAAGTTGCAAAAGATTAATGCATTCTCAGCAAGTGGCAGAGACAGGGACAAGTATTCTTATGAATGTTAAATTCTTATGAGAGTCCGCCTCTGCAGTACCACAACCGATGTATAAATCGATGAGTCACTTCTTTTCAGCGCAACAGACAATGGATTCCAGTGATGGATAACGGATATAAAAATGTCGCGCTAACATCTCAGTTTCGTAATGAGATTGAGACTTTATGCCTCCTCTAGGATTTTGAAGCGTCGGGTTTCCAGACTATGAAATGTAGTTATTTTCTAAACTCTTCATAAGCTATTTACCATTTCTATCCAAGCAAAGATTTAATAAACTGATACATTTTTCTTAAAATCCAAACTCATATCTGTGGCTTAAAGTGGTTTACGCCTTTACTCGCGAAAAATGAGAAATTAAATTTGAGCGTATTGGGCTTGATATACTATTTTGTATATTGGTATTTCAGCGATTTCACAAAGTGCCGATGTTCTAAATATTTAGTTTATAACTTTAACATAGCATAAAATGAATATTAAAAATTTAATTTAACTAGTCTCGGACTTTCGGGAAAGTTGAACTTTAATACATTTTTATAATATTTTGTGAGTGCTAAAATCTTTTAAACCATTTCATTCAACATAATATTTAGAAATAGAATCACACAAACTTTTAATATATATATATATATAAGCAAACGTTTTTTAAAGAGAATACATATAATAAAGACGAATATGGGACCTTTTAAATAATATTAACAAATCATACAATTATTTTCAAGAGAATTAAACGTTCTTTATAAATTTTTTTTTGATAAGGAATGATTCAGATATCTTACTTTTGAGCTTTGAAGAATTGCTATAATATTATACAAAAATGTAAAAAGAAAGTGAATAGTTAACAAAATCATGTAAAATTATTAAAAGAGTCGTAATTAGACCGGGGAACTCTCTCTCTTATATATATATAGTTTTATTATTTTTTGTCATAACTGTAAGCAAACTTTTCGTTAATTTAATCTGATTTTTAATATTTCATATAAAAATAGAAAATATCGAGAAAAATGATTTTTAAAGAAAGATAAGTTTGATAAAGTTATTAACTTTTATAAGCTTGATATTTTGTCTCTGCTCTACAAAACTATATACTGCTTATACGCTATAACAAAACAACGATTTTAGAATCATTCGAATGTCTTCATTAAAGTAAACGTAAGGTTCAATGTACATAATGTATTTTTTAGTATTAAAGGTCTTAAAGTATTCCCTAGATCAGTGTTCCCCAACCTTTTAATCGCCGCGGACCGTTCAACGTTGGATCATGTTACCGCTGCCCGCTGAGGGAGAGGACGTTGACTGTTTATATTTTAGACTGTTTTGATTTAATAATTTTAATTTAACTCTGTATTTAATCATTACATCAGATTAAATATAGCTGCACCAAAAAGTGAAATATAAAGTGATTTTCATAAAAAGTAGCACAGACCCAAGAAAAATATACTGTAGTAAATAAAATGGAAATAATTTAATCTTTCTCGTGCGGACCAGTAGTATTTGATCCACTGACCGGGGGTTGGAGACCACTACCCTAGATTATAAGGAAAGCTGAATGTGTTAATTAATATCGTACTATAATACAATGCGAGGGCTATTAGCAACGGACCTCGTAATTTTGAACCACAGTCAAGTGACGAGGAAGACACTAAAGCTAGCATCCCATTCTCCTAGCTTCCACATCTCACCAACGTGAAGACTTTGAGCTACAACAAATTTAGCGTGTATCAGCTTTTAAGCTTAAAATATATTTATGCCATAGTTTAAGTAAACTAAATTAATCTTCCCACACAAAGTTTATCTCAGTAACATTATATTTACATCAATATTTAAATATATCCTTGGGAATTTTGAATTATAAAAAATTTTTCACGCATTTGAATTAATAATCTCTCATTCTCAATTCTTATAGGCGACATATTAAAAATAAAATTAATTAATATTATAAATCAAAACTTTTTTGGGAAAGTATTTATTTTTAATAAGAAAATATTTTAGCCATCTTTCCTAACCATGCCGAAAAACTTAATTAACATATATAATTTTTTAAACTAAACATATAAACATTTGAATAAGGATGACTCACAGTATGATTTTTATAAACTGTAAGCAACATTTAAAATTTATAATTCAGCAATATAGGTACATTTTCATCTGGCATTTTCTGGTTGGTCGTTTTATTTAATTTTCGTCCAATATAGTTTGATATGATTTTTAGAATAAAGAAGGCTATCGTAACGGCTATTTTTTATTAAAAATAATTCTTAACATGTCCATGTATTTCTTACAATACGCGTTCAGTTTATATGATCTTTTGTATTCATAGTTCTCAAAGCAAAGTGTAGATTCGAAGGTCGCTGCTAGAAAGTAAGTTCCGTATCCTATTGTTTGGTTATAATAAAACTACAAACATTTTATGTTTTTTACCGTCTACTTTCAGTTTCAGAATAAAGTTTTATTGTTTGCAAAAATTTACTACAGGCTTATTCTTGAAAGCATGAATAGAGAAATTATTGCTGCATTGTGACGACTTTTTTTTATAACAAGGTGTGTGTTTTTATTTTGCTTTTTTTTCTAAGGCAATGAATGATATTTAGTATATATTTAATTATTTTGAAACATTTGATTGTTTTTCTGTGAATATTTAGAGAAAAATATATATACTGCCGTTGTTCATTAATTATTTGTCGCAATATATATCAAAGTTAACATTCAGCAGCACATTTATTACTTTGATTCGCGGGAGAGTATTCTCCTTAAAATATATTTAGGGCCTTCACAGCAGAAGTTATTATAATACTTAACTAAGAAACTATGTTATACGAGAACTCAAAAGCTGCAAGTTATAAACATTTGCAAATTTATAAACTTAACATTTGAAGTATTATATTAAACGGTAGTTATACATATTTTAAAAAAACACAAATGAAATAGTGTTCTGTTATACTAAAAAAAACCCAACATCACTTTGAATGTATATTTTTGTACTTTAAAATAGATGGAACTTATTGAAGTAAAAATTTCAGCATATAGGAGGTCTTAAATCGAGAATTTAAAGCTTTTTTTTTCCGTAAAAACTATTAAACCAATAACAAATCTCAGAAATTAGATCATATGTTTTGAGACCGAATGCAATCAGTTGTTATACTAAGAATTATCTCTTACTTGAAATGATCTAAGAGAATATTATACAAAGCAGCGAACACACACGATAGGGACTTTCACTTATAATTTATATTAACTCAATTTCCGAGACTGTGTGTTATCGTGACTATCGGCAATTAGTGAGTACTTTCGAGACAGAATATCGGAAATCCGACTTCAACATTTTCTTTGACTATTCCTAATGCAAATTAAATTATATAGTCTTAATACTAACGATTTATAGACTGGGCTGATTCAAGCATAGTTAAGGTTTGTAATATTTTTAAATGATTTTTTTATTCTAGCAATATGGCAATTTTTAAACACTGTGTGATTATAATCTTTAAATGATATTATGCGTAATCATTAACAGGAGATTCCAATTTTCAGATGACCGATTTTTTTCCACTCATAACACTTTAAGAGAGGACTATAGGTCCAATAAGACCTCAAAGTGAACTAGTGTAACCTTTCAGGTAATTTAGAGAGAACTGTACTGAAAGAGCCATTGTTTATTTTAATACTTTTGTCCGTTGTCGATATCCTTACAGCTGAAAAATTATATCACACAATTATTTAACTTTGATCCAGCTTTTAATACTTTAAGCATTTTTCAGTCCTGCAGATTATCAATGTTTTAAAAACTAACTTTAATATCAATATAAAAATTATTTTATTGTGAGATCAAAAATTGCAAAATTTGTTTTTGATATTTTGTGTTTGTTTATTAATAAAGTAGAGGCGAGTGGTACCGTATCGTGGTTCCACATCACTGGTCCGTGGTTCTATGTTCGGTCTGGGCAAGGTTGACCCAGCCTTTCATCTCTTCAGTGGATCAATAAATGGGTACCAAGCTTGCTTGGAAACTAACACTGGGGGCTTAGCTTCAGACTGACCACCTTATCAAGACATCTGCTTATGCACCTCAGCGCCCAATGGTGACGTATAGTGAAATGGACACAGTAGGCATTGGCCCTCATGGGCTGTTGCACGCCACTAAGTTTAGTATATTAATAAAATAATAAACATCATACACTTTCCCTGAATATGAATTAAAATGGCATTTAATGCCCAAGGATTAAAATAATTAATACCATACGCATTCTACATAAAATTGGGGCCAGTTCGAGGGTTCAGAGGTAGCATGGCCACTTCGAAAGCCCAAAGTTGCAGGTTCGATCCCGGCTGGAGTCGATAGATTTCCTGGATGCGAAAATCGTAAGCTTGCATGTCGGAAATTATAAATTTTGAGACGGAAATTTGAATCAAAATCGATGTTGAGAGGCAACTGATATACGCTTACGCCCTTGCATAGGCCTTTTAATAACAGTTCAGAAATTTGAAAAAGTTTCCATTACAGACAAACTGAAATGTTTCTTACGCTATTTATACTTCTCACTGCTTTTATGATTTTCAGTCTTGCTTTAAGAACATCAATTATTCGTTACTTTACAGCATCTTCTAAAGCAAGGGGTAAATAGTGGCTCGTAAAGAGTTTTTTTCGGCCCAACAAGACTGTTTAGAAAACCAAATAGACAGAAAATGTTCTCTTTATTTGGATCAACATATATTTGTGAGCAAAGTTTTTCTTGCATGAAGAACAAGAGTAAATATAGATGCAAGTTGGTGGACATTAGCTTGCAGGTTGTGAAGAGGATTGCAACAAGCAATCTCACTTAGAGTTTCAAAAAGAAAAGTAGAAAAAAGTGTGATAGGGTTATAATTTGTCTCATTAAACTTATTCTAGAATTAAACGTGCTTGCATTTATATGAAATTATCACAATAAATAAATTACCACTATTTTCTTAAACTTATATTTATTGATTTTAATATGGTACACTTTATACCTTTTCTGAAAAGCAAAATTAACTGATGAATGCAATAACTTTAAAAAGATGTGGTCCTCCGCTCTACCACAATGTTACCCTCTTACCAAAGCTATTGCTCACTCCTGTTCTAAATATTACTTCGGAGCCATAAAAAATCAATTTACATCCCTAATGATGCAATCAAGATTTATACTTATGGTAGTAAAACATCTGATCAAGTGTTATCTATATTGATACACCCCAGGAAAAAATGGTCCCTGAAAAACGCAATCCAGATTTCTGCTCAGTTTTCAGAAGTGAACTAACAGCCATTGACACGAAACTTGAGACTATTCTTTCTAAAAAGAATTACGGCGATTTTGGATTCTCTCCGATAATCGTAGTTTGCTTCAACACCTATATAAATGGTTTATTGTTGGCGACCAAACCAGTGTGTCTCCATCCTACACAAACTGAAACATATATCTCTGCATCTCGTGATATCCATTTTCCGTGGATCTTATCTCATGTCGAACTTCACGGCAATGAAATGACGGACCAACTAACGAAGGAGATCTGTAATCTTACAACTCCCTCCACATCCGCCCTCTATCTGGAATTATATTCATTAAAGTATCCGACTACGTTCGGAACCGTGATTTTGCACAAAAGCGTATAAATGGATAATATTTATGTTATTTAGTGTCACTTAGATTAGACATGTATATAAAATTGTTTTAAGAATAGTATTACGATAAAAAAATTATTTAAGTACATAGAATGACCAATTTTCAAAATATTCTCCTTTGCGAAAAATGCTTCTATTATAATAATATTTTGCTTGTGTATAGCTCAGACCTCTGTATAGAGGCTGAACTAGAATTTTGAAATATATAACTCAGAAGTGGGTTTATCCATGTTTTACGACAACAGAGGGGAGAAATTTTAAGAAAAAAAACGCCGATAATTATTTCAATGAGTTTTAACTCTGAAAATAATGTGAATTTTTCAAAAAACACATAGTTGAGCCTCTATACAGAGGTCTGAGCAATATACAGGCAAAATATTATAATAGAAGCATTTTTCACAAAAGGAGAACATTTTGAAAAAAAGTTTATTCTAATTTTTTGCCAAAAATATTGTATTTAAATAATTTCTTTTGTCAAAATGTCCTTAAAACAATTTTATACATGTATTCTAATCTAAGTGACACTAAATATCATGAAAATTATCCATTTATGAGCTGTTTTAAAATCACGGTTCCGAACGTAGTCGGATACCTTAAAAAAATCTCAAATTTTGGTAGAGTGGCGGATGCCTCCCACTCATCATTGATAATAGACCCAGTCTTCCCCTAGTCCTCAAGTGTGACAGATGCTACAAGACTACACTCTCTCGTCTTGCTAGTGGTCACATCAAGTGTCTATCATTCTCAGCGAACAAAAAGATCTTCTCCATCTGTGCATGGTGTCAAGATAATGCGTTGCATGGATCTCACAAGAAAAGATATCTACACTGATCCGCTTCTTGTGCTCGACTTTTTGAGAGTCAACCATTTAATTGATCTTGTCTGACTCTGTCAGACCCTGGAGGATTAGCAACAACAACAACAAATATCAATTTTGAGTCCTTTCACTCTGAAATCAAGCGCTATATTAAAGAAATTCATTCAAATATTCACTTGCGAATTGCTTTTGATGATATAACACTTTGACTTGCATATCAGAAACCGTTTTATTACTTTTGCTTCGAAAATTCTAATTAGGCTTACATCGATTGGGTGTTTCATGCTGTATCATTCTTTTTGTGCAAATAAATATAATTTTAGACATGAATGTATATTTAAAATATTTTATAATGTATATTGACTGGTTTTTCTTCTCATCAAGTCATTCCTTACTTTTAATACGTTAACGTTAAAAAATGCAATATTAAAAGATAACGAAAAAAAAAATATTGATAAACTACTTTGTTAAGAAAGAAATATTTGACTGAATAAATTTAACCATTGCCAGATATAATTCGCATGGTTTATGTGATAAAACTTATTTTTTTCATTGACGAATGAAAAGAACGGCCCTGTCTGAGTTTTCAAAACTGCAAATGGCAAAATGAAATGATACAATAAAGTTTTATTCTTTTGGTTACGAAATTGTAACATAAAATTGCTTGCTCTAAGTCACGTACATCTGAAAGTCTCGAAACACGTCTAAATGTAATTTTATAAGTTAGGAATTTTCTGAGTCGACCTTTTTTTATGTGTTTTTGGATTATTTGAGTTTTATAAGAGAAAAGGTTAGCATTTTTCACATCATAATGCGATATTTTAAAATTGGAAGTAATATTTCTTCAATTTAATAAAATGCTTCTCTAAACTAACAAATAGAAGATATCACATTTCAGGTTATTTCTTTCAAGAAAGTTTTATTTTTTTTTAAGAATCCCATGAATTTATTATACAATAAAAAGTTTTGTTTATCATTCTATAGAAATTACGATTCAGTTTATTTTGTTAGAAGTAAATGTTATTACTTTTTTATAAATAGTGATAATACGAATTATATTTTATGTAATTCTCCTGGAGAATTTAAATATTAGATTTATATTATGTAACGTTTCTTATGAAACAGGGGAAAAGAGTAAATTTCTGTTAGAACACGAATTTTTTTAAAAAATGAAAACTGTACTAAATTGATATTAATTTAAAACTCTCACTCTGAAGCAACATGAAGGCTATTGGTGATAGACGTGTAATTCTAAACTGGATCAAGTGATGAGGACGCCACCTGGAATGGCCCCCTTCTCCAAACTACCACACCATGCCAATGGGAGAACATTGAGAAATTTATCTGCATCAGCCCCTCTACACGGTGGGTCTTCATTGCCCTCCATTACTCGAGATCGTGACACACCGGTCACAAGCTCGTGGCCATAACGTTAGGCTACCATAGCCACAATTCAATTTGGGAAATTAACATAAATAGTACACATTAGGTTCACTGAATTTGATACATTTGTTTTGCATTTTCTTGTTTAAATATCTAAAAGACTATAATTCCTCGACTTACGCTACCCCGACTTACGCGTGGCCGCGGTATTGGATCGAGTCGTGGCTGGAGAGGGGGGGATACCAGCTCAGGTGTCGTCCACGTCACTTGACCATGGTTCAAAATTACGTGGTCCGTCGCCAAAAGCCCTCGTGTAGCTGAACAGTGCGAAGTTAACATTCACTCACCCCCGACTTACGCGGATCCGGATTTACGCGATTTTCAAGTATCGATTCGTATTTTGCTTGAGCGCTACACATCTTGATTACTCAGGCCCCGCTTCCTGTTTAGCTAATGTATATGTTCGGACGTATCGTGCGGAATCGACGCTTAGCCTTGTTATTTTGTTTCGTGTTATTTCTTACCTATGGAGTTGGCGTTTGTTATTCCATGTTATAATTGTTATTTCTGATTTTCTATATGCATTACATCTATTCAGATTTGTAACGTTATTGAAGAAGTTGTCGATCTTGCCAGGGAAATAAATTTAGAAGAGGATAGGGGTTCAAAATTGCTGAATCTCCACAATCAGGAACTGACAGTTGATGAGCTTATAGAAATGCATAAGAAGAGCAAGGCATTGAAAAATTTGAGTTCAATAAAAAGATCGAATGAAGATTGGGAATTTGACAGAAGTCCTTAGTTTAATTGAAAAGGGTTAGAAAGTTTTTAGAAGGAAGAGGCTCCAGCGAAGAGCGTATTTTTTCATCAAAACAAGAAATGAAAGAATTATTAGTATGCAACGATGAAATTTTGCCGTAGAAAAAAGTCTTTGTCCTGCACACTACATTTTATGAAATGTTCTGCATCAAAATAATTCCGATTTGCGATTTTGTATTTGTGTTATCTAAGATTTTGTATGTAAATTTTTTCCTAAATCATTATTTTCTTCCGTCTACGGCGCTAACTAAAAACAATGTACATGTATTTAAGTGCGAAATTGTAACTCGACTTACTCTGTTATCACTCTCTCTCACAGTCTCACCTATCGCACAGTTCGGGGTATTACTGTAATTTATATCTCCTTTTTGCTTAAAAGGGAGAATAAGGATTTATTTCTATTCAATTTCTTCTATTAGCTCTCACTGTCTATATATTTATTGATTTATATATTTGTATATTTATTTATTTATCCTGGTGGAATTTTTAATCGTTAATAAAATACATTTTAAAGCGCTGAATTGAGCTGAAATTTTATGTACAGGATCGTTTTGGATAACAATACAATATTTAAATTATAATAATAAAAATCAATGATTAAACAATATTAAAAATTAAATATAGCCACGTTGGCGACTTACGCCTTTGGCGACTTGTCAAAACTTGAAAAGGTTTTTTTCTCGCGTGTTAAAGCATTCAGTTGGACTGAAATTTAAAGGACAATACGATGCTTTAATGATAATTAAAAAAAACTAATTACTACTTAATGTTGTGATTCTGTCCTATGTATATACATATTTATATTAATTGTAACTATTTATAATAAAAAGCAGCTAAAATAAAATTTTTCGTTGTTGATCTAAGTAGGAACTGACTTAAAAACTAGTTTTTTATATTACTTGTTTTAATTTGAAAACGTTAAAAAATATCGCGTCACCAAACGATTTTATTTTTTTATTGAAAATTTTCGAACATATATTTTTCTTTTTGTCAACTCTCTTTTCTGTTTCTTTTCCATTACTAGAACATTCGGTTTCTAAAGAGCCCATAATGAATTTTTAAATTTTGTAATTGTTAGTAACCAAAGCAATTTTTTTGAAATAAATTTTTAGTAATAGATTTGAAGAGTTATTCAAAAGATGCAGAGAATAATTGCTAATTTTTGACCAATGATCTGCAAACATTCAATGTTAATTTCTGATGAATTGTCACTTAGTTTTTATTGTGATGAATTAGTTAAAGCTGTCATGAACTTACAGTCATTGGTCATAACTTATGATCTTTTTACTGTTATCAGCTCTGAAGGAGGATCAATCACAAAAACATTTACTAAATGGATTCGTGATTAATTTTAATGGAGTGAGGTATAGTATTAAAAGACATAGATTTTTATTTTGATTGCTAAATCTCTAAATTTACTAATTGAAAAGAATGCAAGGCAATATAGTTTCACTAATAAATATAAATGTAAGACTACACAGAATATGATTAAACATATCCTATATGTGTAAAGTAGCTAATTAATACATAATACACGAGTGAAGAACTAGAGACACATTTTATTACTACAGGGGTTCCTTGAGGAAAAAAGAGGTAATATTCTCTCAGTGAAATAAAATACATTTATGTTTTAGAGTTCAGAAGGAATTTTCATCTTCTAAAATTCATACATATTTTAACCTGCTTTCTTAGTTAAGCTCCTTTTTTAATCTTGCTTGTTAAAAGCCGGTTAGGTGGCGTGGTGCTTGGTTTGTTGCGGGTTCGACCCTGGTCTAAGTCGGTGAATTTTCATGATGCAGAAAATCGACAGCGGCCATGTCGTATGATTATATGGCATGTAAAAGATCCCTAGAATGTTTACTTGGTTTGGATGCTCTCGGCAAAATTAAATCCTGGTACAGGTTCTCATCGTCAAAGCTCGGGTGCCTCCCTCTAGGGAGGAAATTGGGCGCCAAAATTATCAGCGGCGATTGGTATCCGCCTATATGGTGCCGCACTAAAAAGAGATACCAGCTTCCGGGGAATGCTCTAAGTCTGCAATGGTAAACCGCCAATCCGCAGCCCATTAGAGATAAAAATTTTTTTGCTTGCACCCATTTAACTTAAATTGTGCTCTTTTCTTAATATTACGATTATTCATTGGATAAAAAGAATTTTGAAAGTACGTGATGTTTTTGATACTTTCTCTCAACAGAAATCTTCTTTGCGATTCACAAATTCAAGGGATTATTACGAATATAAAAATATCTTAAAAAGAGCAATTAGAAGATAGATGTTTTGGATACCTAAGCAAATGTGTAGCTTTTCAAAAGTCAATACACAATGAAAAATATTGTTTAAATATCTCATTGTGTAAATGATCACTGATAATTCGTAAAGAAATCATTAGCTTAATGATGAATCTATTTATCGTAGAAAAAATAACGATTTCCTCATGTTATAAGCTGAAAAAAGGTAATTATAAATGAGTAAAACAATTCTTAAATAGTTGTTATTGAAGATAAAATGTCTATTCTTCGATTCGACGTCAGATGATACATTTTGTTTAACTTTAAAGATTTTTATTTAAAGAACGTTCCATTACGGAAAATTTTTTATGTGAAATAAATCATACAAACAAGTAATTTAATAGAAAATAATTAAGGATCGATTTTACATTTATTATCACGTTTAACCATATTGATCTTTAAAAAACTTTTTGATTGCTACTAACTGTATTGTTTAAGCGATTTAAGTAGTGCAGCGTAGTGCATTTTAAAAGTGTGAATAACTTTTCAAAACTATTTGTATCTTAGAATATAGGATTCATAATATCTAAAGTATAATTTAAGAAGTAAGAGTGTATTTATTAAAAGCATTTCTAGAAACGAAAATAATGAAAATTTTAAAAAGATTTCGATATTTATGACGAACAAATCTTTTACATTAAGTGCTTCTCAATAAAAAAAAGTACATGCTTAAAATATATTCAGAATAAGAAGAGGAAAAATGTCCATTAACTTTGATGTTTTTCTTTTTAACTTAGTATAAGGTGTTATCAAGAAAACAAAGAAATCCCCTTCAGTACAAATAATGCATAAATTTCCCATTAAGAATTTTATGAATTATTGATGATATTATAGTGCATGCATTTTGGTGTTGATTTTAAGTACTTTAGAGACTTATGAGTATAATGAAGCGAGATTACTAAGAATCATAAAACTATTTGAATATTTGAATCGAAATACTTTTAGATTTGTCTTTGTTAAAATATCTTTAAAGCCAGAGGCGAAATAGAACTCTCTTTAGCTGATTCTTCACTTATTTTTTGATACAACATTCACAAGGGAAATATTAAAAGTAGAAAATTATTGCATAAAGCATTATTAAAAGATGTTAGAAATTTAAATTAAAATTTTTTAGAGCAGAGGTTTAAATACTTAATGGTTCATTTCTTTAACCACCAATTGCATTTTCATAGCCTATTCTTGATTTGTATAAAAATTTTAATTCACTTAAATATGTGTGGATATAAACTCCGAATTTTTTTCTTATTTTGGGGGAATTTTTCCTCCAAAAACACTTACAAGTTTGCCACAATGTACTTTCTTAAAATTCAATTTTTTCCACCTTTAAAAATTTAAATATTCGAATTTTAAAAACTTTTTTATGAAAAATTTTTTTTAAAAAAATTTAAATTTTTTTATTTCATTTCATTATTTATACACTTCAGAAGTGGAGAGAAAGTTCTTTTATAAAGTATTTATTGATAGATAAGCTTAGAGAATGAATCCTCCAGTCTTCAAAGACATCAAATGAAATTCTTTAAAAAACTGTTTCATTTTCGTTAATATTCTTGTAACTCATTAATTAAATAATATTATCTAATTGTGTTATTTACTATTAACATTTTAGTATAGTAATTACAATCAAAGTTGAGCCAATGAAGAATTTTTCGTTGGGATATAAGATAGATTTTTACTTTTTCAGTTGCTGATAGCTAAATATTCAATGTGTTTTGAACATATAAACCAAGTGTTAAGTGAGAATGTGTCTGAAACTTTTGAGCCATTGATGCCTTGATATAAGGACTATAGAAACACCTTTTTAGATAATTTGTTAGCAATTTTAAGCAAAGAAAGTGAACATAATATTCCGACTTAGTATTCAGCAAGACAAAAATTGAATAATTTTAAAAAAAATAGTTTACACAAAACACCTTTTTTTTAAAAAAAAAAAATAAATGATAATTTCTTAAAGTACATTGTATTGAAGTTATTCGAATGTGGACTTATTGAGCTATACTAATGTTCAAAATTAAGAGAATTTGTATACTTAACCGAATCTCGTGAAAAATATTGAAAGAAAGGTAAAACTAATGCTTCCAAACAAATATACAAATCTTTAGTGTCGATGACGAAAAATGCACATGTGTGTGTGTGTGAGTTGTGTGTATACTTAGCCCTTAAGCGGGCAGTGGCTAATAGGTCTAGCCACATATTAAAATTTTTTTCTCCAAGCGGGTGTTGGATATATAGTCCATCCATATGCGTTGAATGAAGCTAAAACGCATAAAAATTAATAAGGATGGCAGAAAAATACCTTATTTTGCATTTCATGTCCTCTAATGGATAGTTAAAAATAGTTTTTTTCGGTGTGAATCTACAAATAGTATTTTGATTTATATAATTTCAATGTATATTTTAAGTATTCTATTTATTCTAAGTAAGTATTCTATGTTGTAAAATTATTCTATTATTATTTTATTGCACTTATATTTTGTATTCAATTGTTATTGAAATAGTTATCAGCATAAATGTTAATTTCTCATAAAAAATATTATTGCAAAATGATTCATTACTTCTGTCCTGAAAAGTAAGTTAAATGTCGTAAATGCGCAGTGGCTATAACGTCTAATCACACCACCCAGGAATAAAACCCCTGATCAGATATTTTTTTTTGCGACAAAATGTTTATAGAGGATGAGAACATTACATTCATCGAGTACTTTATCACAGAAAAGTGTGTTTTAGCTTTGTGCCCGTTATAAGGGTTAGAGTCCGTTCAGTATTGTTCAGATATAATCAAGATTACAACAAAGATCAATGGAAGATTACTTAATTTGCGAATTAGCCCAGAAGCAGCCTGAATGTTGGTTCTCAATGTATATATTGTCACTTGAGAGTCAGATCGATAAAGGGTGATTGCAATTTGCCTCCTTCCCGTCAGAATAATTCATAATTTAAAAGCAGCATTATTGGTGGAGTGGAACCAACTGCCATAGGGATTCATAAATCCTTATTTTTTTTTGAGCATGAATTCATGCTAATAGACTGTAAGAGGGGATGATACTATTCATTAGCCCACTTTTTGGTCCATCCTGTAACCTCTTTTAAAAATTTTCTGCACTGATAACACGATTATGTTTGTGTAAAATTGTGCACGATTTGTGCACGATTATGTGCGTGATGCACTGACCACTCAGCCACTGGGCTTCTGTGTATGAGTAAACATTATCATTTATTTTAAGCTAACTTATGTTTTTACTAACTAAAAATATTGAGTTGTAGTAATTTGAAAAGAGAGATGTTGGTTTACTTAGTAATAAAAATATTTTTATGTTGTTAATTTTACCATTATTGTGTTTTAGTCACTCTATGATTAATTTGTTACATCTTTATATCCTAAGTTAAGCTAAGAAAATTATAAACTTAGTTTGAGACTTTTAAGCAGTATTGATTCTAATGTAACAGGGATTTAATTTATAAAAATAGATATAAATGTATTTGCGTATTTTATTAAATCTCGCTGAGTTTTTTAAAATTATTTCTTTATGTAGAATTGTAGAACATGAAGACCTTAGAAAACAATAAGTATGTCAATTGGTTTAAATTACCATGTTTTGTTTTTGAAATCGATAACGCATCCCAAAATACTTAAACATTTTCTAGTATATAAAGTTTACAATGAAATATTTGATTCCACACCTTCTCATTGAAAAGAAATTGTATGAAATATATAGAAATTGATTTAAACTAACTTTGAATTATACGGAATTTGTCTTTACCTATAATTTCTATTTGTTTTAAAATTCAAAGTCAAATTAAACTAAATTAAAAAAAAAAAAATCCGAGCTTTTTAAAAAATTGTTGAAATTTTATTTTAAGAGAATAACAAGCTTTTTTTTTGAAAAAGGCTTTATTCGAACGTTTGCTTGAGATAAACGATGAAGAATGCACACAATAAAATATAGGCAGATGAAAAAGATTTATTTATTTTACATATTGAAGGTGGGTTTCGTTATATGGCATGAGACACATCATACCCTTTAAGTGTCCTTTAGTTATCTTCGCGATAATGATCTAATTCAAAGATCTTGCAATCGTTGTAAACATCCATCTAAATGTTTCCTAAATTGTATTCGCTTCAACTGATAATTTCTTTTGATATAAAAGTCGTTTAATGTTTATACTATTATGTTTTATAATTCAATCTGACTATGAAGCAAGAATACCTGACATTATAAATCGTCTATAAGTTTCAAACAAAAAAAGTCCATCAAACGTCCAAAAAGTTGTTCAATAAGTCCTTGGTTTGACCAGTCATTTATATTTACAAGGAAATAACTCATAAGGTAACTCATCACGATAAAATCGTTTCTAACTTCAGAATTTTACTACTTTAGCAGCCCCTCCCATACAGCAGAAGAGTTTTGATTTTTGGCATAAGGTTTATGTCTCGGTGGTTTCGCCTACGTTTTTTTAAATTGTAACCCTTTCCATGAAAGTAGTGTGTGAGTACTACGAGTTGAGTGAACATATAGTTACAAAAATACTGCTATTATTTTATACAGACAGCGTATTCATTATTTTACATAGTAACTTTACGTAAAAAAAGTTTTATTGTTATCTAATGAACTGATGATTCAAAAAGCAATCCTGGTTTTTCTTTCCAAAATAATGTTTCACAAAAATATGAACCCTGAGTTTCTTGAAGCTTTTTTTTACTAGAGACATATGAGAGAATTTTATTTAATAATCAAAGAGCTGAAAATAAAACAAAATATTGGGATATAATATACTTAACTCACAATAGTACAGAGTGCCTAATGCTTTTCTATACATTTAACTGTAAAAGAAAACCTCAGCAGGATTTATAATTTGATTTTTCGTATTTATTTTGCTTTGAAAATTCAATCAAAATATGAAAAATATTATTCGTGTAAAATAACTAGTTTAAGAATTTAATTTAGCGTGGCATCTTAACATTGAGTATATATATAATATTTTCCGTACCGTGATAACGTAACGTTCCGATAAAAATGAATATCAATCTTAAAATAATTATATATATTGTCAGTATTACGGTACTTTTTTATTTTCTTTCTACAATTCTAATAAATTATCGTTTGTTCAAATAATCATACTTTTTATCATTTCACTAGCTAAAAGTGTAGAAAGATGAAAAATATTTTATATTTTTGCGTTTCATTCCAATAACATCTTTTGAAATCTGAATTATTTTACTATAAATAAATATATTACGAGTTTTCTTTTTAATCTTAAACAACTCCTTTTTTATATTATCAATAAATTTAATTATTTCCTAATCTTGAAACTTAGTGCCTTGTCACTCTTTCACGCCATTTCTAATTTCCGACTCGCGTAACCTTTTATCCTTCAAATTTAATTTTTATTTTGTAAAAATATTTTCTTATTTTGAGTAAGAGAACGACAGCTAATTTATCCTATTTTGGGATTTCGATATGATTCAATGATTCATACGTGGTATACTTTTGGAGAAATTAAATAGTACAGTAACAATATTTCAACATCTACAAAATTTACATTTATTTAAGTACAAAGCGAATTTATTTTCAAATTTTTTTAATGTAATCCAATTTGTTCTATTTTTGGACAGATAATTGAAACGGACAGGAGTATTTATAATCAGAGTTATGCAAAATTTATCTAACAAGGAGCGAGGGCACGACTAAGGAAATTCATTTGGGGTCGAGACTTGGTGTAATAGTAGGGTGTTCAACTCTCAATGTAATTTCGCGAATGGCCAGCCAATTCGGAGAAAAAAGCCTTCGAAATTCATGCTTGGCGTTTATACAATTAAATTTCAATTTCCTCTAACGATTTCGTAGCTTGGTTGATATATCGTCTGCATACTATGCGCGAGATCTGGGTTCGATTCATGGGTCAATTTTTTCTTCATTTCATTTAATTATTTTTAAAATTAAATAAACTTATATTTATGAAAGGTTTATTAAATATTAAATGATATTTATGTAATTATTTTGTATTTTATAAAGTAAAAAAATACTGTAATTATATAAATATTTATATTAAATTTTATAAATATATTTTTATATTAATAAATAATATTTATAATAAAATATATAATAAATATTAAATGATATTATACATAAAAATTAGTTATAAATAGTTTATAATGTGAAATAAAATATACTATAAATAAAATATTGTGTATAATATAAAATAATTTATAAAGTATATTATTATTAAATT
The DNA here is from genome assembly GCA_019973955.1 of Trichonephila inaurata madagascariensis. Classification (NCBI taxonomy): domain Eukaryota; kingdom Metazoa; phylum Arthropoda; class Arachnida; order Araneae; family Nephilidae; genus Trichonephila; species Trichonephila inaurata. Next base: position 27,123 of record BMAV01013346.1, read on the forward strand.
ATTTTATAATGAATATAATAAAAAATATGTCTTTTTTATATATTATTAATTTAATTATTTTTAATTTTATAAAACATTTAATAAGTCCTTTTTAAATAAATTTAAATAATTTAAAAAAATTAATAATTATTTCAATAATAAAAAATACATTTAATAATCAATTGATAATAATTTTAATAATCAATTAATGATAATTTTAATAAACAATAATAATTCTTATTAATTAATTTTAATTATTTTAATTAATTATTATTTTAATTAATGATTATTTTAAATAATGATTATTTTAAAAATGATTATTTTAAATAATTATTTTAAATAATGATTATTTTAATAATTATTTTAATTAATAATTTTTTAAAATATTTTTATTAATAATCATTTTAAATAATTTTAATAAATTTATTTAATTGATTTTATTTTATAAAATACAAAATAATCACATAAAATATCATTTAATATTTAATAAACCTTTCATAAATAAGTTTATTTAATTTTAAAAATAATTAAATTAAATAAAATGGATCGATGAATCGAATCCAAACCTCGCGCATAGTATGCAGACGATATATCAACCTAGCTACGAAATCGTTAGAGGAAGTTGAAATTTAATTGTATAAAAGCTAAGCATGAATTTCGAAGGTTTTTTTCTCCTAATTGACTGGCCATTCGGCGGAATTACATTGAGGGTTGAACACCCTAAGGGAGTACTACTATTACATCAAGTCTCGACCCCAAATGAATTTCCTTAGTCGTATCCTCTCCTTATAAGTAAAAAACTTTTTATTTCAAACCTAAGAGAGCACATTAGATTTCTAGCATGCCATCTGGGTAGCATAATTGGTTAGGCACTGGCTTTGAACGTCCAAGTTTGCGGGTTCGAACCCTGTTCAAGTTGGTGGATTTTCATGATGCAGAAAATCAAAAGACAATCCGTATGATTATGCGACATGATAAATATCCCTATAATGCCTGTTTGGCTCGGGCGCTCTCGGCAAAATTAAATTCCTAGTATAATTTCGCATCGTTAGAGTTCAGGTGTCTCCCTCTGGAGTGGAAGCTGGGTGACGGACATCTTCATTTTGAACCACAGTCAAGAGTGACGAGGCCGACACCTGAGCTGGTACTCCACTCATCTAATTTGTACACTTTACCAATGAAAAGACTTTGAGTCAAGACAGATTTAACATGCATCAGCCACTCTACACGATAGGTCTTCAGCGGCATCAGGACTTGAACCCCTCGATTCGACAAAGCTGGTCACGAGTTCGTCACTATGACCTCTAGGCTACCGAGGCATGAGATTTTCGAAAGAACATTTTTTTCCTGGTATTTTGTGCAGAGTATACTTCAGAGGGCATTCATGAATAAAAAAGACAATTTAAACCATAAAATTTCTCTACACGATTAAAGTCTGATCGAATGTTCAACTGTATCTTTGTATGTTTTTATAGGTCTTTTCGACAAGAACGAATGCAATTTTCTTTTTATTCAATGTCGGAAGTAAATGAAACTACGAGTAATGCGGTTTCGCTTCTTCCTTTCATTGTAACGAATCTTTTTCTTCCATTGTATCATTAGAATCAACGAACTAGCATTCTGAATTTTTTTTCGGTATCTCCCACATTATTTTCTACGACTAGGGAATTAACCACTAGCAAGGTTGGAAACCTTGCCAAAAGAAAAAAAAACGAAAGGCCACCAGGAAATAGTTTTTTTATTTAAATTCTCTTCCTTGACTGTGGCGCTAGTGCATGAAGTCTATTTTCTATTTTAGTGAAAAGTTCGAAATGCTTATTATTGGCTTAAACACGCGATGCCTTAATGGAAGTTTTTGAATCATCTTATGAATTCGATATGAGATTTAAAAAACATTTTTTGGTTGTAATGGTTATTTGCCGTAAACTTTATCGTGGTAACATAGTAACAAATTTGTATACCGAAACGATGTCAATGTGATTGTGTGTAGTTTTTAAAAAACTTTTACTGGACAAAGCAACGGTTTAGGGGTAAAGGGTTTTTTAAATCATAACACGAGGGGGGACGAACCCCGGTCAAGGACAAGGACGCGTTTGCGGCCCCATCTCAAATTACCACATCACGCCAACGGGAGGACTTTGGGCCTCGAAAGATTTAAAGTGCATCAGTCCCTCTGCACAGCGGATCTTCAGCGGCACCAGAACTTGAACCAGTGACATGACAGGCACTTCGAGACTACTGACAAGGCAATCAACCATTCGGTTACTGATTCAAAAAATTTATCAAAGTTAATAAAATAATTAGAAGTTAATGACTAGAATTTTTCTTGGGAAAATAAACGAAGATTTCTTCGAAAAATTATTATTGCTTAGATGGCGTAGTTAATTGTGCCTAGAAGAGAAATATAGATGCTGACCAACCTCCATAACCGTTTGTAATTTAATCAAAAAGTGATGCAAGGGTGCAAAAAATTTTAAAAAAATACAAGCTTTTAAAAATTTTTTTATTATATATATATATATATATATATATATATATATATATATATATATATATATATATATATATATATATATATTTATTTATTTATTTATATATTTATTTATTTATATATTTATATATTTATTTATATATTTATTTATTTATATATTTATTTATATATTTATTTATATATTTATTTATATATTTATTTATATATTTATTTATTTATAATATTATATTATTTATTTTAAAATTGCACAGTGCCTCAATAATTTGCCGTACGAAAAATGAAATCTTTGAAGTGTGGATACTAATGTGAGAGAGGGAGACAGTTATATTAACGTCGCACTATAAAACTGCATGAGGGCTATTAGTGACGGACCTCGTAATTTTGAGCCATGGTCAAGCGACGAGGACTACACCTCAATTGACACCCCCTACTCTTAACTTAGACACCCCATCACGGCAGAAAGTTTGAGTTTCTCGACACATTTAACGTGCATTCACTACCTCTACAGGTATGGATACCACTGCAAAATTTAATCAATTTTAAGAGTTACAAGCATATATATATATAAATTCGAATCAGGTATTAAATGCATATAGTACAAAATGAGCAGCTCTCCACTTGAGAGCATTTGAGTGTAACTACAGATGGAACTCTAGTAAAATTATTCTATTGATGAAGTAAAAATGAATGAAATGATAGTAATGTATATTAATGATTTTTTTATGTTCACTCGCGAAAGGCCACATTTGTTTTGGCCCTTAGAAAATCTTAGATTCCTTAATTTTAGTGTAAGTCGGCTTGGTGGCTTAGAGGTAGCGTGGTCGCTTCGTAAGCCTTAAGTGGCGGGTTCGATTCCGGCTTGAGTGAATAAATTTTCTAGATGCGGGAATTGTAGGCGTACGTGTCATATGATTATGAGGCATGTAAAAGATCCCGAGTACCAATTTGGCTTTGGTACTCTCGACAAACTTAAACCATGGCAATATTTAACATCTGACGAGAGCTTGAATTAAATAAATTCAAGCGGTAAAATTTAGTAGCTAAAGCCATTATTAGATAGTGCCACCACGAAAAAACTCCCAAGTTTGTGGGACTTGCCGTGTCTATAAAGGCTTAAAGTTGCCAATATGCAGCCTAATGGATATTAAAATTGATAATTCTTTAGCATCACATAATGATATGATTACTGATATTATAATGTAGATCAATCTAATGGAATGCTGGTCGAGCATGCATTTTTGATTCATTGTCAATAGACAAAGACAATTCCTGGCTAGCACTTCGGTATCTAAACTTCCACACCACGCTATTTAATAAACACACACTTCTATTGTATTTCATACGAAAAACACCCATAAATTTGAGCATGAAATCTGTTTTTCATCAATTACTATTCTTCCTCTCAAAAAGGTTATATAACAATATTTCCTTAACTTGGCAAATTTATACTCTGCGATTTATCTCTCAATACTGATAAAAGAAACGAGGATAGGGTGAAAGGAAAAAAATGTGTCAAAAGGAAAAAAGGAAGTAGATACGCAAGAAAAATAGAAATGAGGAACAGTTTGTACCTAAAATCTGATTTCATAAAATTTTTAAGCTTTAATTCGAAATAAGACGATTCTACTTTTCTTACAGTTAAAGCACTATAATAATTTCTTCAGAAAATAAAAAAACACTATTAAAAATGTTCTATTTTATTTTCAACAATGCTTAATTTGTTTCTGATGTAAGTCAAAATTTTGTGTTTTACGTACACTACAGACTGACAGACTGAACAATTAAAAAAAAAAAAGTTATCGTTGCTATTTGCTTTGCAGAGAAGTACAAGCTGGGGTTTTTATTTTATAAACGGATGAAAAAATTTTTTTTTTTTGGGCTTTTAGATTACGATTTGCTCTGTTAACTGAATGACTAATTCGCAAAAATTTTTCATCGTTTTCTTTTTGTTTGAATTCTTTGAGTTGTGTATACATTGTGTAACAATTCTTTTGTGCAATCGATTTCGAAATAGAAGTATTGATTAATCGATTATGAGGTTAATGATATCTATGCATGCCACTTTTTTTAGCGAAGATATTTTCAAACATTTAACTAGAAATAACATTTTTTGTACGTTTACCACAACTATACTATTTTATTATTATAAAATTAATAAAATTAAAAAATATGAGAAATTATTTTACGATCTACTATAATATACATTTCGAACATTTACCTGCGCACATCAGTCATTTTTGTATTTGTTTTCCATTATAATGATAGTTAATTCAAATTATCATTTATGTGTATGAACTGCAGAACAAATACAGATTTTTAATTATGTTTCTATTTTTTTCTGAACTGCATTCGATAAATTTTTTTTAACTGAAATTATAAAAAATCTATAATAAAGAAATTATTAATATTGTTTATAATGTGGGTTATATATTTCAATCACGAAATGCACAATAAATCATGTAAGGAAAAATTAGATAATATCTTTCAAACCAATGACATGAAAATGAATATTATTCTCTCTCCTTTCTTACACTTTTTAATATAAAAATAAATACCTATTATTTTTGCCATTAAAATGCAAATAACCTTAAAAGGTACTACATTTAAAAACTGTCTGTCTCAGGAAACTAGAAACAATTTTTCAAAATTCTTATTTACATCCATTTTATAAGAAAATAAATGTTTTAAGCAGTTTACTTGGAAAGAAAAGTAATAAATAAATAAAATAGTTAAAATAATTAAAATGTCGGTGAAATTGATTCAATCGGTATAATCAATATACAAAAATATTCAATCTTCTTCAAATGTCAGGAAAAATAAATTAGGTCAAAATATTTGATTCTGTTATAAACATTGTCTGAAAGGTTTATTATTTGCTTTTTGATTATTCTTTACTATTATCAGAACTTTATTGATTATTTTTATCATAACTAATCTGAAGTTGGTGCATAAGGGATGGGTGGAAGGGGAGGGACAATGTCGACCCCGCCCTTCAGACATGATGCGGCTAAAATTGAAAGGCACCGACAAGTTTTTGAAAATATAATATATTTTTCAAATTTATATATTCTAATGAGAATTATTTATTAGAAGTCTTTAATAACTTTTATTAATTATAATATTTATTTTTGAAAAATAATGAAAAACACTAGGAAGTGACTAAAATTTTAAAACTACTTTAAAAGTAATGCGATTTTATTTAAATAAGTAATTGAAAAATGAAAGTTTTTAATTGGTTTTTTATTATTCCCTGTTTAAAACAACTAACAGAATGCAGAGAAAATTATCCTTCATTCACGGGTTCTTTTTAAAAAGAGGTGCCCTGCGACTTTTATCAGTGATATAACCAAGGCGCAGTGGCGCCCTAGTATAGTAGTTGCCGTAGAAATGCGTCATTTTGGTTCTAGGAACATGATGAAGGATATTAACTAATTGAATTGTGTTTTTGAACGTAATTAGCAAGTCAAGAAATAACCTTGAGTTTTTGAGGACATTAAGAAACTATTACAGAGCAAAACGGAAATATTTGTTTAGTTATAAAAATTCCGTTTTCAGCTATGTTTTAAAAATATAATGAATAAGAATCATCCTTATATGGATAATATTCTGAAATTTAGATTGCAATATCTAATTTTTGTATAAATTATAGATTATTTAAATTATTTTAAAAAATATGATAATGTAAGAGTTATGGTGTTATGAGTGTATATATTAAATTAATAATTGTTCATTTCAAGCAGACCCACGCTTTAAGTATGAAATTATAATTTATAATATGAAATTTATTTTAATATTTTTCTAATTAACAATAATTATATATAAAATAATGATTTGTAAAATATAAATGACTATTTTAGTTAAATCGAATGCAAATCAGGTTTACAAATGCTTGTAATGAGAAGTCACACAAAAACATTTAAATAATATTTAAATATTAGAGCTGTAAAAAGATTTACCTAGCAAGAAAACATAAAATATTATTTAATAGCAAGTTTTCGTATGGAATGGTTTTCCTATTATTATTAAACATACAACATTTGCTACTCATCAATTTACTTTTTCTCGAAAAGAAACTATTTATTTACAAATAAACTACCTTTTATCAAAATAAAGCCTATACTCGGTTGTCCTTAGTCAAATTCTTCTTAATTAGTTCAATGATTGATACTGATCATTTCCTAATAAAAATATTTTAAGGTACTTTTAGGTATTTAGAAATTTTCTATACTTATCGAAAAAACAAATTCTTAAATAAATTCATTTAATTTTCAAGCATAAACCAGTATTGAAAAACACTTGACTTTAAAAAAAAATATTGGCACTTAGCGTAATATGTTAAACGTCGATTACCGATAACAGGAAGTTATACACAGTCTTTCAAGTAAAACACGTGATGTTTTCGCTAGTTTTTGTCATGATATGCTAAAGATACAAATATACAATTAAAGGGAAATGCATTCTGTTTAAAATTTCAAAACGCATTGTCCGAACATCCGAAATCATTTGATCCATAAATTTTTTCATATTTTTATCTATTTCTACATTTTAATTATGTAATTAATTATCGGGGTCAACAATGCACTCACTATTAATATTTTCATCTATTGACATTCTCAAAAGTAGTGTCACAGTTTGGTACGCTCAGACGACAGATAAGCGCGCTTGTGTACTTCGGCAGTGAAAACAATATTAGAAATAATGAACCTTAATCTATTAATTACCATTACTTGATCACTATAAATTTTAGCATATAGAAATTGAAGGATACGCAGATCAATATTAAATCGTAATTTCTTGTTTTATTCAATACCACAGTCATATATATATTTTTTACCTGTGCATAAACTTCAGCAGATATGCTGCCTGTTAGTTATTAGAATTAGTAATATTTTTATCAATAAAAGTATTATACTATTATAACTAGTTTTTGATGACTCACCGTTCGTATTACCAACGAATTAATTGCATTGCTTACATATGGAAGGCGAAATTTTTCGATTTAACATAGTAAAATAAAATTTACCTTCTTCAACTTTTTTCAAAATGTGATCCTTATGCTCTTGGGCACAGGGCTGTCCCAGTACCAGGAGTAGATAGCATCCTGGCGGGGCGCCGCTCGCCATGCTTGGGGCGACCGGTTGGAACGAGCCGTCTGAGAGACACTGTGAGAGAGAGTGAAGTACGCTGGGCTTCAGATCGTCAGAAATGTCCGGCGAGGAGTGCTGCTTTCTCACTTTACTGCAAAGACCAGCTGCTTCAGCTCCGCAGTGACGTCGCAGGTCACGTGGTCTCTACCAGCACGCAGTGGCGAAGAGCGCCACTAAAAATAAAGAGACGCCACTGAGAAAAAAGAATGTAAAGGGGGGAGGGTTACCCCCTGTAGTATTCTTTTCCCCTTTTGTCTATTTTTTTGGTCCGTGGTAGACTTTGAATCAATAGATGAGGCAATGCCATCCTCTGTATTGCGGGGTATAGACACGTGCGGTATTGCTGTAAGATGGATTTTTGAGATTTTGCTCTGATATAAGTGGAGGAAGAGTAAGTGGAATTTTTTTAGGAAGGGATCTTGATAGTAGAGTATGATGGAAAAATATTTTAAGTTCGCTTTGTGCTTTTGGTGAAATGTTTTAAGAGAACGTATATTAAATTGGTGGTGAGTTATGGAATTATGTATTTAGTTTAACTGAAGGTATTGGTACTTGCTAATTTACGAATATGGAATCCAATGAAGTAAATTTTGAAAACCCCCAAATGAAGAATATCCAAGCTTTAGCTTTTTTTAATACGAAAAGTGAAGACTATGACTAAAATAATTTCGTAAACAAACAATGTTCATCTTGCGTAGATGCTTTCGTAAAAACATCAGCTATTTTGCAAACATTTCAGAGTGTTAATGAAGACTAAAATATGAAAATATTATTTTGTAAACTATCATTGTTTAACATAGAAAATATTATTCTAAATTAATTCTTTTGCAAAATTGCATCGCTTAAGGGTACAATTTATTTCCGAAATTAATTTCCTTAATTTCCAAGCTTTTTTGAACTGTGAATATAAAACTATTTATTGATACTGTCCATTTCTTTTATCAACTCCTTCACAATTAAAATAGAACATCTTTAATTATAGGTGTTTATATCGCATTTTAAAATAAATCACATTCAAAATCAGTGTAAAATAAATATTTTGTTTATAAACAGATGTAAGGAACAGTTCGTCTTGGCCTCTAATACTTATTAAAAGGATAATGCATCCTACTTAAAAAGGAAGAAATTCAGAAACTTGATTGTTCGCTTAAATTGTTGTTTTTCAAAAAAAAAAAAAAGGTGAAACAAAAATATTGCTCTTGGCTGCTTATGCTTCTTACAAAGTGAATCTTTATTCCAAATTTTGTAGAATATTTACTCGAAGTTTACACAATTCGTCATGTAAAGGATGATTTTAGATGTATATGTATGATGATAGCACAAATACTTTCTACTTGCGGATCACTTCAATTTGGTTACATTTTAGTGCTTGTGATAATACTAATGTGACTAATAATAAATATTATAAACGCAAAAAATACATTAAATACAAAAAATACATTAAATTTATGTCTAATCAAAATAGTTTTAAATACTCACGTGTTTCGTTTGAAATTAAACGGACAAACCACTTTATTTTCCTTTTTTGCATTTGATTTGTGTAAAAACTTGCAAATTTTCTCTCTCTTCGATTTTACTTATATTAACCATAATGAAATAAATATCAAAATATATGAAACATTAGAAAAATAATAGTTGCGTTTGTATTTTACAGAGCAGTTTTAGTTTTTTATGAAATGTAAGAAATGTTACATGTGAGTTAGCTTCCAAAACAAAGCTTTAATCGAATTGTAATTCTTCGAATTAAAAAATATTAAAATATCATTTTCACTTGTCTTATTTAAAAAAATATTTTGGGATAGAAAACATAGAGATAGGAATTATAAAACACGGAATAAGTCAGAGTGCTGTTTTAAATAATTACTTTAAGGATATTTTTGTTGTTAATTACTTTAATAGTTTACGTAAATAAAAAATACATTTAAGAAATTCAACACAAATAAGATTTCACTGTATTTGTTTTTAATTGTTTAGTAAAACAATTATTTATTGAATTAAACAATTTAAGGGAATCTCTGAAACCAAACTTTAAATAAATGAAATGCTGTATTATTTTGCATAATTTAGGAGAAACGCTTTGTTTTAAAGGTAACAATTTTATCAGAATTTTCATGCTACATTCAGATTTAAGATAAATGTAGTATGACTATGCGATACAAAGATGTATTTAACGAAAAGTAATTTGATTAGTGTAGTTCAGTAAATGTTTAATGATGTTTTGAAACAAGAGATGGCTTTCATCAATTGCTCGTTGTTATGCTTTAGGCAAATCAAATTTTTATATGACGCAGTAATAGCTTGAATTGAAAAAAATCTCACTATGGTTTCGTTGAGAGATAAATTTTTAAATTTTCAAAATTGCTGTGTGTGTGTGTGATTTTAACTAAGAAATCTTGCTTGATTTTAATATCCTGAGGAGGAGGCAAAAATGGATTGTGTGTGTTGAATATTTTCATATTTGGAAATTATTTTTTAAATATTTAAATGTGTTTTATCACATTCAGTAGTATTTGTTGAAAGAAGATCATGCAGGTTTTTAGAATAATTTTATGAAAAAGCAGAAAAAGATCTAAGATTGGAATTCACAATAATAATACTTTAGGTATGTATATGCTAATAAATAATACTTAAATTAGGTTCTCAGTTCGTCAATGTGCTATTGGTATTTCTTTCTTCTAGTACATACGTTAAAATGATCACATATCCCTTAATAAGAAGAAGCGAGAGTTTTACTCTGCACTTAAATTGCTGTTCTACTACAAAAAATTTCATTTAAATAGAGTAGCAAAAATATTTTTTTATGAGTATTCATTTCTATCATCCAACAAAGAAAATTTCCCAAAATATCTAGATTTATTGCAAAAGTATATTGATTTCTATGATTGCAAATATAAATATGTGGTTTTATCAAAATTAATTTGATAAACTATAATTTTCAATGTGAAGCTTATAAAATAATGTCACTTAAAAGTAATGTTTTAAATATATCAGTCGAATTGGAAAAAAAATATGATCCTTGAATTTGTTATAGATAGAAAACTGCAAAAAGTTCTATAAATCTTATTTTCAAGTGTTAATAGTTTATGAAGAGTGAATAAAAGCAAAATTTATCGTTTGCCATTATATGTGCATTTAATGTAAACAATTTATATCTTCAAGTAAATCAAGCTTTTTTAACAATTACAGATTTAACAGATTAACAATTTTCCTAGAGAAAAAAATTAATTTTTTTCTGATTAATACATTTCTGATGTTTTTATATAAGGACTGATGCAGGTGTCCCTCGTATAACATGGTTAATTCAGTGTGCTGTTGAAACCATGTTATACTCGAGACCTTTTTATTTATTTATTTAAATTATTATTTCATTTATTTATTAAATTTATTATGTATGTAGATAATATAAAAGGAGGCAATATGTACCGTGTTGTAGGGAAACCATGTTTCGTGTAGTATCGAAACCGTGTTATGGGGTCTCAGGGGTGTTAATTTTGTCTCGAAGGGTGAAAATATAAACAATTTTCATGCAGGTATAATTCTTTTAAATTTAAATTAAATAATTCAAATCTTTTAAAAATTATTTAAAAAGGTTTATGGTTTCAAAAAGTGCAAAATGTTTGAAATATAATGATAATTTTAAAAATTATAAGCATACGAAAATAAGAAATAATTTTGTAATAAACATTAAGTAATTTTTGCGTTGCGCACTCTATTTACTAAAATAGTAGCCTTTGATGTATAAAACTTTATAGAATTATAAAATGTATCGTACTCATTATAAACCCTATTAATTTAAGAATAATATATCTTTTGAATTTCAAAATATTTGAAAAATATTGAACGTTAAAAATGTAATTTTTTACTTTTTAAAAAAATATAATGTATTATTCTATTTATATAAAAATACTACAGTGCAATAAGGATATAGACTTAATTTTATAAATCAACTTATTGCTAATAATTAAAGCTACTATTTTAGAAAATAGCTTGTGCAACGTAAGACTTAATTAATATTTCTTATAGAAATGTTTCTTATTTTCATATGCTTATAATTTTGAAAATTATGATTATATTTTAAACATTTTACACTTTTCTGAAGCCCCGTTCCCTTATAAATAATGCGTAAAAGATTTGAATTATCTAATTTTAATTTTAAAGAGTTATATATATTTGAATGTTGTTTATATTTTCAGGCCTTTAGAGAAAGTCAACCCCCTGAGACCTCTTATACGAAACTTGAGTAATATAAATCATGTCAATGTGTACCGTGTTGTATCGAAATCAAGTCTTAAAGTGTAAAATTTTTTGACAGCTGAAATTTCGTTGCAATAACACATACAAATGAAAATATTAGTTAACTACACATTTTTAATTAAAATCAAAAATATGAAATACAAAAATTAAAAATGCAACAAAAAATATTTTCAAAAAATAATAATTATCGTTATAAAATGAATCAAAACGGCTTATCTGGATCACAATTAATCTTCATCATCATTCTCATCAGAAATTACACAAATTATGTAATTTTTTTCTCAAAGTTGGTTGAAACTTCTCTTCAGTAGTTTTATTTCTCTATCATTACAAAAGTTATCAGACTAAGTTGCAATTACCTGTCTGTTTCCTTCTTGCAATAATTTCAAAATTTATTTAAAAGAAGCTATAGAACTTAGCATTTCTTTTAAACTTTTTTTCTACTTATTACTAAAAGATCTTTTTCAACAAAGAAATTTTTCTAAATTTTTTGCCTAAAGCTATTCCTTTATGCAGATCGACTGAAATTTAATAAAGATGTTATAAAAATTATTAAATCAAAACCGTGTAGTATTAAATTCAAGTTTTATGCCATGTAATATCGAATCCGTGTTTTACAAGTACGATGAATACCTGTAATTATTAGTTTTGATAATAAATTAGGCTCTTGTGAAACTAAGAAAAAGCTATTGAATTTTAATAAACTTTCTATATTATTTATAGTCTAGAAGATTTTTTATTGCATTCATATTGAAATAAGGATTAAGTACATTCCCTATAGAATTAAATAGAGATTTTTTTGCTTTTTTTAACTTTTAAAATACGTGCACTTTATATATTTTTTAAAATTAGTGATTATTTTTAAAGGGGTTTTAAGCATTTTTTTTCTTGAAATCATGGTTAATTATCAATCGTAGTAAATGATTTCGTTTCTGAATAGCATATATATATGAATATTTACTAGATAGGTAGAATAGTAATATAGTTTAAATATATATTTAGTGTTATTCTTCTAATATTATGATTACTGTCCTTAGTATTAATGTGGAGGCTTATTCTTACTCTAATTTATTTACCTTGCAGCTGAGTAGTCTAGGAAAACGTAGGAGATAATTCACTCACCTTAAAACTATGTATGACCCTGTAATCTTAGTTCCTAAGGCTAATAGTTTGCTATTGTACTTCTGAAGGTATCTTATTTTTAACCTATATTGTCTTGTTATATTTTTGCTTTTCTTTTTCACATTTATTGCAATTTAGTATATAAAATGTATATATGAGTATGTGTGTTGTGTGTACGCGTATATATGTGTCATTTCTAATGATGAAAAAGATTAATCGAATCCTATCTCACAATTTTCTATAACGAATTCTTTTTTTATTTTGCTTAAAAATTTTTGTTCAGGGAAGAATTTTTTAAAATTTATAATTATAAAAATATTTTGTGTTTTTTAACCAAGATGAATTTTATTGTACATAAGTACTACTAACAACATTTTAATCTTGATTTCTCCATTAAAATTGATATTAATTATGATTAATACTGATACTCAACATTTTGCTTTGAATTAACGATTTTTTTTGAATATGGGGCTAGAATGTTATTTAACTATAAAATTGCTGATGTTTTTAATGAGAAGTTTTATTTTTAGTTCTTGAGTACACATCAAACAATTACACACATTGAAATCAGTCAAAATCTGTTAAATCGAAAAAAAAGACATTGGATAATACATCAACTTAGAGTTTAACTAAATAAAGTCTTGCATTCAGTAATTTCGAGAACGAGGGTTTTAAGCATCTATTTTGCTGTATAAATCTAATGAAACTGCATTAGTTCTTAATTTAGCATTTTAAGGGTTAGTTGAAAATCGTCGAAATCTCTTAAGCTAATGCAAATAAGGAGGTTAAAGTAAATGAATTTGGATAACGAAAATTGTTCTAAAACTGAAAATATGGAATGACAGATATTTGCAGACTTATAAATTAATTTTAAATTATATTTGTGTTTATATGTGAATGTTTGTTGAAATAAAATATTTGTAAATAAAGAAGTATGCAAAAAGTGCGTTGTATGAAAAAATACAGAACAAAAATGAATTTATTTATCTGTGAGAGAAAAAAAGTGTATCGAAATGAAACAATGAATTACAGAAAAAAAACAAACAAATAAACAGGACATGCAGAAAAACAATTAGAAAATACACTAAATCTACAGCTTCACTCCATGTTACAATACAAATACATATATGTATTATTCTATATAAATGCATGTTTGGTAATGTGACATTGCTTAAATAATGCATAATATTTCAAATCAATTAATCAGTTTACGCAAGAAGGAAAAATATATCTTTCTTAAGAAGACCGTTTCAATTATACTAAAAATAATGTAATGTTTAAAACTAAAATAATATTGCATCACATGTGCACATAAAATCAAACCTACTAACAATATTTCCATATTCTTAACATTTCAATATGACTATTTTTAAACACAATATAATAAATATAATTTCCGGTGCGATTAAAACTGTGAATTGATAATAAAGACCGAATCCTCAATAATTAAATTCAATTTAATGAAATATGCATTAAATTATTATATGAAATTAATATTTTGTGTTTTAGTTGTATTAGATCGTAGTACTTAAAATGAAATTGCATATATAGCAAAGGGTAGCTGATGTTAAATAAATTAATTTTTAATTCAGTTTCTTCAATCTTCTGAATGATTCAAAATTGCTTGATATAAATAATAATAAAAGATACACGTTGTTTCTTTTAACAGCTATAAACCATTTTTAAACTTCCTATTCGGCACAAGAGGGCTTTGACATTTGAATGGTGATATAAATATGGTATCACATGATATTCGAAAATACATATCACTTGAAAATTTTTTGCGATAAAGTTCATCGTTGTCGTGCTATCAGTCAACTTTGCATCTTTAGAACCTCAGGGAGCAATAGATGATATTAATGTCATACCATTTGACCTTTTTTTTGTTAAATATATGATTCACTGTCAACGGAAAATGGGCTCTCAGAAAAACTAAGAGTTCGAATTGCTACTTGCAAGGCATTGTGAGAACGGGAAGATTCCAAATAGGTAGCCATTTTGATGTCTGAGCACTTTAAGAGAAGCTATTTCTGAAAATAGGATTTTTGTTTTAAAAATAAAACTTTTATAAGGAAATTCGATGCTATATTTTCTCTCTTTAGAGCTTTAAGTTCTCAAATTTGAAACCAGAATTTAAAGCGAGGCAATGAGTTTTAAAAAAATTCAGTGTGCTTTTGAACTTTTTACTGAATTTTATGGGGATTTATATGCTATAAGTTTTGTCGAATCATTTTGATCGTTCGCACTCAGTTCATTTTAAACGGGAATTTTTCTTACGCAATTTTGACTACATAAAAATGATAAAATGTATTTGATTCCATTTTTATGCGACTTTTACTGACTAAATACCAAAGTTCAAAATAAATTTTATTTCTAAATTACATTTTTCAAACTTTCCGAGCATTTCATTATCTTTTACAATTACTTGGTTATATGTCACTTTTAAATTGACACTTATTTTTTGATTCTTTCTCTCATATTTGAGATTCCGTGAATTGTTAATTTGATATATATAAAATCGTTTTTGTCAATTTGCATTTTGAGCATAGTATTAAGGTGAACAGTGTTATTTCGATGTATAATGTCAGTAAAAATTCAAATAAAATTGAGTATTTATGAATTTTTTACTCTTTTGAAAATTAATAAATAATAAGTAAATTCAGGGGTTGGCCACCGAAACGTTTATACGCGACTTTATTTATTTCAAGTTTTATTATAAGCCAGGATGCCATTTATAAAATTGAAAAGATATACAGTCTGTCAAAAAAGTATTGGGACACACTACCAGTTCATAGATTTTTATCGTAATATTTTACTTAAACATACAAATGAAACTAAAATAAAGAAGTAAACGTTAATTTATTAAATACAAATAATAATTTGAGCAAAACTCGTACATTAATGCACAATTTTGGTTAAAATAGAAAATAAAAGAAATCGAGTTAAAAAACGTGCTCAAAAAAGTATTGGAACACTTCCCAATAAATTAAGAACAAAAAATCAAACTTAGGAATTAATCTCTTGTTGGGCCCTCCTTGTTTTTTATGACACTTCGAAGTCTATCTGGCATGGATTGGATCAATTTTTTGCAAAACGATCTATCGATTTTGGTCCATTCTTCGATCAAATATTTTCTCAAATCCTGTTTGTTAGAAATTTGGTGCTCATATAGTTTTTGCTGCAAATAATCTGACACATGTTCAATGGGATTAGGGTCTGGACTTTGTGCAGGAGTTTTAATAACTCTAGGACAGTGGTAGAGGATCCATTACTTGGAAATATCTGCAGTATGTCACGGGTCATTATCTTGGTACAATTTAAAATATCCTGAGATTCCCAGCTTGTGTTCGCACTTTGCTTTAAATTTCGCTTGAGAATGTCAAGATAGATATATTTATTCATTATACCATCAATAAAATTTAAGTTCCCGAACCAGAACTTGCTATGCAGCCCCAGACAATTTGGTTACCTCATCCATATTTGACATGTATTGCTGTATTTGATTTCCACCAAACATTTTGCTTGCCATCCAATCCGAAAATGTTATATTTGCTTTCATCAACAAAAATTATATTTTCCCAATATTCTGTTGGCTGCTTTACATACATTTTAGCAAATGCCAACCTAGCTTGTCTATTTGCTTTGATGATGTAGGGCTTTCTTTGAGGTACTCTGCCATGATACTTATGTTTTCTTAAAACATTTCTGACCGTTTCAGGATTTACTGATTTTCCGAACCTACTTTTACATTGCAAAGTCATTTTTAATGCACTGGTTCTTGGACTAATGTGAACTTGTCTCGCACAATCCACCTCTCTTCACGTTCATTAAATATCCTTGAACGCCCTGATCTTTGCCTGTTTTCAACACTGTTTGTTTTATTGGACCTGTTAATGATGTTAAAAACAGTAGACTTACTCAATTTCAATATTTTTCCTATATACACACAGCGAATTGATTTCCCCTCTTTCCAATGACTTATTACGAGATTTCGCACATCAACTGATATATCTTTGTTTCTCGCAATTTTTTCTATAAATAATTTTATCTGTTGAAGCATTTGTGTTTAAACTTCTAGTCTAAAAAGTAGTATGAAATTAAATTCTATTGATGCGCTATATATTTGTTAAATTTCTCATTTCAAAAGTGTCCCAATACTTTTTTGACTCCAGTGTGCCTTTGAATTATATTTGAAAAGCTAGATGAAATTATAATTCTATAAAATTAATAAAATTTTCCTTATATACTGTATACTAAATGTTAAAATATTTCTTAATTCATTTTGTTTTTGCTTTAATGTGATAAATATTTTTATAAATGGCTTTACAGTTATGCATGCCATGTGTCCCAATACTTTTTTGAATGACTGTATGTGTGTATCACGTAAAAACTATTATATTCCCTACCGAATTTTTTCATATATTTCTGGTTTTAAAGGATTTAGAATTATTTATCTGTTTTCCATACACTCAATACATTTTTAGACAAACTGTTTACACCAAATCTTCAAATTTTTACAAACATTTGGAATAGATTTATCATGAAAAATAAAACTGGGCGTTCAACATTATATCTCTTTTTCTAATTTTTAACTTATACATGTGTGAGGTTTACCTCTTTAAAAGGGCGGAAAAGATATCTTTCTTGGGTTTTAAATTTGTTTGAACTTAAAGAAAATGTAAGCAATTTCTTTTATCTATATAGAAGGGGTAAAATGATATTTTAAAAATTAAAAATACTTCCTCAAAATAAAATGAACAGAAAAAAAAATTCATCAAATCACACAAAATCAAGCTAATTTTTAACAAAATATTTACTTTTGAGTACAATACTATATTGATTTCTCCTGATAATTTTGAAACAATTTTGAATGATAGTTATACAGAAATTTAGGAGGAAAACATTCTGAAATAAATTTAAAACTTGAGCATTTATAAAATGCTAAGGAAATGTTACATTTATCTTTATTCAGATCAAGGGCGGAAAGACTTTCCCAGGGTACGGTGTACTTCTAATTTCTTCATGGTGTTGTGGTCCACTCGGGGCGTAGGTGTGGTGAGCTAAAGAAAGTCTACATTTAATATAACTTAATAATAAATATGGAATATGTACTAAAATGCATACTACAATAAAATAAACTTACCCTTTTAAGATGGTGTTTAAAGCAAAACGTAAGATACAAACATAATAGTAGCCACAAATATAATAATATCAAATGATACTTTTGTTATGAAACAACTCTAAGTACATTAAAAAATAAAACATGTTCATCTAAAGTTAGTGCTCCTAGTCAGTGGGTAACGAAGAATATTAGGGACCACATTCGAAGTCTGGTTTTGGGCCCCACTGGATCTTACAAATTATTGCAAAACCGTAACGTGACATAGATTTTGGGTCCCCGCGAGGCGGGGGTATACGTTATACCCCTGCTCCTAGTTATAATCAGTAGAAACTTGGATACTGTCAGAAAATCTTAAATCTTTCGGTTTACATTTACTAATTGCTAATCTTAAGGCGGTCACCCAAAATGTCTTGATGGGTTCTACCGCGATCGACTTAATGCCTACTCCGGATTCAGATGAACTGAAAACAGAAAAGTTTATCCAAACCATTAATAAATCAAAAATGATGTCTTTGTTGTGAAATAAATTTAAATAACAAAATTGTTCAAATAGCTATTCTGTGAAAAAGCTTTCTGAAGAAAATGTGTGTGATTAGCTTTCCATTTTTTTAAAATTTGTAATGTTTTTAAATAGACTAAATAGAATCGGTCTCTTTTCCTTAAATTTTTTCATTAATCTGTGTGTCTCATAATTTATATTATTTACAAATACTATAATAAAACATTTCTTATGAATACAATAAAGAAAAATCTAGTTAACAAAAAAGAATCAATTTTTTAGTTTCGATAAATGATTAAAACTGAACAAAAACCAAAAATGCAGTAAAAAACGTTTTGTGATTTCAAACATCAAAGTTCAAGTATTGCAGTATAGTTTTAATTAAACGGATTTACAACATACATTTTTATGAAATATGAAGTTACTAGTATGAACCATTTTTTCCCACAGTTTCCAGTGTCGTCATTATGCAAAATATATATATACCAAGATTAATATATGATTATAATATGAAAAATGTGATAGTTTTGTATGATGCATCATTATAATACATTATTCATTGCATTTCATATTTTGCCCTGATTTGAAATTACGAACAGCATAATACAAAAAGCTAGCTTATGCATACAATTCATTCATATTTGAGACATTGACATGCATTTAAAATAGATAAAAAAGTTAAAACATAAAAATGATACATATATATATATTTCGCAGGAAACGATAAAATTAAAGGGTGTCATTCCTTAAGGAGGAGTAATTCACCAAGATATATTAAAAATAACGTTCTTCTAGATGTCTTTTAACCTCTTGTAAGTAATTAAGTTAAATCCCGAACGTTTTAGGAAATGATGGAATGAAAAAAATGCACTTTTGGCTAGGGGACCGATATTTGGGGATCGTAATATTTATTATGGGTTTGACGCTGGGCGCATCCCTCCAGTTTTTTACCAATATTTACACGCCAGCTCACAGTCCATTCGAACCTGGCTCATTCGGGTCCCCTCTAACTGCTTATATAGTTTTTATTGTTTTAAAATTTTTTAAACCCAAATCTTAGTCATGTTTTAGTCTGGACTGAGATTTGAACCAACTGTTTTACTGCAAGACCCATCCGTCATATATTGACTCCCATTGTGTAGGGATGGGGAGGCTTAAGCACAAAATATCATGGTCTCATTAATCCTGGGTCCGAACATTTCACCCCTCCTAAGGAATTGAGATTGGGACTTGATTTTGGGGGTCCATTTACATTTCGGAAATTCCCCCTCTTCCCCACAGGGCCTCCCATTAATACTCCGGAATCCCATGCTACCTTGGTTGGGCCGCACGGCTGGATTCGATTACCTACCTGAGCTTTCAAATATGTAATTTTATCCCATACGCCCCCTTCCTCCCCTTTTCTTTTTAAAAATTTTGTAATTTTGAACTCCCACTGAGGATAGACTGTATGGTCGGGCGGACTCGATCTCCCAGGTGTCTCCCGCTTCCCCTGGACACAATTTTGCCAATGCAAGTCTTGACTAGCGCATTTCATCATTTCATTGAAACAGTTCAGGGTTTGATAAAATCACTTATTTTCATCATAGAAATGACATTAAAGCGACGTTATTTTAAAATGTTGGCAAAATGCTGTCCTGGGGAAGGAAACACCTGGGAGGTCGAGTCCTTGTACTTTCGAACCATACAGGTCAAAAATCCTCGGAGCTATGGGGAATTCAAAAATTTTTTAAATTGTTTAAAAACGTGAAAAGGGGGAAGGAATGGGGCTATTGAGAAAAAAATTATATATTTGAAGAACTCATTGGGAGAACAATCAAATCCAGCCAGTGTGGTCGACCAAGACTGCACAGGATTCGAGTTATTGATGGGGAAGCCCTGTAGGGGGATCACCGGAGGGGGCCAATTCCACGTAAAGCTCGCGCATACACGAAAATATAGTGGACCTCCAAAAATCAAGTCCCAAGCTTAATTCCTTAGGGGGGTGAAATTTTTTCAGACCCCACAGATTAACATGAGACCATGATATTTTAGTGCTTAAGCCCTCCCCCTGCCTACACAATGGGAGTCAAGCATATCACTGAATGGGTCTCGAAGAGTGGAACAGTTGGTTCAAATCTCAAGTCCGAGACTCAAAAAGGAGCCAAGATATTGTGGATTTAAATAAATTTTTTAAAAATAAAAAAACAAATAAAAACTATGTAAGGAATAACCCTATGAGCATGAAATTATAATATCTAGTAGTGCAGTTAGAGGGGGATCGAATGAGCCAGGTCCAAATGGACTGTGAGGCTCGGGCGTCGAGATATTGGCCAAAAACTGTAGAGGGGGGATGCGTCCCAGCAGATCCTAACCATAACAAAAGTTATTACGATTTCCCAAATATCAATCCCTTAGCACCAAAAAAAGTGGCATACTTTTTTCATTTCATCATTTCTCTAAAACAGTTCGGGGATTTAACTCATTCACTTACAACAGGGAAAAGACATCAAAGTTATTTAACACACACATCTTGCGTGAATTGATCATCTCCTTTAAGGATTTGACGAAAGTCCTAATTTCATCATTTCCCTGCGACATATATATCGTAGACACACTGCACACACTCATTCTAGTAGTAAGAAATTATTTCAGAGCTGAAAGTTTAAATAAGTAATTTATTGTTCAGTGAAAAAATTTAATTAATGTTGCCTTAGTAAGTGATGATTCATCAGAAATAACAAATTTTACAGACTTTGAGAGAGTTTAATCATCTTTCTTATTACGTCATCACATAAATATATCTGTTTAACTTCTTTTAAACTCTTACTAAGTGACAGGGAACTCTTAATCTAATAGAAATAATTAATGTGTTACAAAAAAAATATACAAGGGAATTTCTTTTGTGGAAACAGCTATCTTAAATGTATACAAGTAGGCATCAATTGGATTCTTCAAATTTGAAATTGTCGGATAAAGAAACTCAGAAAACATATTAATGAAAGTGAAAGAAAAAAGTTGATATCATGACAGATATTACAAATAGCAACAGACATGGGTACATTACAAATTGTCTAATATAATCAAAAGAAATAGCATTTCATAAGCATTCGTTTTATATTGCCATGAGGAATTTCATATTAAGTTAGCTTATTTGAATTTATTTAATATGATGTGTTTGCTTAAACAATATGAAAAATATAAAATTATTTTGTACGTTTAGCAAATGTTTTCTTTCAGATTGAATAATTCTTTCTACAAATGCTGCAAATTTTTCTTCCATTACCTATTTTTGTCCTTTACTTTCAATTTGTACTTATTACCGGGTGCCTAGTGGTCAAGGTATCGGATCGTGGCTGGCATGTCACGAGTTCGAGCCCAATACCATTAAAGACCCGCCGTGTAGGGAGCGATGCACGTTAAATCTGTCAGAGCTCAAACGTCTTCCCGGTGGTGTTGTGTGATAGTTAGGAGAGGGGTGCCAGCTCAAGTGTCGTCCTCAGTCACTTGACTACGGCTTAAAATTACGAGGTCCGTCACCAAAAGCCCTCGTGTAGCTGAACAGTGCGACGTTAATATTCATTCACTATACCGGGCAGCTCAAAATACGTAGCGAACTGCATATGGATCCTTAAGTAACCCCCAACATTGACTCTAAACCATGGAAAATATTATGGAAAACAATATTTGAAAAATGTTTCCTTGAAAATTCTTCTAATATATATATATATATATATATATATATATATATATATGGGGGCGTGTGTGTTTGGAAAAGAAATACACAACTTTCTAACAACAAAAATAACTACCGCTCTGGTATAACCTTCATAGATATAAATATATATTCAAAAGATATGTTTGAATTGTAATAAAATTTATAGCTACGACATTAGAGGCTTGCATTACATTTTGCCACTTCAATGTAAAATGTATTTGCAGTGGACCTTAAGGTTCTTTTAGATTAGCGAGTGAAGGAACACACACACACACACACACACACACACACACGCGCACACACAGTTTGTATGAATTTTAGGTGGCATGAGGTTTGTTATAAATTTATTAAAACGATTGAAATTAAATGACTCGTGTATATATTTTAAGAGGCGGCACAGCAAGCGTATTTGCTTACGATATATTAAATGGTGTCAGTTTTTATAGTCTTGAATATGGATGCAATCTTTGTGCATATAGATATTGAATTCTTTCCTTTACCGTAAATTCGAAAATGCAACACAAGCGGTAAAAGAATATATGCTGTTAAAAGCGAAGATGCTGTAGCTGAAAGAACTGTGCGGAAGTAGCTTGCTAGTTGCTGGAATTTCAAAATGCTGGTAAAAAGCTGGCAATTTCAAATTCGAAAAGAGCACTCGGATTGGTCTTCCACCACAGATGAGGATCGTGCTAAAACATATAAGAGTATAATGTTAAAAGTATAAAAATCCACCATCCACTAGCATTTTGTGAAACTTGGCTACTTAAACTATTTTTTATGTGTGGGTTCCTCACGATTTAAAATGGGTAAAACATAATGGGTCGCTTATATGTTTATGACAAGATGTATAAATGCAACGAAGAGGCATAATTTTTGAAGCAAGTAATGACAGGTGCGGGAGTATGGAAGGGGAATGGATCACATCTATAATACTGATAAAAAAAGGTCTTAATGAAAGAGAAAGGAATCACTCTAGATGGCCTTTATTCGAAGAAGTCATTCTCTGTGCTGGTAAAGAATCCTGCATATTGAGATACCAGATAGATTCTAGAAAACTATTGCTCCCAATTAGACGAATTAAATTTAGCAATTGAACAAAAAAGTCCAGTAAAAGTAAATCGAAAGAGCGTCGTGTTTCACTGGGAAAACGCGGGACTTCATGTGTTTTTAACAGAAGTTTTGAGCATGATTGAGATATTCTACACCTTCCACCACTTTCACCCGACCTCGAGTCTTCAGATTTTGACCTATTTCGATTATTTTACCCTTAATAGAAAAACTTCAAAGTCTTGGTTGATTAAAAAATCCCGTATGAAAGATTTTCGCCGAAAATTCTGAGAAAATCTGGAAGAGAGGGTGAAATTTTCAAATGTCTGAAAAGAGTAGGAACAGAATGACACCCATATAAATAAACCTATACCAAAATTTATAGCCTTAAATGCACGCCATTTCAATTTTCCTTCAAAATTGGCACAAATTTTCCGATCAACTCAATAATAGTAATATGTTAATGGTATTTAGTATAAAAAGTAACACATAAGATATGGCTTCAGAAACTTCACTTCCCTTTGCAATAAAAGAATGGAAACGATTCATTAGTGATACATATATTTATTCATTTTAAAGGTGATACAATAGAAAACCTCAACAACTATAAAAACAAGAGATGTACCACTACTTATACCTGTTTTTCCTAGTAATGAGCTTAATTTTTTTAAAAAAAAAAAACTATTTACATTTTTTTGCTTGAAGGTATAAAAAAAAAGTATAATTATCTACTTAAAGGGATAAATAAGTCTAGAAAAAGCAAGGAAAATGGAATAAATTTGGGAACTCAAAAATAAAAGGTTTAAAATTATTTAAATAAAAAGGGTTTTGATGTAAACTTGAAAATAAACCTGCGTCAACCGATGTAAATTAAGTGCAATAATACCATATATACTCGGGGCATAAAATCAACCAACCTGTTTCTCCTTTTGGATGTTTCAGAGTTGAAAATTCATCTTAAAATTGAATATGCAAGTTACTTCGTTTTATCATATATATTACGTGACACTGAAAATATAACGCATGAAAAAGTGACCATAAAGAAAAGAAACTCGGTAAATAAAGAGAGCTAGCAACGAACAATAAGTGATGTTTATGTTGAAATGATATACAGAGCGAGAATAACATCGGTTGTAAAAACACTTCAGACGACAATACACGAAGCAACACGTTTAGATTGAGTCAGTAAGAGTACGGACAGCATCCTGAGGGATGACTCCTTTATCAATCATTTACCACAGTTCATCTTCTGAACGCGGTAATAGGCATGGCGTGCAAAAGGTATCAATCGTTTCCCAGAGGCACTCGATTGGTGAGAGATAGGGGAGAATGGAGAGAGAAATCAGGGGAGCGTAAATCTCTTAAAATCATAATTAAACATAATTATCATCATCATATCCCAGTTGCAAGGATTTGGTAACTTTGAAACAAATGTACAACAATTACATGCATTATTAAAATGATGGAATTGACTATTTTAATTACAAATAAAATCCAGTTCAGAAAAATAGGAAAAAAAAAATTTTAAAAATAACTGTTAAAATGCATCTTTCTATTGGGGGTATTGAAGAACATTTTCTAAGTAAGATCACTTTTTGTTATCATAGTATTATGGGGATTAGTGTCTTACAAATTAATTTTAATAAGTGTTTTGATTATATTTTATCTTCTACTTTCATTTCAACTAAGTAAATGTGGTTAGTGCATCGCGCTACCACACCACAGGTCCGAGGATCAAACCTTGAGCTTTGAGGTTAACTCAGCCTTTCATCCCTTCAGTGGGTCAATAAAAGAAAACCAAGCTTGCTTTTGGAACTTAACAATGGGGATTTTGCGTCAGACTGACCACCTGACTGGAACATCTGCTCATGCATCTCAGGGCCTAATATTACAATGCAGTGTAGTCGGGCACCGTAGGCCTTGGCCCTCATGGACTGTTGCACCACTGAGTTAATGGTGGTAAATATAGGGGAAGGTTGATGTCTTGTAACTGTACTTAATCCTGAAATCTTAGTCCTAAGCCTGAGAGTTTGCAGTTGTATTACCGTGACTACACTTCATTGTACTGGAATGTCTTGTTTTTTTCCTACCTTTTATGCAAATAACATGGAATACTTATAAATACTGCAGCATCCATCTCTATTATTTTCAAAGCTTCAATTACAGTAGAGATTATTAATATTATATATCTCTCTTTTTATATATATATATACAATTTTTAATAAACTCTGCTGGAAAGACTGAAATGACTTGAATATTAAAGATAAACAAATCATATAGATTTTAGAACTTTAAGGTAGATAATGCAGTATTATGTTGTAACAATGCTGACTGAGGACAATTTTTAATTTTATGTAAAAGTGGGGTTTAAATAGTTTAAAGGATACACAATAATAAATGGATAGAAGCTTTGAATTCATTTTTTCCCTAACCAATGACTTACCTAAAGATATGTGTGTGTGTATGCAATTAAGAAATATAAAACTACTTTGGTTTTGGAAAGAATTGAATAAATGATATTCGGATAGTAAATTAAGCGTATAAAATATGATATTAAAGTTATGTTTCAGTTAGGGATTGCAATACCGGTATACCGGAAAACCGAATACTGGTATTTTGATCCATTATTACAATTTTGTAATACTGGTATTCACAAGTTTAAATACCGTTTTCCCGGTATTTACTAGAAATTCTTAAAATTGTCTCCACTATATGAACAGCACATATCTCTATCTGAAGAATTATATATTACACTGAAAAATAGCACAGAAGAAAGGCATACCCCCCCCTTCCGAAATAGAAAATGTCTTACGGTATTTACATAATTTTTATGATTTTATAAAGAAAAATGAAAAAGAAGAAAAGAGACTAACCAATTCACAAATTTGATAAAGTTTATAATAAATGTTCTTAAAATTCTTTACCCTCAAACATATCCACATTCAGAAGAATTCGGTACAGTTATCGAAGATGATGACACTAATGTCGATAGTGGAAAGGAATTGTCTCTTGACCAAAAATTAGAATTAGCGCGATAACTAAAAAAATTTCAACAAACCAAAACCCAACTCAGAAATCAGCAATATCTAAAACCATCCGATGAGAAATCGATTTATTTGAAAAGATGAGGGATTTATAGGTAAATACTTTTAAAAAGTATTGCTAACAGTACCTTCAATTAGCGTAGAAGCCCCCAAAAAAAATATTCCGTTTTTACCAGCTGGTAATTTTTGCACAGAAATACGTTCCAGACTTAACGACAGTACAATTGATGCATTATGTTCTTGAAGATCACATTTCAAAAATTTGTTGTAGTACCACAGACTGAATAGCGATATTTGCACTTTTTTTGTGATTTAAATAAATAAGATGTTCCTTTACTTTTTTTTATTTTTTATATACTGTTATAATTTATAAGTTACAAATAATTTTTTGAGATATTTCACTCTCTAATAAAACTGGCAAATAAAACAAAGAAACACCTGTGTGTTTAATTTATTTTTCTAAAATTTCTACTGCCGGTATTAAAACCGGTATCCTGGTATTAAGATCTAAAAAATACCGAATACCGGTATTGTGTGAACTTTTGGTCCGATATTGCAATCCATAAGTTTTTTTCAATATCTTTGAATAATGCAAAATTGGTTCAATTAAAAAATATTGGAAAAAAGTGGAAAAGTAATTGCTAAAACAAAACAAAAGAGATCAAGGCAGAACTGAAAATTTATGTTATATTGGATTTGCATTTTTTGCTGATAATGCATTAAAAAAATACTCTATCTAAAATTTAACAAGTGAATGATTGTTCGTTAAGTTCAATTTTAAAAGCTTTGCGTCACTTTTTACAATGATAGCTTTCTGGGAATTTACAGACGAAAACTGTTTATTATTAGGATAAATTTTGTGACATAATATGCCTCAGAGTTTTTATGTGGGTCGTAAGTCTCGTACTTGACTTGCCGTGGCGAAATATTAATTATTTCTTTTTTAAGCCCCTTTTAAATAGATTTAGGAATATGACAAACATTATTATTCTGCTGAATATCATTACCTAATAAAAGCCCATACAGTATTTGATTATCATATAACATAGCCTGATATTGAGCAATGTGCGTAAGTGTCAAAATTGCTGTAAATAGCATAATTCATCATTAGTTAGTGCTCTCCAAACAGTTATTGATCCTTCTCTTATTTGGAAGTCAGTTTCTCAAGTTACTTCAATAGAATTTTATAGCCGTTGAGGCCCCATCAAGATTAAAACTTTTTCATCAGAAAATATAATTTGTCTTTTTCTCTCATCGTGGCAGTTTTAGCCTTCCTTCCTCACTTCCTTTTTTTTCAATGATGTTTCAACAGCTTTGGCGTTTAATTCAAATTTGTAAATTTTGTGTGCTGATGTTTAATTTAAGACTCTTCCATATTATGTGTGTAAAGTTTTTTCCCCCTAAAATGTGTTTCGAAATTTCTCGAATTAAAAGATTTTTTTTAGTTGATAGTTCAAAATTTTCTTGACTGTACAGTACTATCAAAATCCTTCTTTTTTCTTTTTTTTTGGCTTTCAATATATTTTATTCCACGTTTGAATTATCTTTCCTCATTATTACATCATGATAGCAGTTTTAGAACGTTTTCAGTATCTTAGCTTGTTTCTCTTTCACATTTCAGCACTCTCATACAATAAATTTTTCTTGTTACTTACTGATAATTGTTTAAACCACAGGATCTTAGCATAAATCTTTGGGTACACAATAAAATCCTATACCTTTTCTACTACAGTAATGCTTTCTTGAAACGATAACGCATGCGTTTTCTAATGGTTCTCAGTTGTTGTATAATATGGTCAAGAGGTCTTATAGTTTATGAAGTTATAGTTTATGGTTGTGTTTGTGGCTTGCGAATTGACCTAGACTTTTCCAATCGAGGTGGTTTTAGTAACAACAACAACAACACAAATATTTTATTTGTTTTATAAAAGGTAGGCTTTAAATAATTTCATAAATATCAACACAAATATTTTATTTAATCTCTGGGAAAAAAAGGTTTTAAGTAATTCCGTAAATGTCATAGAATTTCATAGGAAAAAAACAGATAAAAATCAGACTTTTTTCACTAGATAACTCAACTATTCAGGTAGCGGTTTTTCTCTTAATTCCAGAGAAGAGGTTGGTGTTTTAAAAATAAAAACATTTTTTTAAAACTTATTATTTTAGCTATATTCCAAATTATAGTGCGCGAGTGAATATTAACGTTGCACTATCCAGCTACTCGAGGGCTTTTGGCGACGGACCTCGTAATTTCGAAACAATTTCAAGCCACGAGGACCTAACTCTTTCACACCATACCATCAGGAAGACGTAGCACCCCTTACACGGCTGGTCTTCAGCTATACTAGGATCGAACTCATGGTACGCCGGCAATGAGTCTCTTATCTTAACCACTAGGCTATACCAGAGCCACTACCACAAACCATAAAATAAATTAAGTATATAATTATTCTTAATATCACATACTACATACACACAATCCCCTGTTAAATTAATTCTGATAATAAAGAAAGATTTGAGTTAATATTTTTAAAATAAAGAAAATAACGCAGATTATACAAACACGTTTATTTTGCATTATTGATAAATATTTTTTCAGACTTAATGTAGGAATCTCCTTTAAGACATTCTTCAGCAGATTTCAGAATTACATTGAATATTTTCTTCGAAACTACCGTCGCCAACACACACACAACTTTTATTCTCTCTCAGCATCCTAAAATCATATACTCCACAAATGGAATTCTTGATTTCTGATTCCTTTAGCATTGACGTCAATAGAATACCTCATCGATTGCTTTCCAGGTATCTTATAATTGCCTTTTTCGCGAAAAGACGGTCATCAAAAAAAAAGACAACCCTTAACAATTTTTGAGATATTTATGGTATTCGGAAAAAATTGATATTAATATGAGGGTCATTCTGAAATTTTTGAGATACACCTAGGCTTTTAAAGTCATACTTACACAATTTAAGGAGTGTTCAAAGTAGTCTCCTCTAGCATCAATGAATTTTGTAGATGAATGTTTCACAGATAAAATGCCTCAAACCATTCATTCCTTGGTATTGATGAAAAAATGCATTTATAGCCACATCAATATCTTCTGAATGAAAACGACGTCCATGTAAGTTCTTTTTTAGATTAAAAAAAAATATCCAAAAGTCACACGTAATTAGATCCGGAGAATTGGGTGGATGTTCTATCAGGCTTGTTTTACCTAAGCTTATTTTTGTTTCAGAAATTCAACTGTTAATCCGGCTGTATGGGAAGATGCATTATCATGGAGAAGCATTAGTCTTTTAACATTCCCTTCTTGAAGAATTTCTGGAAGACATTTAGTGGTGTACTATAGCTTACTGTTACTCTCTTCTGTCCTTCCAACTTGATGGCTTTGACGAATCCCGTACTTCTGAATGAAACGATGTTCATTACTTTTTTCATTGCTCGTTGTCTTTTCGCCATTTTCGGCGTGGAATCATCTTCAAAGACCCATACTTTGCTTTTTTGACGTTCTGCAACACAGGGGCATAGCCACCGCCGTATCAGCCGTATCAATGATACGGGGCCCCGAGGCTACAGGGGCCCCATCGTGTGTAATAAAAAATCGTAGAAAATAAGGAACACAAAAAGGGTCCTCAAGGAATTTTTGATACAGTGCCCCATTCAGGACTAGCTACGCCAGTGCTTTAATAATTTAAGACTTTCTTTATTGATTCTGACACGCTCCTCTTTTTGGTGCTCAGTTAGGTTATGGTGAACCCAACGGCAAACTATTTTTTTTCATATGTAATTCTCCATGAATAATTTTGTGTATTGCTGCGGATCCAATGTTAAGTTCCTTCTGTATCATTTGGTAGATTATCATTCATTAACATTTTTCGTATGGTAGACACATTATCCGGGATTGCTGCCGACCGAGGCCTTTCTGCATATTCTTCATCCTGTAGAGAATTGCGACCACTGTGAAATTCTTTAAACCATCAGAATACAGTAGTATGATATGGAGATTTATCACCAAATGCTAACTGCAGCCGTTGAAAGCACTCGTCTTGATTTAATCCTGCTTTAAAACTATAGAAAATCATAGCACGCGATGATGTTCTCGCATCAATTCTATTTTCTCTTCTCTCTAAAATTTATTCTACGCTAAACAACTTGAAGTAACTCAGTAAAAATCGTCTGCTGTGTTAAAATACTTTGTATTTTCAAATTAAATCATTAATTTTTGTTGTGATACTTCATGTCTGCTCGTACCTTACCCTCGTACTAATGACCCAAAGGAATTAAGTTAGAATGACCATGGATTAAATAAAGATGTTAATCAAACAAGTTCTATATCTTTTTTTTCTTATTAATGACGTTGAACTAGAAATGTGTGTGTGTGTCTGATTTCTCATTATAAGAAAAATTTAAATTTCTTATTTTGTAAAGTTTTGTTTGAAAGTTACAGGAGATTTAAAACAA
The DNA here is from genome assembly GCA_019973955.1 of Trichonephila inaurata madagascariensis. NCBI lineage: Eukaryota > Metazoa > Arthropoda > Arachnida > Araneae > Nephilidae > Trichonephila > Trichonephila inaurata. The sequence goes on from BMAV01013346.1 coordinate 57,990, forward strand.
TAACAGAGAAGATTAAAACCAAGTTCTCAATTATCAAATTTTGTCTTAAGCATTTGATGGATTTCTTTTTCATTTCAATCCCTTTTTAAACCTTTTACACGAAACGATATATAATGTTTTTTCCCAATATTAAGAATATAAAATTTTTAAAAAGTAGTATTATTATGAAAAATATAAATTATTAAATCCAGCTATAAAAAGGAATTCTATCATAATGAAATACCTCATCTAGCTTTTCCTTCATTTTTTTATCACGCTAACGAATCACGTGCCAAACTTGCATTTCGGGCCATGTGATTAAATCGTTCATCTTCGTGTTCTTTGCAATTTGCATAATTATACAACCAGAATTTATTAAGCCCTTTTTTATTCTTTTATTTTTGAATATTTTCAAAAATAGGATTCTTCAGCTTCTACGCTTATTTGAGTACTTTTTCGATGTATGAAGTCTCCTGATAAAATCCAACTGCATTGTTTAGTTTCAGAGTTAATTATATTAATATACAAGATGTGAAGGCTTAAAATATCCACAAAAGTAATGGCTTAATATAACGGAACTTTCCACCAGAATGTAATAAACTGTGTTGTCGTTGTTGTGACTAATCCTCAGTCTGTCTGACGGAGTCAGACAAGACCCGAAAGACAATTGACCCTTAAGAAATCCAATACCAGGAGGGGAGAGGAAAAAACGTCCTCCCTCGAAAGTCCCAAGCATTCCAAGATGTGATCTGGAGAGGCTTGCTGAGTCTTGCACTTGGTGCAAAGAGCAAAAGTATTCCTGCCTCCACAAAAGGAAAAACTCTTTATGTGGCCATTTTTCAATCTAGAGACTGCAGTCTTAGAGGCTATGCCACATTTAAGTAGGAATGAGGATCCTGGATGTCTGCTTTCATACCAGTGATGGTTGGGCGGGCTTCTCCACTCCTTTAAATTTTCAGATTTAACCCTAGATTGATGTTCAGAGTAGGTGAGGGTTGAAAGAGATAGGTGAAGAAGCATTACAACCCTCTTTAGCCAGGAGATCCGCTTGTTCGTTCCAAAGATGTAAACATGGGATGGAATCCACTGGAAATGAACATCATGGGACTCTGATATTTGTCTAAGTTTTTGAAGTATGGAGACGCGCCAGCTTTGTCTCCGACTGTGATCCATTTATAAAGATGTTGGAGAGAACTGAGACTGTCAGAGAGGATCTAGAGGTCTCCGAAGTCTTTTTCATTAATAACTATCTGAAGGCCGTGCTCTATTACAATAAGTTCACTTTTAAAGACGGAGGAAAAGTCGGGGTTACGGTGGCAAAAAGAAAACCTCTCTTTACGTAATAAAGTGTTCATCTATGGATTGAAAAGTTCTCTAAGATTTTTTGGGGTCTAGTCCGATCGGCCGTACGAGAGTGCATTTTATTCGGCTATCACTAACGATAAACTTTTTACACTGGCTTCATTAGTAAAGATGTGGACGCCACAGTAAAAGACGATGCGTATTTTGGTTAACGGAATTTAAATCAGTCACGCGTGTACAGCGACGTGTTCGAACAGAATGGAATGTCGTTACTGACTTGCGTAATAGACTTATCAAGATTCCTACAAAATGAATCACGCACACGATCAACTGCTGCTTTTATCACGAAAACTTAAGGATACTTTTCAATTTTTGAGATACCAAAGTTCCCGTCTCCTGTAGAGTTCTTTCCCATCGGTAGAGATAGATTTTAATGTCAGGTGATTGAGTGAGTGAATATTAACGTCGCACTGCTCAGCTACACGAGGGCTTTTGGCGACGGACCACGTAATTTTGAACCATGGTCAAGTGACGTGGACGATACCTGAGCTAGCACCCCTCTCCTAACTACCACACTACACCAACGGGAGGGCGTTTGAGCTCTCGGCAGATTTATCGTGCATCGCTTCCCTACACGGGGGTCTTTAGCGGTACTGGGCTCGAACACGTGACAAAGTCAGCCACGATCCGATACCTTGACCATTCGGCTACCGCGGCCACGATTTTAATGTCGGAGGGTCGGCATTTTACTGTGTTCGAACACGTCACTGTACACGCGTGACTGATTTAAATTCCGTTAAACAAAGTACGCACTGCATCTTTTACTGTGGCGTCCATATTTTTACTAATGAAGTCAGTGTAAAAAGTTTATCGTCTACGTAAAAATACGTTTATCTCGTTTTTGCCGAATAATGCGAGTAGGTGTGGCCCAACGGACAAGGCAAAAAAAAAATCTTGGAGAGTTTTCCAATCTATGGATGAACAGTTTATTACATTCTGATGAGTAGTTCCGTAATAATAAGCCATTACTTTTGGATACTTTAAGCCGGACACCCTGTACTTATTTCATGTGCAGTAATATAAATCCAAAATTTGGATATTTAATAGGAAGAAAATACTACACATACATTACTGAAACGAAAATTCTAAATAAACAAACATACAGTACACTGCAAACGATTATTTATCTGTTTCACTTATTTGTTACTATTTTAGAGATTACGCCAAGCAACGTTTTCTACATTATAACAAAAATTAATAAAGTATTTTAGTTATAAAATTTGATAAGCATCACACACACACACAATTTTTCTAAAATTTTATATACGGTTATTCGCGGTGTTATTTACACCAATAAAAAACAATGTTTATAAATCGAAGAGAGTTCAAAAATTACATTAATAGAAAGAAGCAACAAAAATTATACTACAATATTGCGTGATTTTAATCTGTTGTAAGCTCTCAAGAAACATTTAAACGATTTTTTCAGAACTTCCACACTGCGGAGATTATTCTTTTTTACTTCCAAATATTTAAAATGATCGTTATGGATTTTTTTTTCAAAATAAATAAATAAATAAAACTAACTCGGGATGCAATTATTTTGAAAAGTGTTACAAGTCTCTCTTTTATCTCTATTCTTCAACATTCGGCGAAGACGGCAGTTCAGTAGGTTACAGCTTGGAAAAAACCACTTTTGGTACAATTTGTTAACCATTAAAATTATATATTGAGGATATCCAACTTCATTCAAATATTTAATTCAAACCAATAAATATTGAAGATAAAAACAAATGTATGTTTTAGGAAAATATTATTTTCTTCATATTTCTCCAAAATTCGGAAAATGAAAATTATTGTCTTAATCGACACCTCTGGTCAAAATAGTTAAAACCATCATTGTCAAAAATAAAGTCATACTAACATTATCAGTTCTTAACAATTGGTATTTTGTTGATAACCCCTCATGTAATGCAATAACAGTTTGCTGCGACACCATATTACTCATTTCAGGGACCAATAAATATGAACACCAATCTAATCACCAAGACATCATCGCAGATATAGCAGATGTCTCTCTCATTACAGAAACTATTTGAGTTTTGATAGGCATAGTTCAACACGTTGATATTTAGGGAAATATATAAAATTAATATTTTGTCGTATAAATAAATGAACAGTTGTAAGAATACGTAAAATAATTAAGTATAATTTTGTATGAGATTTTTATCAGGGAATTTATTTACTGAAATATTTCGAACTTGTGACTTGGTTTTTGAAAATTCATTGCGTGACAAATTCCATTTTTAATGTTCAAATTTTTAAATTTAGTATTGTGCGTTCACTTAATTATTCAATAACATGTAAAAGGTTTGAATAACGTATAATCACTAAACAGTAAATTTTCTTCCATCTTACATTTTTTTAAAAAAAAAAATTCATAAATTATTTTTAATCTTTGCTTGTAAAAAAGCATTAAAACTTTATATATATACTAGCAGGTATACCCGTTCTTCACACGGGTGAATTGAAAAATTAAACGATACATATTGAAGGATAAAGAAGTTTTTAATGAGTTAATTTTATGTGAATTGCAAATTAAGCAAAAAAGAAGCTTTTTTTGTGCATATCTCAGCTGAACAAAAAAACATATTTGTTAAATTTTAAGTCTGTAGATCTAATAGCTGATAAAAAGGATTTTTTTATTCATAACTCCCCGTAACTCTCTTGTGGGTCGATTTTTGAAAACACCTTCCTAAGCTGATCTCTGCTTAGCAAAATTAATACATTGTTACATATTTTGTGTAATTAACGCTTAAAATAGTGCAAATAATTTATATCTGGATGTGTAATACGTTAATATTACTTTATGAGGCATTTATTTTATATTAAAATTGTAATATTCGAAAGCAACGCCGTTCCTTGCATTATAATAGTGATTCAAAGGAAACATAGCAAAATGTTTGCGATAGAGCCCAGTTGACATCATTTTTTGCAACCATGTTGACAACTTGACGATTGATTAAACGGTGCAGAAGTTGATATGCTGTAGCGCCACCTGATGGGAGGCTGCAACAAAGAGGATAGCACAAAAACCTTCTCCACAAAAAAATACATATATATGCCACGGTTGAACGGTGTTGAAGTAAAGCGAGGTCAAAAAACAAGCATCCATTTATATTAGATATAATTTAATTACCTGTCTAACTTGAGTTTATGATTAGAGTGTCACGATAATTCGTTGTGTCGTTAGTTTTTTTCGTAAACTGCTTTTAAGTAAATTCGAAATACTACGGAAAAGAGAACCGAAATTATTTTTAATTACATCGTCATTTATGTTAAATCGATGAAATTTGAGTTGCAAAATAAAAAGATAACAACAGTACAACGGTTTACTTCTCTTATTATGTGTGGATAGCTTATGATGAAAAAGGCCACCTAATCACTTTCTAAGCCATCAAGAATTTTGAGGCAGTTAAGCGTGTCGTGCTTTGCAGTCATTACCATCAAAAAACAAATTCTAAGAAAACATTGTTATTTCAAGTAGAAGAAGAATCAGTAACAGGTGTTGTTAATGATATAACTATTCACAAAGTTTTTATTTTTTTTATTTTTTTAAATAACCAAGACAGGGGCATTTTAATTACACAGTGAAAAAAATTATTAGCTATTTTAGTCTCAGAAATCTTTTATACGTGATTCTATAAGAAGCTTTTCTGATTTTTATGAGATGTATTTTGTAGCCATACATAGATGAGAGTCGGGTATAATTGAATAGTCGGGTAAGATGGAATTCCGAGGTGTTGGCTCTGTTTGTAGTTGTTAATGTGAGGGGAACCTTAAACTGCAGAAGAAAGACTCTCATGATGTATTGCAGTGTGAGTTGACCACTTGTTGTTGTCATATCACTCTCTATAGAACAAAGCGCGATTTGCGATTTTCAAACATTTTTGCAGGCAAGTATGCATTTGGGGAAGCCCAATGGTTGAGTGGTAGTGTATCGCGCTTCTACGCCACAGGTTCGGGCTGGGCACGGTCGATTCAACCTTTCATCCCTTCAGTACCAAGCTTGCTTGGGAACTGAACACAGAGGTATTCACGTCAGACTGACCACTTGATCGAAACATCTGCGCATGCACCCCAGCGCCTAAGGTCACGTAAACTGAGATAGGCACAGTAGGCCGTGGCCCTCCTGGGCTGTTGCGCCAGTGAGTTCAATTCAGTTCAGTATACATGTGACTTGAACATTGAAGTTAAACATAATGTACACTTAAAGAATTGTAGTTTGTAATACTGTGGTCATTTGCTTAGCTGATCATCTTTTGTCCTTTAGTTTTAAGGTTCATTTTCCAAGATAGCATGTCGGGTATTATAGAATACCTAGTATTTCAAAGTATAGTGTTCCATATGACTCAACAAAACATACTGATAAAAAATAAAGTTAAAAATGAATTTGGACTATAATATTGATAGTTAAAACTAGTTATTAATTATATAAACACAGCAATCTAGCCTCATTTAAAACTAAACTAAAGTACATTTTTTAAAAGTTGAATCTATTAGAATGGAAACAAAACACAAATAACAGAGAGGTAAGTTGGATCTTCTATAATAACGTACCCCCATATAAAAAAGTGTTATATGATATACTTAAAGAAAACGACAAAAAGAAGGGACCAGAGGCTTCAGAACAAAAGTACATTCAAAAGCACTTTGTCAAGAAATCAGACCGAACTTCTAGACAGTATTAGCAGCAATTAATTGTTCTATTCTGAAGGATCATCTGTAATGGACTTCATGCCACTACTTAAAGAACGGGAAAACAAAAAAAGGTGTAACAGAAAATTTTCCGGAGATCAATGAGGGGAAATTTGGATTAAATGCTTTAGCTGTTTACTGTGAGCTCACCTTGAATGTACTGAAGCAGAGAAAGAATATTATACGTGATTTTGTAAATAAACTCAAAACAGAAAAGACTTTCATGTATTCTTAAAAATATGGCTTTATAGCTAAAAATAATTACGTTTTATGAATTAATTAGTTTTCTACTATACCAACTATTTTATGGTGCCCTCCATTTATCATTTTTAAAAATGAACTTTTATAACAATAAAATAAAGATTATTCTTTTTGACAAGGGATAATTTCTTAGAATCGTTTATATAGTATATTAGCTGGTATACCCGTTCTTCTCAAGGGTGAAGTGAAAAATAAAAAAATAGTAATTGAAGGAAAAATAAATGTATTATGTATTAAATTTAAGTGTGAATTGCAAATTAAATAAACTAACAAAAAAGTTAGCATAGCTATGCTCAACAGAAAATCATATTAGACAAATTTCAAATCTGTAGGTCTAATAGATGAAAAACAAGATTTTTTTTTATCTATAACACCCCCTTTACACCGATCTGGGTCGACTTTTTTGAAAACCCTCTTCTTATCTGATTTCTGCTCAGCAAAGTTATATGTTTTCTAAATTTCATGTCTATAGGTTTAGTTATTGATAAAAGATATATATATATATATAATGCCCTCGAAAAAAAACCCTTCTTGAATGTCAATTATCTCTACTACATGAAAGAAACGTGACAGCTAAATTTCAAGTGTAGGCTTAATAACTCAAAAGCAGGATTCTCTTTTATCTATAACGCTCCTTTAATATCTCGCAAACCTGCTTGGGGTCAATTTTCGTAAAAGCCTCTTTTATAGCGGTTCTCTACTCCTTGAAAGGAATATACCTGTCAAATTTCAAATCTGTAGTTCTAATAATTAAAAAACGTAAATTCTTATGTAATACGGCTCTAAAACCCTTGCAAAACTTCTATTATAGTGTTCTACTCAATCAAAGGAACATGCCTATCAAATCTTAGCTCTGTTAGTCTTATAGTTCAAAAACGGGAATATTTATTTTAAATGCCTCTTAAGCCTTCTCAACACCCTTTGGGTGGGGGTCCATTTCCGTAAAACCCTTTTTGTAGTAGATCTCTACTCTATAAAGGAATCTCTTTGCCAAATTTGAAGAGAGTACGTTTAACAGTTTAAAAATGAAAATAACTATCTATAACGCCTCTTAATCAACTTCAAACCCACTTGGGAGTAGATTTTCGTAAAAACCATTTTGTAGTGGATCTCTAATCCAAGAAAGGAATCTGCTTACCAAATTTCATGACTGTAAGTGTAAAATTTTAAAAAATGTAAATAATTATTTATAATGCCCTTTAAGCCCCCTGAACGGCATTTAATAGATGATTTTCATAAAAACCATTTTGTAGCGAATCTCTACTCCACACGCACGCACACGCACACACACATGAAAGGAAAAAAAAATCTCTGCTTAACAAATTTCTCCTCTACGTCTAATAGTTTAAAAATGGAAATAATTATCTATAATGCTCCTTAATCCCCCACAAAGCCTCTTGGGGGTAGTGATTTTGTAAAAACCATTTTGTAGTGGATCTCTACTCCATGAAAGGAATCTGCTTACCAAATTTTAAGAATTTACATCTAATAGTTTAAAACTTGAAGTAATTATTTATAACGTCCCTTGTGGGCCGATATTTGCAAAATCCGTTCTTAGCCGATCTGTACTTCATGAAAGGAACTTGCTTACGGAATTTCAAGTCTGTGGGCTTAATAGTTCCAGAGATATCGTGATGAGTGAGTCGCTTTTCTCCTTGATATATATATATTAGTGATAATTTTGGAAATTTTTATAAAAAATCAATTAAGAGTTATTTTAGAAATGTATATATGGTATTCCATAATACCTGAATCTCATCTATAGTTTATATTCTTTGATGAATTGAGAGTAAATAAAAAGAAGAACAATGCTGTAAAGGAATACGAAGTTTCATAAAGTTATTTCATTAAAAAAAAGAGTAAAGACAGGAAGAATTTTAAATTTTTAATTTACAAAAAGTAATTTTGATGTCTAAAAGCAATAATACTCAAGAGTATGTTATGAAAAGGATTAACAAAAATTTATAATTTTTACATATTAATAATTTTAAAGCATAAGATTGTCATAATTAAACTTCCTCAATTCAGCTGCTTAGAGCGTAGTGGGCTCATAATTAAGTGAAATTTGGACAGCAAGCTCTTTAGATTATGTGCTCGAGATTTATTTAAAATATGCCAATAAATGGCAATATAATACCAGTGAAACGAGATTTGAGTAAAGGAAGTGTCTTTTCACCGTATAAAATGATAAATCCGATCGCAGTGGATTACACTGCATGGGCAAGAATATCCAGTTTGCTGATCTGAAAGACAAAACTCTGTTAGTATAGATTTTCCACCAGAATGACGAAGAACATTGGTGTGAAAAGATTATTCTATCAGGTGAAGAACACACTTGATGACCAATGAGATTATGAACTCTAAGTGACGACAAAAAGACTTCAGTCCAGTGTGTTGTACGGAAGTATCGAAAACTAAGAAAAGTGAAAAAATAAATAGCTGATAATTTTAGCAGGGGTCATGGCTGATGACTATTCTACATGCATGGAAGACGTGGCTGTGGAGACTAGTCAATTTTCGCACGGAGTTGTTAGTATTAGCTGTTTCTTGTGTTCTTGATATGCCCTATTGGACCGTTTGGCAACAAGAAAGACCCCTACTGTTTAACAGAACTATAACTTATTTCGATTGTTTCTTAAAATTTTTATTTCCACATTACACATCTGGATGACATTTGGGTTGTAGCAGCTAATACATGTTAAAGGCTGATTTCCTAAATGAAAAGAATACTCTATTCACGTTTACTGAAAAAAATCCAAAGGAGACTCGGTTTATGTTGTAAGTAATTGAGAAACATGCTTAAATTGGGAAATTAGCACAATTGCAAGGTATATCAATTGATATCAACTGAATGCATTAATGACTAGTTTTTTCAGAAAGTTGTATGATTTACTATTTAGCAATATACGACCAATAACGGGTGAAATATTTCAAGTAGCATATATCTTGGTAGCACCTTTATATCTACATTTTGATGCTAATTTGTCTGTCATAAATCGAGGGAAATGTCCAATTCTATCAAATCGAACATCGGGAAAATTTGAGGTCCAGCTTTTACTTCACAGGGATTAATTATAATATAATATATATGCAGTATCATTTACACCCTCTTCATCTTCATTTTCAAAACATACATCAACCTCACCTGGTAAAGCTACTTCTTCCAAATTCCCTTCACTTGGATCCTCCAAAAGGCAATCACTTTGATTCATAATTTCCTCTATTTCTTTCCAAGTTAAATATTCTAAATCAGAATATTACAATAATTATATAAGTTTCTTAAAATATATGTGTATACATTAAAACTTACATATAAAAAATTAATTTATGACCAGTTTTAAATAAACCAAATCAATCTTGAATTAGCATGAAATGTGACAAGATAAAACAAATTTATATACAAATTGTATGCATTTCTAAATTTTTCTTGAATTGTTGACTAGAATATAAACATCATGATATATATATTCTTACTTAAAATTAAGTGTATAACTATAAATTAACAAAATAAGCTTGTCATCGTCTTACCTTCTTTAGGTGGGTACGGGTGTCACAATCCCGAGGTACCCTAGAGATCTTTTCCTTTTCCCAAGGGGTTTACTATCTTTGGTAAACACAGGTGTCACGACCCCGGGGTACACCAGTGATCTTTCTCTATTTTCGACCCTCCATCTTGTCATCCAATTTCTTCTTTTCCCGTCCAGACCACAGACCTATGAATGTTTGGCGCAGTATAGCCAAAACTGGCTCTTGCGCCATAAAACACCAAACTCAACTCAACTCATCGTCGTAAAAAACATTTACAAGCACAATTTCAAGAACGTTACTTAACTTTCAAAGAAAACAATGCAAAAATCATTAAAAACTAATTATAAGTGTTCATACATGTTTTGTACTTACTTATATGTGTGTGTTATTAATATATATTTTTTACACTTAAGAGACTATATATAATAATTACACATTTAACATCATAACATTTATGCCTTTAATATTACAACATTTGTATATTGTAAACACACACAAAAAAATGTATTGTTGTTTTGCTGAAAAGTTATAGTATTTGTGGGAAAAGAGTTTTCCAGGGAAATTGCTCTTTCCAGTATTAACCTGAATAAGATTATGCTGGAAGATGTGAGCAAGGTTTCCAAATTGGCGACAGATTTGGCGAAAAATTATACTGGTAAGGGACCATCGAAAACTCACTGGCATCGAACCTTCAGGAAATTTTAACGAAGCTATATAAAGGTCAGTAAAGTTCAGAAATCAATCGAGATAAGAACAATCCTGTGCCCTGACTGCGATCAGCGAGAGAGAGAGTTATTCTCTTGAGTTCTCCTGCCAGAGGAACTGTTCTAGAGAGCCTTCCTGGAGTGTTGTAAGACTTATTTGTAACGAGTGCGTTTTTCTTTTACTGTAAATAATATGTTATATTTATTTGTGTGCATACATCAATTTGTCTTTGTGTGGTTATTTGTTTGTCATTGTCCACATTAAGAGGTTAGAATTTTCAAAAAATCGATTTTTTGCATGTTCGAAATGTACATATATTTAAGTATATTCTCTGAAAATGTGAAATCAATCCGATAAATATTTTCGAAGATATACCTGAATTTGTAAGGCCACTTCAGAGTGTTAGAAAGCAGGTAGAGTAAGAGCGGAGTAGCAGCTGCACTCACTGCACCCGCTATCTGAGGCTCCTTTTTCAATTGGGTTTTCTTGCAGAAGGCGAGTATAATAGGTCTACTAAGAACTTCAAGGTCACATTCAGTTATTATAACCTAAAATAAAAGTATTTCGTCAGCCTAAAGAGTTCTGCCACGTTGTAAAGTCGTGCGTTCAGTTCAAACAGTGTTTTTCGTGATTTCTTGCTTTATATTGGAGTAAATTTTATTTAAAAGTTATAAAAATGCTCCGTAAATGTTCAGTGGCAGCAAACCCCGTAATGTGGCAGTAAGCGCTAACAACAGATATATTACCTTCTTACCCCCATGATTATCCAATTTTACTAGCTGATGTTGCTGAAGCTATATATACAATTTATGAAGACCTTAGCAACGTAAAATTATTGGAAAGGTATGTTGGTAGAGAGATTTACACCAAACAAAAGAGTTATAATCAGTTAATATGGAAAATAACTCCAAAAATTGTTCCATGTGGCTCTAAAGTTGTTAAAATAACGACTTACACATTGCAGCTGGAATGTTTAATGAAGGTACAAAATTATTATTGTACTTTTATTAGTCACCGCAGCTCATGCTTATGTCGACAAAGAGGACGCAGAGCGTGTGATAATCTCCTACACGAGAACGCATGGGAGCATGCGAGAAGGAAGAATGGCTCACAGCCAACACAAGCTGAACTTATTAGAAGCTACAGATACTATATGGCCCTCTTATACACATACCTCGATACTCTTATGGCCCTGGAATAGATGATACCACACACACATGCAAGTTGAAGAAAAAATTAACTATGTGTTAACTACTTCTGAAACTTTAAACGCGTTTTTCTCCAAACGGTATTTTTAAAGTCGGTGATCTCGATTTCTTAGAAATGGCTCAACCGCGATCAGTCTCACATTTTTACACAATCTTCTTAAATATATTCCTCAGATATTGAACGAAAGAATAAGATTAAAAAATATTACTATTTTTTTTTAACAGTCAAAAACAAAATTTTTTTTTCAAATAGATGCCATTTTGACAAAAACCAAAATTTGTATTATTCCTTCATTCAATATACCTGCATTAATCTATCCTTTAAAAGAACTCACCATATTTTTTGATTTCAGATCATCCAAACTGCCGAAATGGAATCCCGCCAAGCGCCTTTGTTTGGAGGTCGTTTGGGACATCATCTACAGGGCGGTGCACATCGACATTTTTACATGATCAACGCGCTATTGTATTCTTAAAAGTAGGTTCTATTTGAATTACCATAACTTGTAATTAATAAATAAAAATTATATTTTCAAAAAATTTCATAAAAAGCGTCTTTTTTGAGCCTCGCAACTGTGTATAACGCCTCAATAAAACTGTTATTATTCAAGTAACTAGAATCGTCGGCTGCTTTTCGCCCACGAAAGTTTGCAACAATATTTACACTCGATATTACACTCATACACGCTTAAATAACCCATTCACTGATAGGAAAATCTAGAGAAAGATTTTATATTGAAGAAAGCGATGTAGATTCAAAAATCTTGTAATATAAAGTTACAAGTATCGTACGCATTTCATTTGCAATAAAATGGGGGCACTAACAGATAACTAGTTGCTGGTGACACTGAAAAATATTCTTCTACCTGAGTACCGTTTATGAGATATCCTTTTAAATTAAAATTTTCATAAACAAAGCAATTTTTAAAATTTTGTTTGATTTATCCGTAACATCTTCATTTTCATGTGATTAGTTTGTGTTTGAGTTTGTCTCGTAATATCTGGCGACAGTCGATAATACAAATGTGTAATGATCCTCATTGAAAAAAAATATAAGTCGACGGAAGTTTTAAAGCATTAACAATTGTTGAATAAATAGTAATAAGCAGACAAAACCAATTAGTAAGTTTAAAATTACAAATTAGAATTTTAGTGACGTGGCAAGAATTGTGTTGTAGTCTTATGCTACAATAGGTTACTGTTTTGATAGTTAAAAGTGATGTTAAATAAGTTTTTTAAAAATATTTTTTATAAAATATTTATTTCTCCATTCTAATACTTTCTATCTCTCTCAAACGGCTTTAAACTTACTCTGGGAACAACTGAAATCAATATGAATTTAAAAAAAAACGGTGAGGTATCTCGTAGCCTTGATAAATGCGCTTATTACGAGATGCATTTGGCAGTGAATGATTTAATAATTGAAATAAAATTATAAATGAATCAACATTGTCTTAAGAAAGGTTACATATTTTAAATAATATATACAACCTCTGACATTAAAGTTCGGTGAATGAAGTCAGAACCTCCGATATGACAGCACTGGCGAAATAAAACGCTGCACATGCGTAGTGACAGGTGTTGACCCACCACCGTTGCTCAGTTCAGCGTCGTTTGTGTTTCGTGTAAGACTTGTTTTACAAAGAGCTTGTTTAATGTATTGATTCTTATTTGAGAACAGGAAAATGAACGAACAAAAGATGAATTTAAAGTTTTGTTTTAAGCTTGGAAAAACACCGACAGAAATTTATTCGGTGCTGGAATGAGCTTATGAAGATCAAACACTTTCCATGAAGTGTGTGCACAAGTGGTTAACCCGTTTTCGAGATGGCCGGGAGAGTGCTTCTGATAACCCCCGTAGCGCAAAACTGGTGACCTCCGTCTGTGACGAATTCATTAAGAAAGTAAGGAAACTAATCACTAAAGATCGTCAATTAATTGTGCACATGATAGCTGGACAATGAATTCTGCAAGGTACACTGAAAGTTTGCTCGTTTAAAAAAATCTGCGCAGATAACGATCCTAATACGCACAACAAGATTAATGGGTTTTTTTGTTCACGACAATGCTCTCCCTCATGCAGTGAATATCAGCAAACTGTTCCTGGCAAAAAAGAGAAGGGTGCAAATTGAACATTCAAGACTCTCACCAGATCTCAATCCTCCAGACTTCTTCCTATTCCCATAACTCAAACTCGCTTTGAAAGGAAAGATATTTGACGATATTTCTGACATCCAACGAAATGTGACGAGACTTTTGAACTCCATCTCAAAAGAAGACTTCTTGTAAAGTTTCCAAGACATGTACAGTTGATCTCAGGGGTGCAGATTATGGGAGGTGACTATTTCGAAGAACAGTGAGGTAACTTTCGTTAAGATTTCATCTACGTTAATGTTACAAGACTATTCACACCGAACTTTATTGTCAGAGGTCGTAGATTCTGGAAATGATATTAATTCGTCTCCACTTATTGATAACATATTCTTTTGCTTACAGCAAGATAAATTGAAATCCCTATCCTTGCCAAAATGATCTTATGAATCCAATGAAGAGTTTCGTCCGGTAACTGCATTTCAAGATATAAATAGCTGAGCGTCAAACCGGTCCTACACTGAGCATCACGATTTGTGGTGGCATAATGTTTGATTGCAAGACACCCGTGGTACACATTGACGGGTCTTTGACAGCGTATCTCTGTGTCACACAAATTGAGGAGCCTATTGTTCTGCCTTTGTTTCAGGGCACACACAACGCTGTATTTCATCAAGACAATGCTAGGCCGTGTATCACACGGCGAACTCTTAACAGCCTGACTCTATTTGACATCCTTCCCTAACCGCGCGGCAAAATCTCTAGATCTGAATCCCATCGGACACTTGTGGGATCTTATTAGACGTGACATGAGCCTAGGACCACTAGCGCAAACTGTGGATGATCTGCGAGCATCTGTGCTTGATAACAGTTACTTCAGGCAACCATCAACGGACTAATTGAATGAATGACTCGCCGGATTGAATTCTGTAAAACTGCCTTAAGTGGGCACATTAGAAACTGAATAAATTGGTTTATAATGGTAGTATTTATCTATTTGTTAATAATTTGCATATATCCACCTCACTATTATTGCTCCTGAAATTTGCATGACTCTAATTGCATTTTTTCTTGGTGTTGCAATTTATTCTTTGAGGATTGTAAAAAAATATATTTTTATTTTACTTTTTACTTTACCAAGAACAATATGTTAATGTAAATAATTATCATTTGAGTAATTATAATGATTAATAATTTGAAGTAAGTTTTTTGTTCGCAGTCATTATGTAAGCAAAAACATTGATGATTCCATACTTGAATTACTTTTTTAAAAAGAAAATAAAAAAAAAATGTTCTACTACATTAAAAAAATAGCAAAAATAATTTACAAATTTTTTTTTTATTTTACGTAGTATGTTTTTTTTAAATAAAGGGAAATTTGGGAAATGTATACAAATGCTTTATACCAGTTCCGTAATCACGGTTACGATAGTGGATGTTTCTCGTCTGCTCTTACGCCCAAAATAGTCCGAGGGCTTTAGCCTCTAGGAGGTGTTTGTTAGAGTTTCAAAATAGATACGCCCCAGAAATGAAGGGTTCCTGAGGGGGAAGTAGCATTGATCCGCCTCAAAGTAAATATGGGGATTTTTGGTAGATATTTTTATAAAGGTGCTTTAAATTTTTTTTTCCTATTTTAAAAATAATAATTACTATACCTTTTTTTTGGCAAATATCTTACAAAAAATTCCTCCATGAATTGTTTAACCCCTTTTCCCACACAGGTTAAAGTATTGCATCTTAATCATAACAAACTAACCTCAACTTCGGGGTCAGGATCAGACGAATCACAGCCATTTCTAGATCTTAGGGTCGATATTATGCAGCCCCGGGATTCTTGCAAGATAGTGTGCAATGTTCTTACAAGATAACCCAGACCGAGTTTCTTCGCTTTTAAAGTGTCTCACTAGTTAGGAGTGAGACGCCGATTTACGTGCTTTTGTGCAAGGAACGATCCGCGCGCGATTCCCGCGTCACAAATTTCTTATAGACCAGCGGTCGCAAAGTGGTGGTCCGCAAAAACCTTGTTCCCCGAAAAATGTGTGTGAGTATACTTACTCATCAATGTAAGTATTTTGATGCATTGAAATATAATTTAATTCATAATAATACGTGAAAAGTTATAAAAATACTAATTCATAGAATAATGATGATAAAAATGTAAATAAGGAATGTATAATGCTAAAAGTGTGATATACTTAAACCATGTTTTAATTGTTTTTTTACAGTTTTTGTTTATTAATAAACCATAATAAAATAAAGCTTTTATAATTTGGTTATAATTAATAGTTTCATTTTATTAGCGCTAGGAACATTTTATATGTTCTTAGATCACAATTTTTCTTATAAATATATTTAACACTTAAAAAGTCCTATTAGTGGTCCGCGGGATTTAAATTATGAATTTACTGGTCCGTGAGGTCAAAAGTTTGGCGACCTCTGTTATAGATTGTCCTTAAGTTACATTTATGTCCAGAATCAGTTTACGCACAGAAAGCCAAACTGAAAAAAAAATCCTAGAATTTAGAACTTAGGGATACCGTTACACATTTCACAAGGGCCACTGAGATGTAAAGGACCTTTGGTCTTAAGCACTGAGTTGCCTTTTTATCCATAGATAATGGACTTGCACCTTCATGTGCCATGTACAGTCCGACTCAAAATAGGGTTTCTGCTAGTGAGACGTCCTGATACATCGGTATTAACTGATAAACTTTCTTCAATCGCATTTATACATTTAAGTTCATCGAGAGCACTAGCCAGGAATCCTTTACCTTCCTAAGGTTTCACATAGGGCAGGGGACGATCTTCTCTGAATAGATCTCCTCCAGGAATCAGCTCTACGCCTTCTTTTTTTTTTTTCACCTTTATAGAAGTTTGGATATAGGCGTTTTCTGCGGGACTTGAAGCTCCCGCAGTACTTACCGATGTTCGAGCCTCGAAGACTTGTCAACTCTTCGTCTTCTTTACCCTGAAGGATTCAAGATTTTTACAGGTTGGGGAAACTGACTGAGATTTTTGAGGACTGGAACACATTCTTCCTCTGTATAACTTGAGGCCCTCTCTCATTAAAGTATTATCCTATTCAGTATTTTGTCTATGGGCTGGGACTCTACTCATGCAAACGTGAGTCCACGCTTTCGGTCGACTTTGTACTCAATAACAGGAGTTGACTAAATTCAAAACCACTTTCAATGGTATCACTTCGAGGTGTGCAAGTGGATAAGGGGATTACCCTTTTAGATCATGTTAATATTGAAAAATGTAATAGTAATGCAGAAATCATGTTTTCCATAAACTTCTGATCATATATAACGCATAAAATTAAAAGAAAGAAATATAATTATTCATATCTGCATACCCAACAGATATTGATAATTTTATTTTATAAATAAAATTATTTATTTGTTGGGTATGCATTGCAAAACAATTAACAAAATGAAACCGCAGATTATTTCACCACAACACCGTGATAATGATCTGAAAGTTCCTAATTGCACTCTTTACTAAAAGCACACTCCAAGAGCAGCGTCTTGGTGATTTGAATAGATACTGGAATTACTCTGGTGCTGAAAATTAGACTTAAAGGGGTTTACCCATGTGATGGTTTCAAAAAATCAATTTTTTTTCATAAATTGCTTTCTTAACATCTCTGTAATACGGTGGTAAAGTGATTTTTTAAAGAAGCAGGTGTTAGAAAAGCAGCTGTTCGTAGTTAAGATTTTCATTGTTTTAATCGCACTTGAAACTTTAAACATGTTTTTCTCAAAACTGTATTTTTCAAACTTTCCTCCATCATATCTAAAGAACGGTTTTACCGAATGGCTTCAAATTTATAGGGTAGACTCAGCACATATATACGCACCACATGAACTACGATCCTTCCAAAATTCAACCGATTTCTAATTTTTGATAACAAAAACATGAAGCATGAACCCCCCATGAAATTCGAAACTTTTTCTTCAGAAGTCTACCAAAAATACAGTTCTTGATATTTCAATTGAGCGTAGTTCATTTGGGGCATTTAAGCTCATAAATTAAAATGCCGTTAAATTTTTTTATTTCAGATAAACCAATCAGCAGGAATCGTGGAGAAAGTGGTCCATTTTTTCGAGACGGGTTTGTTCACGTTCTATTGGATATTTTTAGCTAAACATTTATATACATACTCTTAAAACACATATAAATAAAGGATAAAAAATTTAAAAGTTCTATCTTTTTACTATTCGAAAAAAAAAATCTCTAAGAATGGTTAAAAACAAGCCGTCACATGGGCGAACCCCCTTAATTCCTCTAATCCACATTTAAAATTAAGTCCTAATCTCTAAGAAATATATAACAAATTTTTCAAACAAATTACAAACCTTTCTTGTCATACTTACATCGATTTTAAATTAAATCAAACTGTAATTAAAAATTTAACTGCCTATTTTTCTTAGGCTCTTAAATATTGTGAACTATACCTGTGTATTTTAGATTTTCATTTTTAAAAACTCACTTTTAACGATATGGAAAAATAATAAGAAATTCAATAAATATGGGAAAATGTATGTACACATTTCATTTATAATCACAAATTTTTGTAAAGAATATAGGATAAAAGATAAAGTGAATATGCGTATAAAAGACCTCGGTTGATTCAGAGTGCATACGAATTAATTTTGATTAATTCTCATTAAAACAGTGCTTCTTAAACTTTCAATACTGGCACCCCCCTTTTCAATCACAATTTTTGTCGCGTCCCCCTTATACATTAATAATGTACTGAATGCCATAATTATATTGTTAATAAACTTTGTTAAAAACTTGTTAATAAATTATATTGTTTTGATTATAACTGATCTTTATTCTAACTCTCGAACACTACAGGATGTGAGGGCACATCCATCACTCACTTAGAAATTTTTTTAACCCAACTAAAACTAATTAAATCATCAAAAAACGCCCAGTTTTACCCGTTAAGCCAGTTGAATTTTAAAGATGTTTAGTTTTAAAAATATTCAGTTAAAATTTTTTTAAACTTATGTCTGGGGCAAATAGGCATTAGTGACCCACGAGCTAGTATTAAAAAAATATGAACAGAATTTGACCCACGTCTAAAAAAGGTTCGCCATCCTTGTTCTATATAGAAGTATACCATTTTTTTCTATTCCTTGGAATAATACCTCGAATAAATGACTTGTGTATTAGCGCCACTGCAGTCAAATTGGCACCACGTGAATTGTGCTATATATATATATATATATATATATATATATATATATATATATATATATATATATATATATATATATATATATATATATATATATATATATATATTTCCGACCAAAATCTTTTTTTTTCATATAAAACACGTAAAAATTTTTGTTGTCTTGATATCAAGTAGTGATTTGCAAGGTGCCAATTTGGCTGTGGTGACACTAATAGATAAATACCTAAAATTCTAACTTGTACCACTAACGTTCAGTTTTGCAAGAATTGCAAACCTGAGGTCCTTACAACTGGTAAGTACCAAAATCTGTGCAGAATTTTTGCAAAGTCGATTCTTTAAAAGTAAACATAAAGTTAGTAACCAAAATGGAAGCAAAAATTTTTCAGATACAGCTTAAAAGTTTAAAGAGAGAGTGGTCTCAGGCCTTCTTGATGTTATTAGCAAAGCTATGACAAATCATGAATATCAAATGAAAAAGGATATCAGATGGTATGAAAATATCTTTAAAAGTAGCCAGTACAGTAATTAAGTTAGGCCTTGCAAGAAGGGTAGTTGTTCTATTACACAATCAACATGTAGTACTATAAACCACAATAATATATCAGAAATAATCATGCACAAAAATAAAAGATACATAAATTTAATCAGCATTAAAATAAAAAAACAGCCTTGCAGAAAATAGATTATATTATTATCTAAAATCACAGCTATTTTTAAAAACAAAATATACTGATTGAATATGAAATTGTATCCCGAACACACACATACAAAACATTGAGCAATGATGAATTTAACAAAGTTTCATCACTTTTGTTTGAAATTCCGGAGAAGGATAAAATATGCTTAATTAAGAAAACACGATTCATTTCGGTCGACATCGCTAAATCAACTGTAAACAAAAGCGTGTTAAC
Organism: Trichonephila inaurata madagascariensis; assembly: GCA_019973955.1. NCBI lineage: Eukaryota > Metazoa > Arthropoda > Arachnida > Araneae > Nephilidae > Trichonephila > Trichonephila inaurata. Next base: position 77,945 of record BMAV01013346.1, read on the forward strand.
AAACTAAAAAAATTTAGAAAAAGCACTTTTTATAAGACAATTTTTAGAAAAACAATTGCAATTCTGCCACAAAGAATTAAAAAACGACTAAATACAACCTTAAATGAATATATTTATAATAAAATATGCAACAATCATCCAAAAACAGTTTGAAACATTAATTTTTACAAACTTATACAGGAGTGACATATCAGCAGTTTCATCACTTTTGCTTAAAATTCCGGAAAAGGATAAATAATGCTCAATTAAGAAAACACGAATCACTTCGGTTGACATGGCTGATTCAACTGTAAACAAAAGCGTAGGAAAATTGCTAAAAAATTGAATTTTAAAAATCTAAAGCGAATTTAAAAAAAACTTTTATAGTGCATAGCATTATGACCTTTTGTATTTATGTGCCAAGTTTTTTACTTCTGGGTTGCTTAGTTTGGCCGGAATATATAGGTGAAACACACACACAAACACATGTGTTTAAAATTTTGCATAATATGTCAGTAACGTAATTTTTCAAATGTGCACATCGAGATATTTTTTAAGAAAACTAAAAGTTTTACGAAGGATAGTAAATTTTAAGAGATAAATTTTTCAATGAGTTTCAGAATTCTATTTTATGTATTATATCTTAAGATAACATACAAAAACGACATTTAAATGTATTGCAGATAATTTATATTATAAGAAAACTTAAAATAATGCAAACGGAGTAATAGCAATTAAATTTTTCACAAATGTTAAGGAAAAGTTTTTTTTATTAACGGATGTAATAAATGAACTTATAGAACTAAAGAGAGAGATATGTACTTATTATGAAATAAAAATAAATTTTTCACATGCATTTTTTTTTTACTCAGCCAATTTGGTGATTTTCATTCGTTATAGTCAACCTGTTCTTCATAGGTGGAACGGAGTATAAGTCATTACTCGAAAAAGTTGTTTGGCTCGAAAATCTGTTTTTGACGCCAAGCCCTTCACTTACGTTTGCATTCAAGTTTTAATTTTTTTTGAGGACTTAATTTTTAAGTGAAAATTTCTAAATTTCACTCATTGAAAACGTACTTTTACTTTAATCTTTTTTACTGCGTAAATGAATTCTTGTAAAAAGCAATTTTATTTCAGCAATAATCTGTTATAATATTTTTCGTTATAAGTGTTTTTTATTTACGTATTTTTCTGGTAGGAAGAGGCATTGGTCTTTCACCTAAGCGTATTTTATATTTTTTCAATAACTGAATTAAATTAGTTTAATATACATTTCTGTTTTGCTTATATTTTATTTGATTATTCCGAACCATTTCTTGGTTTAGATTCAATTCTGTGGTTCTTTTTCAGTTTGAAAATATCTGATTTAGGTTTAAGGCTGTGTCAGGTTTATTATTCTTTTTTTTTTCATTTTAAACCTTTATGTGTATACATTTGATACTTCCGTACTGTTTCGAGTTTTAGATTTAAAGTTGTCTCATTTCCTTTTCAGGTTAAGAATTTCTGATAACTTTAACGTTGCTTTCAAAAATTTCACATTCTTTATTTTAAAAATGACGACTTAATTAAATCTAAAACCAGAAACAATACACAAAAATCAACTGTAAACATGAAAAAAGAATAAACGTTACGAAATTATAATATGAATACCATTGTGACTACTCAAAAAATTAGTAAGAAATTTTTAAGCTGAAAGGAAATGACAAAATTAGATCATTACGCGAAACAAAAATGTATATCAAACTAATCTGATTTAGTTATTGAAAAAAATAAAAAGTAGGCTTAGCTTGAAGAGCGATGCATCTTCCAACTGTAATACTGTTTTAAAATAAACTCTGTTACAAATATTTAAAATACATAAACCAAAAAAAAATTTTTAACTCAAAAAGAAAATGATGTAGCAGATTATAATGCTGAAAAAAAAAACGTTACAATTAAAAGCTGGTAATTGAAATTTTCGAGCACAAAGAATTCTCAAGCAAATGCAATGTGTTGCCAAACGAACAAACCTAAAATCCAGTTGTTAAAAAAAAGGGAAAATCAGTTAAAATTTAATTTTAAAAAATCTAAAGCGAATTTCGAAAAAAAACTCTTAGCAGTGCACATCATTAGGACCTAGAATAATTATGTGCCAAGTTTTATACTTCTGGGTTGCTTAGTTTGGGCGGTAGAGGTGAAACACACACGCTTATCTCCTCTTTTATTAGTATAGATGATATTCAACAGATTTTTAACTTTTTCTTTCAGATTATATAACTGTCACAGAAGTAAAATCAGTTCACATTTTTAACGATGCATTTTCCCTCTTTTTTGTGTATTCTTTTTTTAATTCCTACTACTGGTTCATCTCTCCCTATATATATAAATAAGTAGTAGCGTTGGCCGGTGTTGGTTTGTTGTCATATCTGATTTGTGGAAAACGTCTTCAGAATTGAGTAGTTTCATCTTGTATTTTAAAGCACACAAAGCGTAACTGGTCAATCACTTTTATATTTTACATGTATTTGTTAAAAACACGTAAGCAGACACAGATAACAGAAGCAACATCTTGACGGACATAACACAAAGACAAAGCTGCAGTTATTTACATTCTTACATGATGACGGCAAGCAGACAAAGAGAGCGATTACACAAGATTTTTGCTTTTATACCAGCAGTGCAAGCGCGGGGTTATTACGTAATAGTAGTTCTAATTGGGTAGAATGGGCGGGACAGGGATTTCGGAGTAGCCGATTATCATTAAGATTACAGTGTTATTTTAAACCAAAGACTTATTGCTTAAAGATTAGTACGAAGAGTTAATAAAAAGGATACTAGAGGGAATTATCACACACACACACACACCTTGTTCAAATTTTCAATCGTTAATATATAATAATTTAAATTCATGCATTCAAGTTCAAATAAATTCTTTTAAACTTGTAGTGGATGACACTTGATGTTAATACAGTTTTTTCAAATATTAATTCATTAATTAAATTAAATCAATTAAATTAATTATTGGTTTTAGATGCCAACTTAGATTCGTCTCCATTGTTGTAACAATGTAACTACTAAAGCAATGACAGAAGGTGGCGTCGAAAACCGATTTTTCAGCCAAGCTAGCCAAACCGGGTGTGCATTGTTACAACAATACAGACAATTCGTGCTCTTTTTTTCAATTCCTACTATTAGTTCACTCTCTCCCAATATATATATATCTTGTTCAAATTTTCAATTGTTAATAAAATACTTTCTATTCATTCATTCAAAGAAGGAATTGACTTTAAAGATTTTTTTTATATTACTTGTACAATTATTCTTATTCTCATTGCTGTAATAAATGCTCTACTTTGTATGCTAAACCTTCTTTCAAAATGAAGTGAAACCTTTTGCTACAGCTTGTTTAGTCTTACCAAAGTTTAATTCAAGCTAATTTGTGCAAGAAAAAAGTTCTATTCATGTGCTACCTTCAAAGCACTTGAAAATATTTTAGTAAAAAAGAATACATCTCTTCATTCTTTTTTATATACATCTCTTATTTCAGTGTATTTTTTGCCATTTTAGTTTCACACGTGCTTATTTATTGTTTGCTATTTTGCTAGAGTCAACGAATTGTTTTATTTAATATGATTGAAAGAACTTTTAATTAAAATCTGCTTTTGATGAAACCTTTTTAAGGAAAAGTTTAGTCGTTCAACATTCTTCCTTCTTAAACTTGCAGGTAGAAAAAGAAGATTAACGCTATTTATCTTGAAGTCTGAAAAATGGGATATAAAATTTATGGGATTCCTTTTGGGTTGTTTTTAATGTTCTGAGGGAAAAAAATCTCGTTAAAGCTATTCTTGGCTTGTTACAATCCCGCGGAAAATAATTGGTCCATTTTTCGAAGAGTCAATTTCCCCGCTATTCTGATCTTTAAAAAACTTTTTTTTATAACGGCTGTATGGATTTTATTGTTTTT
>BMAV01013347.1:42701-68325 GCA_019973955.1 Trichonephila inaurata madagascariensis
ACTAAATACATCCGCCCACAAAATACGACGCCATGTCGAGCCACCGACTATTTGATTTGAAACAAACTTTTTTTATAAAAGGGGAAGAATGCAAAAATAAAGAAATGTTATTGTTCTCGCCCTAGTGCAAAAGTTTTCCACGTGGTAGGCTCAGTCCGGGAACTTTTGAATCCTACCTCGTATTTTCAAAGCATTTTCTGTTACGAATAATACTTCTATAATAATAATATTTTGTCTACATATAGCTAAAATTTTTATGCGGAGGCCGAATTAAAATTTTTGTATAAATATATATTTTTGTATAATAAGAATTGATATATTTTTGCTTTTTTCATTATTTTCGTTATATTTTCCATGATTAAGACAGTAATAATATTCAAGCATTTCTCTTTCGAATAAGGTAAATCATTGTATTATTTTTGTTTCAGGGTTTTCATCTGGAGATTGTAAATAAGTAAATTTAAATATTTCATATTTGTATTGTTTGTCTATTAGCTTTTTTATTATGTTTTGAAAATAATCTAATGTTTGTTGCCTTAAATAAAATTACATTTCTCTTAATGCTACATACTTTTTGTAGTCTTCATATGATCCGCACAACAGTGATATAAAGACAATCTTCCTCCTACGAAGTTATCCCATTGTTTTATTTTTGCGTAAAGATTTTTCCCAGGGGATTTGGTACAGGTAGCATCTCTCTGTCCGTGAATCTCTACAGAAGGTGTTAAGTATCCCTAAAATAATAAAATTCAATATATATTCTAGGCAAAAGGTAGGATTTTATAATAATTGCAAAAGTTCAGTTGGTTTCGCATCAGTTGAATTTTTTTTAACAAAAAAAGAGAAAACGAATATCTGTTAATAAATATGGAATTGATAACATTTTTGCATAATTTTTTTAAAGCAGAGACACAATAAAACCTTAAGGTTTTTATATAAAAAAAATGTGTTGAATTTTGTTTTAATGTACTAAGCAAATTTTTATTAATTTTTTTTTAAGATATGCTTGTGTTTAGAAAATCTAAATATATGTTCAATATGTGTTTGTCATTAGTTAAAATGCTTTTATAACATAATTACTCAACTTAAATATAGTTCAATCTTAAAAGTAATTAATTTTCTTAAGTCTAATAGAGTAAACATATTAGTCTATTGGATATTTCAAGTTACAATAGTTCTCTTATTGTTCTATAACAATGATAAACAGACAGACCCTCCAATACCTATAGTGACACTTACATTTCATAGGTATTCTAGTACACTTGCATAAAACACAGTCAACATATGTATTTTACAGATATAACGATCATATAAAACCTGTATGTAGTTGTGTGAGTGTGGGTGTTGTTTTAGAGCCCTCATCTTTCTAAGTGTTTTATTTATGGTGTCTATTCCGATGTTTTCTGAAAATTCAGCGTAACTAATAAATTATAAGCAGTGAAGTATTGAAAAGGTTTCATATTATTATTTTTTTAAAATTAGCGTCTTCGTATTTGAAATGGTAAGTATTTTTGGAGGGAAAATGCGGGGTAGGGCAAATAAAATTTCTCCGGTACACAAAGTTCCAGGTTACAAAAAAAAAAAAAAAAAAAAGAAAAGAGGAAGGTTCGATAACGTACTTATAAAAGATGTAGAAAATAGCCACCATAAAATTTTGCAAGTATACTTCATGTTGCATTGCATTTGCAAATATATACGAAGAATGAGTTTTACGAAAATCTACTTCCAATTGTTGTTGCAAGGGGTTATATATATAAAAATTCCTATTTTTAAACTATTAGACACCTACAGACTTAATATTTTGTAAGCATATTTCGTTGTTCAGACCATACCCAAGAAAAAGGAGTATTACGGAAATCAACTGCCTAGGGGGAATTGCGATGGTAACTTGGGACTTATAAATAAAAATTACCCGTTTTTGAAGTATTCGAACAATAGATTTGAAATTTGGTAAGCATGTTTTTTTTGTTGTTGAGTAGAAACCCATTAAGAACGGGTTTTACAAAAATGGATTTCCAAGGGAATCGTGAGGGGGTTACGGGAGCATTTTAGATAAAAAGAGACTTTTTGTTTTTGAACTATTAAATCTACTTACTTACAATTTAGTAAGCAGGATTCTTTTGTTTATTTAATATCCATTCCGCTACGAATGGATATTGCAGAAATCTACTCTCAAATTGGGTTGTGGGGACAAAAACTAAATCGACTAGTTTTAGAAACTGAGTATTTTTTTAAATCAAGAGCCGAGGAATGTAAGAATGCGTTTCTCAATATATATCAAAGCTTAATGGTAACACTTGTACAGGGGGATTAGGAGGTACAGGGGGTACAGGTACACTAACAGACCGACAAACTTTCAGGGTGTGTAGGGGGTACAGTGCAATCATATAGGAATGCATGGTTGAAAGTGTCATAGTTGCATGCTAGGGTGCGAAGAAGAGAAAAAGAACAGAAACAGCAACACAAAATGGGACAGAAAACATTTTATAAAATGGTTGTACTACAACAGGCGTTCCAAATTACGACCAGAAGTCGTCTGGAAGACCTCACAGTAGCACTGCTTGGAATTCCTTACGTTCTGGAAAATTCCTAGCATGCCACGTATACTCCCTTCAGATATTGCAATGATGAGGTTTTTCAACTGAAGGAACGGGAGTCTCGTACACTAAGCCCTTCATGTGAGCCTAGAAGAAGTTCATGCATGATAGGTCTGCCAATTTGGAAGGCCAATGCACCGGAACACGACGACCTATCCACCTCTGTCCAAAAGTTATGTTGAGATGTCGGTTGACGTGAATTCCGTAATGTGGAGAAGCCACGTCATGCTGGTACCACATGGAGGGACGCAAATGACAGAGTAACATATTTTGCGTAAAGAAGTTCGGAACCGTTAAGGGTTCTCTTACTGGGATTACTCTACCAGACGTAGAGCCACCTCCTCATTGCCAAGTGTCCTTGTGGCTCGCTTTCAATTCATTGTAGCTTTCATGAAAGAACCAATCTCACATAACCTGTTCCCACTTATGAAGGTCGTGTGATGTGGAACACGCCTCCGAGTAACGTTTCTGGTAAAACCGCCAAGCGACGTGCCTGTTACAATCCGCCGTTTTATATACTATCAGCATGTGAATCAGTTCCTCGTTTGAACCAGTTCATCCTACTACCTCGAGAAATGGATCGCAAATTCCGATTTCCAGCAGGATCGATGTTCACGAAACTTTCCGTTCAGTTCCAGCTACCGCAAGACTGCCTGTAGGAATTTTCCAGAAAGAGAGGAATTCCATGCAGCATCGTTGTTAGGCCTCCAGAGGACTGCTGGTCGTAATTGCAGTACAACCTTTCAATATAGTGTTTTTTGACATTAATGTGTTTCTGTTCTTTTCTTCAGCTTCCTTGCACCACATCTCGAAACTACGGCAGTTGTGATTTTGGGTTCCTATGTGATTCCGAGTCGTTTCTGTACCCATTTCACACCCTGAAAGTTTGTCGATCTGCTAGTGAATTACCCTGTATATTAATAATTTCAAAATAGTATATATAGTCGTACAACATCATGAAATACACAGCGAAGCAGGTTGTTAACACTTAGAATATTAATACATGACAATCATATTTTTTTCTGTAATTACTTTTTTCTTTATTTTGAATACTTTATTAAATTATATCACACAATATATTATTAGATAATTTTATACTTTATTCGATTTAAAATATAATTATTTTTTTATTTTTAAGCATCTCTCTCATGTATATTCAATTTTTATAATACTTCATATAAATGACATATTAAAAAATCTTTATGAAAAGTTGTAATCTAAGTAATTTAATTTATTTTGTTTAAAATACTTCACAGAGAAATGCTTCAAAAGTTGCCCAAATGGTTTTAAGTTTTAAATACATCACCTTCTTGATCCCACAGTTAATTAGATTCTTAGTAGCATTCATCATTTGATCAGTTGGTGTCATGATATCAAAATTGCCCATGAAAGCAATACCAATCCCTATGGAATTGTAGTTGATTGTAAATTCTCCCACATTTCCAAAACCGACACCTATGTATACAAGACCATCTCCTCCAATTAGAAAGCTGTAAGCGATATCCCACCAACCTGAAACAAATTTGGATAAAAAAAAAGTTTCAAGTACCTAAATATAACGCAGTAAACATGTTAATAACACGATTACAGAGCTGTGTATTTTTTCATATAAACTCACTTTAGAATACTTTTTCAAATAATTATATTAAATTCATTCAAAGTACACATTAGGGGAAAATCTCCATTTACAATATGCAGAATTTAAGCACACAGAAAACCACAGCAAAAACTATTTATTTTTCTATTATATTCAACGATGGTTGATTTCTGTGTTCTGATGTATATTAGAATCTCAAATTTGATTAATATCATATAATCTTATTACTATACACAATAATCAAAACAAAAAGTTCCTAAGTATAGTAAGCTCAGACATCCTGTATATATGGGATGCGTGTGCACTAGTGCACTTGGAGTAATCATAGAAAAATATTTATATGTTTAGTATGTGTTATTTGCATGTGTTATGTGTATGTGTATGTGTTATGTGTATGCTATGTGAATGTTGTGTGTTATGTGTATGTGTTATGTGTATGTGTATATGTTATGTGTTATGTGTATGTGTTATGTGTATGTGTTATGTGTATGTGTATCTTTAGTATGTTAAGTTCTATAGCTTGTCTTTTAGCATTAAATGTTTAAAAGGCTAAGAAAATTATAAAATTTTTTACCTTTTTCGTCCATATGATAATCCTGAATAAATTGTACATTTCTGATACAAAGTGGTGTATTATCACAGGCTCCAAAGACTGTATGCAAGATAATGACGTGACTTACAGGAAGTGGCAGAGGATATGTGTCGACTGGCCGACGAGCTCTCCATTCTTCGCGACTCACAAAATCTACACCGTCACATACTTTCTTATCGATTCCTGTGGAATAAAATACATATTTATAATACGGTAGAATTCCGAAAACTTGACACTCGGTAACTCGGCAGTCCGGATAACTCGGCCACACCCTTGCTGGCTGAAATAACTCCATGTGCAGACACGTTCAGCAGTGTTTACAGAACAATACAGAGCAAGACATTAAGAACGATGCTATTACTGCTGCTGCCACAGTTTATGAAAAAATGACACCGCACAAACACCCAATATATTACAAAGTGAGTGACTAAAGGCTGTCGAAACCCTCTTCAGTATTATTAACAAAAAATGGTGTCGATAATGAACGTATTACGCATTTTGTTTTTAATTATAACCAGTTTTTGCAAAGTCGGCTGCTTAATTTTTATTTTGGACAGTTTTATGTCTTCATAAAATATTTTTCTAAGGTGTGTCTAATCAGGTAAATTACTGTATGTAATATGTCTTCACTAATTCCTTTTCATGTGGCAAATGCTCGCGTCGTCAGGAAGTACGTACACACTTTTCTTTTATTTTTGGGCAGTTTGTCTTTTGTTGTATTCTCAAGAAAACGATACGTAGAAGTGCAGTACAATATTTATTGGGGAAACCCTAGTACTTATTCTTTTTAATCCCATTCAGATGACCTGACATTTTTACAAACTCGGACACACTTCGGTTCAAATTAGGCCGAGGTTTCAGAGCTGTACTGTATAATTAAAGACTAATTTTAGAAAAATAATTTGAGTTTTTAAAAATAAAGTTTTTAAAGAATTTTGAAGATAAGTTAAATACACTCATGGACAAAAAAAAATTAGCGCACCTAGAAACAATTGTGGGATCGTAACGAAACTAGGCATAAAGGTACGTGTCGGGAAGATATACAAATTATTAGAAATGCGGCGTGATTGCGCATTACGTATAGCCGGCAGAGGGCGTTTAACGTCGCTCTCCGTGGAATATAAAACAGGTAACCAAAGCTTGTTTAAATGTGCTGAATCGTTTACAAAGTAAGAGCTAAAGTAGACATGCCATTGCGCCGTCTTCGACAGTTTTAGAGGGGGAGAATCATCGGCATGATGGAAGCTGGGTGGTCAGCTAGGCAAGTAGCTCGTTTATTTGGCATCTCTGATTGTGTTATGAGGAGGTGTTGGGTTCAGTGGATCCGAGAGATGTTATTTACACGAAGACCAGGCTCAGGAAGCCAGTAGCACCTTCACTAGGAGTCCCTGTGCCTTCTCGAACCATACGAAGGCGCCTGGCTGAAGGACATTTGGGATCGCGGCGCCCAATACCTATGCTGTCCTTGATGCCCACCCATCGACGCCTACGTTTGTAGTTGTGTCGCGCACGAGGAAACTGGACTTCAGCGGAATGCAACCAGGTCATTCTTAGTGACGAATCCAGATTCAATCTCAGCAGTGATGACAATCGTTTTCGTGTGTGGAGACCCCGTGGTGAATGCCTTAATCCTGCATTTGGTTTACAGCGACACATCACTCCCACAGCTGATGTGATGGTATGGGGTGCTATTGCCTACAATACACGGTCACCCTTAGTATTGATCCATGGCACCCCACCGGTATACCCATGATATCCTGCAACCACATGTGTTACCACTCATGCAACGGCTCCCGGGAGCCATTTTTCAACAAGACAATGCTCGGCCTCACACGGCAAGGGTGTCACAAGACTGTCTCCACACTGGTACTACCATTCTTTTTTCAAATTTTCAAAATTTCCCCATATTTGTCTGCAAACGATCATATCTGGGATCATTTGGGATGATGAGTTCAGAACTAGAGGCAAGGTTACAGCAAATATGGAACGAAGTGTCTCAAGACATTATACAGAATTTGTATGCATCAATGCCCGATCGTGTCACATCGTGCATTCGTGCCAGAGGGGGTTCAACAGGGTATTAAATACTCCGTTCTTTTGCCTTTTTCTCTGAAATAAATGATATTTTTTCTTTGATTCTCTAATCATTTACTTATATCAAAGTAGTCATTACGTATGTAAAATTTCGTTTCATTTTGACTACTTCTTCTTGGTGCACTAATTTTTTTTCATGAGTGTAATTTAAAAAACATATAATGAGCTTTTTTTTTTAATTCATTTTAATTTTTATTTATTTCAGACAAACTGAAATTGAGCTACTCAACTGAAAAGTAAATGTCTTTATTACATTACTATAGCCAATAAGGTAATGTTGAGAATTTCTAAATGTGCCTTATGTAGAATGCGTTTCTTCTAGAAATCCAAAACCATCCCCATAATTTATTTTATTATTAAAAATATTTTTAAAAAAATCCTGTTTTGAATGTGATTATGAGATTTAATCACAATTTTAATTTTTTAGTTGAAAACAATTTTTATAAACATGAAAAAATTTAGAATAAATGTAGCAAAATTATTTTTATCGTAATATTTTGTTTGTATCAGCTTCATAAAGCTGCATTGTGATTTCTATGCAAATAAAATTTTCGATGCTACAAAATGAGTGTAAATATTTTTGCTCTTACGATATGAGAATACTTTTCTTGATATAAAAAAGGCTTCAATATTAAATACTTGTTCTCATTTCGTAGTTGTATTCAATGAAGCTAGAATTATAGTTTTTAAATGCCTTTTTTATGCCTCTTACATGGGATAGATATATGTAAAGTTATAGAAATAAAAATGCTTCAAATTAATTTAAAATTTTCAAATGTCATATTATCGATTTTTGTTACGAAAACCATATACATATATATATATGAGTGTGTGAGTGTGAATGGTATGTGAGCTTCTTATTAAGTTTCTAATAATTTAGTATTAAATATAAACTCATGATTTTTAATATATATTAAGGCCAAAACTAACTAATTATTAGTTTTTCTAATCGCTTAAGCAATATTCAGATACAATGGTTTAAAATAATGACTCAAAAATATTGGAGCATTTATATTCTAATATAAATTACACATATTTATTAAACAACTCATATTTTTTTTTCCTTAAAAGGCTTATAAACAACTCATATTTCTTTTTTCTTAAAAGGCGTGTAAACATTTCATATTTTCTTCCTATTTTAAGTGAGTCTGTTAAGGTATCCGACTACGTTCGGAACCGGGAATTTAAAAAGCGTAAAATGGATAATTTTCATGATATTTAGTGTCACTTAGATTAGACTTCACTTCGATTAGAATACATGTATAAAATTGTTTTAAGGATATTTTGACAAAAAAAAAATTATTTAAATACAATATTTTGGCAAAAAAATTAACCTTTTTACAAGATGCTCTCCTTTTATAAGAAATGCCTCTAAAATAATAATATTTCGTTTATATAAAGTAAAGACTTCTCCATAGAGTCTGAACTAGGAGTTTTGAAAAATTCACATTATTTTCAGAGTTACCCCCCATTGAAACAATTATAGGCGGTTTTTTCTTAAAATTTCTCCCCTCTGTGGTCGTAAAACATGGATAAACCCACTTCTAAGTTATATATTTCGAAAATTCTAGTTGAGCCTCTGTACAGAGGTCTGAGCTACATACAGGCAAAATATTATTATAATAGAAGCATTTTTCACAAAAAGAGAATATTTTGAAAATGGGTCATTCTAAGTTCATTTTTTGTCAAAATATTGTACTTAAATAATTTTTTATTATAATAATATTCTTAAAACAATTTTATATACATTTTCTAATCTAAGTGATACTAAATATCATAAATATTATCCATTTATACGCTTTTGCATGTTCACGGTTCCGAACGTAGTCGAATACCTTAAAGAATAGAATATAAGTTTTTCAGTTTCGAACATAATCTTACCCATATAAAAATAAATAATTCCTAACCAAATGATGTGTGTATATAAAAGGAATATAAGGAGAAACAGGGGCAAGTAAATGATAAAAAACTCTACATTTTTCGCAATTTGATCTTTGTGTTACACATTTTGAAACTGAATAAGCCAAATAGTTTTTGTGCTAGCTTGAGATATATTTTAAATATAATTGTTATTTTACAGTAAAACAATAGTAAAACTTAAAAAACTGATACATCTTCTTTTTTAAAATACAATGGTATTGCGTTAAGTGTATCATAACTCTTAATGTAAATTAAATTTTAAGATTGAAGATGTTTAAAATACTGATGATGTCTTCAGGTATGAATTAAAATATAACTTAATCTGATTATGATATACTTAAGGGCTGATATCAAATCATCAAAAGATTAATTAGTAAATTACATATATACTCACCTTCACTAACGTTTCCAATTGTTAAAAATGAAATACAAACTGCCCATATACGTATCATAATTGAAAGCAAGAAAAAATATGCTCTAATTAGAACCCGGCTTTTTGTATGTTAAGACTTTGCGATAAATAAACTTCAGTGAAATAATTTCTGCTTTGTCACTCACGTATACATATACACTAGTAAAAAGGCATTATTGATAGGTTTTTATTTTTATATAGAACATTATTTCCAAATCATATCAGGAGCAGATGTCTTTCATTAAACACATACAATAATAGTTCTCTAATTATTTTTGTATAAATTAGTTTTGTAATAATGATGAACAGAGATTTTTCTTGATTATTTTTGCTTAGAGAAACAAAAGATTTATCTTTCATTCAGGAAAGGTGCTGTATAATATGCATAATTTTATCGTTAACACTAATAACAAAATAATCACTAGTCTTAGAGTCGAATATGGATGAGAAAAATGCTTTTATTTTGCAACATAATACTAAAACAAAAATTAAGCTTTTGCAAAGAGTTATACTATGATACACTGAAGGTGGACATCAATAGCTGGCTAACACGAAAATGTAAATAGAACACTACAGAAGTTATATAAAATGTTGAGTAGTTTTTATCCTTTCTCTCTGTAGTACGAATATTGTATGTAACATATTGCCACAATACTGCCCGCCAAGTGTGTATCGCCCCCTATGTATCACACTAATAATGCGCTGGTGAACGAATTTTACGTCCACCTCTTGTCACTCAGGTGGAAGAAGCAATGGGTAATGGGGCGAACCTGATCTTTTCCTCTACCGTTTCTGAGGGTATATTAGGTGCATCTTTTCAAATGCTGGATTCAATGCAATGTTCTGAAGAATTGTAAGAAAAATCTGTTTTAAATCTGTCTAATTAAATATTAACATTTTTATTCTTAGTAAAAAAAAAAGTGTGAAAACTTTGTCGGAACGATTGATAACATTATAGGGTTGACTATGTCTATCTCTCTATGTAGTTCCTATGTAAACTATGTAGTTTCTATCGTTAAACATAATGTAACTTAGCTTAAAATGCTTTTGGATTTACATTACTTTCATCTATTCCATTAACCCCTTGACCGGTCATTTTTTTTTACTTGAAGTGTTTCAAAAAGAGAAACATTTTTTTACTGTGCATAACTAAACACCGTAGTTACCAAATTGAAAAAATGGAAAAAATGTGTTTAAATTTTAAAATTTAAACTCTTTACACCATTTGTTATTTTACAATTCTGGAATAGAAAAACTCTTTAATGTTTGCTTTTTGTACACTGTGCATACTATGAATGATTTTTCATATAAAAAATTTTATGTTCGTACTTTTTTAAACGGTTGAGGGCTTCGTGTGTGTGAGTTTGCATCTGTGTGTGTGTTTCTCTGAAGAATAACCCAAATAATCAACAGATAGTTCTGAATCTGTGTATCCAAATTTAATTCATTTTTTTACAAAAAAGTGTTTTTGGTGCTTGAATTATCTGTAACGCGTTTATCTGTTTTGTGTTATAAGAAGTTATTTCGAACTCAAAAGCATTGTAAACAGTAGAATACAAATTTTAAGGATCTAAACTCCCGCCTTCATCAAAAAAAAATCCCTGTCTTTACCGCAAAGAAAATGCCGTAACATTTCACATTTCTAATCAGTAAACACCGCATAAGTTAGCTGTATCAACTTTACAAGACACTAGCACTAAATAATATAACCATAAAACTAAAAATAGGAGCAAATCAAAGAAAGAAAATATCAATGCCCGTACGATGTGAGGGCAAACTGGTTAAGGGATTAAAACATTTAAAAAAAGGATCGATTATGTCAAACTTTTGATTGATTAGGGGAATTTTAATTCAGTTTAAAATTCACTATTATTGATGGAATTTCTGTGATTTGGGAAGTGATTATAAGTATGTTACTGGTTTCTTCCATTTCTAGAAACTTCGAATAAGTAAATTAATTGCAGGTTTATTAGAGTTAGACGATTTTCATTCATCTTCTACAGTGTATTTTAAAATTTGCCAAAATTTATTCATATTTATGAAATTTAAAGTAAAACTAGAGATAATGTACTTGTATCCAAGTTAACGAAATTTTGTTCTAATTATTATACCTTGTTTGTTTTGATCCATGAATTTTCCCTTGAAATTCTTCTGCGTTATCATTTGTATTCTTTCGTTTTAAAATTAAATTAAACTTTAAGATATTTCTTGGAAAAAATCTCAATTATAAGATCTTTAGAAAATTTAAAGACATTTTTTCAAATAAATTGGCGTAAGAAAAGTAATAAATATATTTTAAAACAAATAACGAGAAAATGCATAAAAATCTAACGTTTAATACTCATTTAGTTGTGACAGAATTTTTTAATCCATTTTGTTACCAATTACTCAAGAATTGGTATCTGAATGTTAATCTCTTATTACAGACTATACGATATGAGATTCTTTTATTTTCTTATGATTGAAAAATTTATTTTACAGAATCAATAGTTTACTAAAATGTATCAAAATGTGGACCAATAAAATAATCGTAAACTGGTGAATCAGCATTGAAAACATTTATTTTTAATGCCTTTAAAATAACATTTTACTCAACACAAAATGCTATATTTTGCAAGATATGTTTTGTGAAATAAGAGATATCTTTAATTATTATACTTGAAACGATAGACAGCACAAAATAGGAATCAAAATACAGATTTATAAATCAAATATGCATCGCACTTCTGATTAGAAAAGAAATATAAATTAAATAGAGACACATTTGTATACAAAAAGTTTGTCCGTAACTGCTACTGAGTAGATTTCGCTGTGACGATCATTCTCAAACTGTCTTTCACATAATTAAAACTATGTGACTCATCAGCTAGGATAACATAACTATATATATGAAATAAATTAATGCTTATCTTCTATCCCTCAAATTAATTTTTCTTTACAAAAAAGTGACCAGATTTATCTCTGTAGGAAAAGTAATAATCCATTTTTCATCAAATGAAAGGTTTCTTCATTCAAAATATATGCCCCTTTTACAAATCTCAAAGGCCGTGTTTGTAATCACCATTATCAAACTCATTGAAAAGATGTGATTTCAATCCTCCGAAATCATTCAGTGGTTCTTGATGCCTATATTTTTTAATCTCCTCAATGATCTTTTCGTATTTATTTTTATTAAAACTCGATAAACCATTAATATCTGAACCGAAATTAAAACCATGACCGATTCCATGATGATAATTATGATGAGGACCATTATGATGGAAACCTCCATGATGTTTGAAATGATCATAGTTATTGGATTCCATGAATGGCCAATGCCCATATCCATGATGAAAAGCAGATGGATTGTAACTGAAACCATGAAGAGGAGCGAAAGTATCAAATTTGTAGCTACTAAGAGGCGAATCGAAGTGATGATAACCTTTAAAGCCGTGATGATGAAAGTTTTTAAAATCATGATGAAGTGGCGCATGATGGTCAATCTTGATTTCATGGTGGTGAGGAATATGGTGGTGAACAGGTACATGATGTTCAATCTTGACTTCATGGTGGTGAGGAATGTGGTGGTGAACTGGCACATGATGCTCAATTTTAACTTCATGGTGATGTGGTACATGATGGTGGAGAGGGATGTGATGATGCACATGCGGCACATGATGATGTGGCTCATGGTGAAGGTGATGATGTGGAGGATCTGCTTTGACTTCCACGTGAGCAGGGTTCTGATTGGCAGTTCCAGCTTCGTTGGTTTTCACTTGTGCTCGAAATCCACCTTTGTCCGCCACATAATGTACTTCACGGTATTGCCCTTTGTCGTCTGTGTAACCGTAGCTTCCTCTGACATTTCCGTGACCATCTCCTTCTTCATGCCTGTGTTGTGAGCTGTCTTTATCTTTCACTACATAACCAAATTTGTATGGTTGTGGAGCGTGATACTAAAGAAAAATAACCAAAAAATGTATAATTTAATTCAAAAAGGAATTATTCAAGAATTTAGGTACGTATAGCTAAAAAAAAGTTTATTAACATGTAGTTTAAGTAAAATAGGATTTTTCGTTTGATCTAATATTTGGCTGTAACATATAACAAGATTGTCTTAAAAATATGCCAGTTATATTTTCCATACAGCTCAAAACATAATGTATTCCTATTTTCATTTATGGCAACGGAAAGTTTTAAATTGAAACCTATTTTACAGTTAGATATGAGTGAAAGCTTAGAAATAAAGAATATTTTAAGAAGAGACATAGCAAAACATCTCTAAAGCATGTTTATAGGATGAAAAAAAACTAGAATTATCTAATACAATTTTATTTGCAGATCAATAATCGGTAGCATCCTTTCATAAGAAATAAAAATTAAAATATTTTTAAATTTATTAAAAATCTCCAAGAACTTTACACTAAGGCTTGGATTTATCCAGAAAACTACTTCCAGAAACTGCCAAAAAACGGTAGCATTTTTAAATAATCTGCTTAGCTGCAAATCACCAACTTATGGAAAATAGTTTTACAGTTATATTACACGATATAAATCATTCTAAAATCTTCGTTAAAGAATTAAAATTTCTTTCAAATTTAAGCCCTTAACTTCCGATTAAAAATTACACAATTCGTTCCTCAGTGCCATTGCTTTTCACATATGCGCGAGTATAGGGTGTATTATTCGGAAAATAAATGGTACAAATAAGCAAATTTTTCTCTGAAATAAATAAATTCTTCACAAACCCTATTAAAGCCAGTTTATTGCATTCGGAAGCTTTCGGAAGAGTTTTACTAAAAGCAGCGCAAAAATAGAGAGTATTATCCGGGGTTCTTAACGTACCAGTTGAACGAGACGGTGGCAGTTAAGGAGTTAAAAGATATTTAATAGCTCATTATTCCAAAATATACGGACCCCTTAAATAATGTTTAAGGGAAAATTTTCTCTCGTCTACTCTAGATTACAAATTTGATATAAAACGAAATTTGAAATTGCATGCCCTTGATACTTTAAAATGGAAGGGGAAAAAATGGATTTCCTTAATATGTGCTCAATATATAAGTCAGAATATCATTCCATCATTTGAGATAGTATTTTCTGTGTTATTCTATTGCATAATCATAACATAATCTTAGTCGTTAAAGACACCATAAAACATGAGTTAGATATAGAATATTTAAAAAGTAATCTTACCGATTCTCCGATGATTCCATATAAGTGAGTTCCTGATACTGCGCCACATATGGCAAACGTGACAAACAAAATCTAGAAATATGAAAGGAAAAAATAATTTAGTAATTTTTTAACAGAGTATGTATATATAGTTGACTAAGTTAAATATTTTAAAGGATTTAATTTTTAACTTTATGTATATACAGTTCACCTATTTAATACTTCAAAAATTGTAGCATGTCTTTTTCAGTCCAACATGATATTTTTAAAACTAACTTAAATGCAAGGGGAAAAAATGTATATCAGGAAAAACTATATATAAAACGTTTTCATAATCTCATACAGATTCAATTTCTTCTGTTGGTTTTCAGTATTTTCAATCAACAAAGTCTGGAGTTTTTTTTTTTTTTTCATAATTCATGAAAAATTCTAATATTTTTTGAAACATTTCATTATATTTAATTACTACATTTGAGAAATGCTTTAAATATTCAAGCTCTGTTATGATTATTTAACTGTAAGTTATTACAGAAAACACTAAAGTTGTAAGACAAAACAGAAAAAGTTTTAAAAATATGTAAATTTTCTCTACGAATGTTTAAAATTTAAATTAATGAAACTGATTCATTTTTTCCCTGAAAAACTGCTCTTTCTTGACTAAATAAAGTCTACTAATTATAAAAAATAAGCATTTTTATAGTAGATATTTCTCTTAAAATTATCTTAAACACACTTACAAATCATTGTAAAATACTGTCTCTCAACTTCAAAATCAAAATATTAAGTGCAAAATATTTAACGATTCTAATCGCATCCAAATTATACAATTGCATAAAAGTAACTCCAACAAAAAATAAATAAAACACAAAAGGCATTACTTTAGCTATCATATTGCAACTCCAACTATTGTAATCCAATGTTTCACTTGGAAATGAACTCTATACACTGCCATGGACCGGCATATGAGTGCTTTTATAGCGAGGAAGATTAAGACCAATTAATGCTAATTTGCGTAAATATTTAATCACATGGTTTGCTAGTTCGTGGGTTACGGGGTCTGGGGAGTTTCCATTATTCATGCGTGAAGAAAAAAAACCTCGTTTTTGTCGACTTGTTTCCAAAAAGCTACAATCCTGTTGACATGGAAACAGGAAACGCTGACAAGATTATATTTACCTTTTACAGCAATGCGTGAAACATTCAACAATAACTGATTAACATCAACCGTTCAAGTGGAATTGTTTGCATGTTAAAAATGAAAGGGCGAAAAATAGATCAACCGTAATTAATTGTGAAATCGTTTAATGTTTGGGATTTCTCTCTTGAAAGAATGTGTAGAATTCCGTTTTGTTTTCCGCAAAGAACATTTTATATTTTTTAAGGTATCCGACTACGTTCGGAACCGTGTTTTTCCAAATCGTATAAGCGAATATCTATATAAATATTTAAGGTCACTTAGATTAGAGAATACACGAATAAAATTGTTTTAAGAACATTGTTACAATAAAAATTATTTAAATGTAATAATTTGACTTAAAAAAAATTCTATTTTCAAAACATTATCCTTTTATGAAAAATACTTCTATAATAATAATATTTTACTTATATATTTAGTTGAGATTTCTCCAGAAAGCCTGAACTAGGTTTTTTGAAAAATTTACATTATTTTCAATGTTAATATGAAATGAAATAATCATATCGGGGTTTTATTTATTTATATAAATATAATTTTTTTTTTATTTATTAATTTTTTTTGTAAGCATTTCTCCTCTCTGATGTATTAAAACATAAATAAATCCACTTCTATGTAGTATATTTTAAAATTTCTAGTTCAGGTTCTGTACTGAGGTCTGAGCTACATATAAGCCACATATTATTATAGCATCATATAAGCATTTTCTACAAATGTTTTGAAATGTTCTTTGTTCATTTTTTGCTAAAATATAGGATTTAGGATATATGATATTTTAGGATATTTTTTATTAGGTATAGGATATTTTTTGTTGTTTTAATATTATTAAAACATTTTTATATGTATATTCTAATCTAAGTGGCACTAAATATTAATGTTGACTGAACGGCAACGAGTATTGTCCAGCTATTAAACAGCTTGAGTGCCAATGTTCAGATCTTTCTTCTGTGGATACTGTCGCTCGTGAATGTCTGCAGAAATGAGATTGCAGATGGCACGTGAGGGCAGAAATAAAGATTCTACACATGGAGGCTGCCTTACTTTTTCAGAAATTGCTACCCGGGTCAAAGAAGATATCGGTTCCTCTTTGGAAGCAGACTCCCGTATATGTGGTATGAAGGAAAACGTCCTGGTGCTGCTTTGCATTGGACAAGCAGTAGGCGAGATGAAACTACTTTTGCTAGGCTTTGCTGTGGGCATACTCGAGCTCAACGGCATGTGGCTGGTCTTAAAGTTTACCCTCCTTCTCCAAATTGCAATATAATCCCAGCCACTCCTGCCCATATCTTGGCTTGTATTAGTTGCCGTAAGAGCCAGCTGCTCTCAAGTCCAGCTACAGTTTTTCATTGTTTAAAAATTTACGGGTTCATAGACTTGATCTAGATGTTTCTGTCGATCAAGTGGGATAAGAAACAATAACATATATTATTGTAAAAGAATTTAAATATTAAAAACTACGGTTATTATACAGTTGATATTAACTCTGAAAACAAAATGCGATTTTTTCAAAAATCTAAGTTTATGTGTCAGGAAGTATAGGAAAATATTAATATAGCAATATTTTCTTTAAAAAAGGAGAATGCTTTGAAAATCTGTCATTTTTTCCTTCATTTATTGCCAAAAAGTTGTATTTAAATAATTTTTTACTATAAAAATATTCTAATTACAATAAACAATTTTATTTGTATATGTTAATTTTAGTGACACTAAATAAAAAAAAATGATTGATTGGAACGCGTTTTCAAAATTACGGTCATAGTCAGTAATCTTAAGTTTAAAACACATAAATAATATACAGTAAACTCTTTTTTTTTTTACTTTATTTTAAAATAACAAGTTTAACTAATTTTTACTAACTTTAAGGATGGAGCAACGTTTTCTTGCTCATGATCCTGACATAGAGTGTGCATTAAAATTTCAACATAATCATAAATTTTGTGTAGCAAGATATCAAGAATTACACAAGCAATTTGAAAAAAAAAACCCCAGCCTTTAATAGCAGAATTTGTAACAAAATAAACAAAAAAAAACCAGCAAAGGCTTTTAAAAATAAACGAAATTCTTCATTTGAATCAAGACCATTAATTATGATAGACATTACAGACACATCTACTGATGATAGGATTTTCGATCCAGTTTTTAATAAACATGCACGCTTGTTATAAAATAGCGATGAAAAGTTGTTAGTAAGGAGTTTAATTCTTAACTGCTTGCCTGATTATCCCGAGTTATCTCGGGTTCACATATAGTGTAGTTAATTATTATCCCGAGAAAACTCGGGCGAAGCAGAATTTGTCAGTACGATTTGTTTTATCACGGTTACTGGACCTGAAGGAAATAAAAGGAAATATTCAGCTTTGATTGGTAGTTTACAAAGTTTTGTTGGTTTTGTGGATCATTTGGCAGGACAGGTCACGTGTTTTCCCTATTGTATAGTACATGCTGGTTTGTAGATTAGTAATGTATAAAGAAGGATAGTTACGTTATGAAAAAAAAAGCAAAATAATGGCATTGATGCAAGATAGCGAAACCGATGGTTTTTCAGATAGTTATTATGAAGAGGTGGACATTGTGAAAATAGTGGAAGTGATTTTCTGTATGTAGCCTACATTTTGTACTGTAAATCAGGAGGTTTCCGATCACCTAAACAATTTAGAATGGAACTGATTGAAGAAATAGTTTCAGAAAATCATCGTGGCAAGTTTTCTGCCGCATCAGGAAGACTCAGTCCTTCACCACTCAGATTAACCTCAGGGCATTTTCCAGATGTTATTCCTACAACTGAAAAATAAATCAAATCCAACGAGACAGTGTACTTATCCCGTAAAAGAGGTTCCAGAGGTAAGCCAGTAAGAAAAGAGACCAGATACCGGTGTACAGAATGTCAGGTATCACTTTTTGCTGTCTCTTGTTTCAAAACTATCATACAAAGACCTATAATTAACTTTTTTCCATTTGTTCGAGAAAACTCTGGATAGTAAACTAATATTAAAACTAAATGCGTTTGCACCTGTAAAAAGTTAAAAATTCAAAAATCCTACATATTTTGTTTTGTTTCGTTTCTTTGTATTGAATAATAAAATTTAAAAAATGTGAGGATTTTTCACAATTTTTTTCAAAAAAAATTGTAAGGGATACGGTTAATTTCAATTTGAATTTCTATATATAGTATGTACTTATGAACTCCATTTTCACTGTACGCTAATTTTAATTTTTTTTTGTAATAAAAATGAATTGCTTTTGTTTTATAAATATGTAACATAGATTTTATTGCTACTTTTCTGAGCGTTTTTTTTCGGGAGGGGGGGGGGATATTTAGAGATTTTTCATCTTACATATTTTTTTTTTAAATTGTAGAACATATCCCAAAATATGCCATATGCCGCATGTATTTTTTTACACGATTTTTTGCACAGTTTTCTAAGAAACGTATGTACCGTGCAAAAAAAGAGTTAATGTGTATATTCATATGAAAACAGTTTCGAATCAAAATTAATATTTTTTAAGATAATATGCATTATATGAGAGAAAGAATCCCATCAGTTTATTTCGAAAGCTCTTAGAATTTTTGTTAACAAAGTAAATATTTTTCTTGGATATTTTATCAATACTAAAGACCTTCAAGTAGAATTCAAGCAATTGCAAAATACCTTCTCGATTATTGCGTGTAGTTTCTAAAAGAAAAACCATTGTGTTGTTGCTTTTTGTTCCTTCTAGATAAAATTTACGATATAAAAATCCGAGAATGGATAAAAAAAAGCTATTGCAAATACATGTGGCATTCCTTTTTACCACTTTAGAGCAAATCAAATTGTAAGGCACAATAAATCTAGAATATGAAAAATTATTTAATTTATGAAGTATGCATGCTTGATGAGCTGTGAAAATTCGAGTGTCACATAATAAATTTTCTGCTTAATTAATCATATAAATTAATTACAATAATCATTACAAATTTTTATGAGGATATTTTTTTTCTTCTGAGTTTCGAAAGTGAGTTTCTATTAATCCCTTAAAACATGAGTTTTTTCGGATCAACTTGAAAAAAAATTATCGTGGTTTTTTGGACAGAAAATGGACATCTAGATATAGTATGCTAATTTTTGTAATTTCAGTTAGAGGGAAGTGATTAGAAAGCGGGAAGGGTGTGATAAAAATTATAAAAAATTATTATACAAGCAAAGTGTAAACGATTTGATTACATGCTAGCTTTGAATTTTGAAATATTAAAATCAAATTTTCATACTTACAAGTATAAGAAGAGCAAAAAATTCAGTTTGGTATGATATTCCACGAAGTATGGAATGGCACCAATTCCAATATTACAGTTCCTAGAATAGTATCTTATTGCTTTTCTTACATTTATTTTACTCTTCTCATAAAAAACATTTAGTAAAAACTAATTTATGTCTGCATAACGGTTTACTTTTATTAAATGTATCACAACAAAATTAGGTATATTACCTTTTCCGCACCAAACAGCTACTTTATAAGTAAGAATTCCTAACAAACTTACAGCTAATAATCAAATGCACTAGCTGGTTTACACAAGAAAAATTATGTATATTGGATCATTTATAATAAATAAATTTAAAGTATCCGACTACGTTCAGAACCGTGATTTTGCAAAAGCGTGTAAATGGATAATATTTATGATATTTAGTGTCACTTAGATTCGAAAATGTATATAAAATTGTTTTAAGAATAGTATTACAATAAAAAAATCATTTAACTACAATATTTTGACAAAAAATAAACATAGAATGATCCATTTTCAAAATATTTTAATTTTGGGAAAAATGCTTCGATTATAATAATATTTTGCCTGTATATAGCTCAGACCTCTGTACAGAGGCTCAACTAGAATTTTTGAAATATATAACTTAGTAGTGGGTTTATCCATGTTTTTCGACAACAGAGGGGAGAAATGTTAAGAAAAAAACGCCTATAATTATTTCAAATGGTTGTAACTCTGAAAATAATGTGAATTTTTCAAAACTCATAGTTGAGCCTCTGTACAGAGGTCTGAGCTATATACAGGGAAAATATTATTATAATAGAAGCATTTTTCACAAAAGGAGAACTTTTTGAAAAAAAGGTTATTCTAAGTTAACTTTTTGCCGAAATATTGTATTTAAATCATTTTTTGTCAAAATGTCCTTAAAACAATTTTATACATGTATTCTAATCTAAGTAACACTAAATATCATGAAATTTATCTATTTATGCGCCTTTTTAATATCACGTTTCCGAACGTAGTCGGATATCTTAACTCTAATCTAGCCTATCTATTTTTAATAGGAAAGATTTCAGACAGGCATTGAAAATAAAATAACACGATACAAGATAGCCCATGTGAGAAATGGGCATGTGCAAAGTTGCTAGTAAATTTCGCCAGTGTCAGACACGGGGAAATGCGTAAAGGGGTTAAATCAATGGTTCCCAAAGGGGTCCTTACAGACACACAGAGTTCCCCGATAATATTCAAATTGATTTCGGAGTCCCTGAACACCGTCAGGGGTCCACGCAGAATTTAATATAATTTTTTTTCAAAAAAAATGATCAATTCTTATTTTTATGGAAATTTAAATAAATAACAATAATTCACTTGGATATTCCCGACTGGGTGTTGAATCCTTTTACACGTGGACAAACTCAGATCCCAAACACAGATGAATCTATACTAATATAGAAATATCTTATTGAAATATCCACAAATAAAGGACTTAAGCCAATGTTTGAATAAAGATACCACAAAGTCTGGTTACAAAACAGATCCTAATTTTATATCCTGCATTATGGGTTATTATACAAAAGTTGTTGACTACATTCCCGTTTTCCAATTTGGTAGAACTTGGATTCAGTGCCGTAAAAACCTCCACAAAAATAGAAACCAATTAAAAACTAGTGCTTGTGGGGATTAGCGGTTGATTTTCCCAAACATTGAGATGCGGACATAAATACACTCATAACATCTCATTAAGTTCATCCAAGTCATTAATTTTTTGTGTTTTATTTTAAGTAAAACTTATAGTTTCAATAAATAATTCTTCAATAATATATTTTTCTTCTTAAATTCGTAATTTTTATACTATACGTTTGTATAGTTTTTTCCCTTGGAGTTTCTTAGAAAAGTTTTGAGTTTAAAAATGGGTCCGTGGGCAAGTTTTGACTCTAAAAAAGGGTTCATGGATTTAAAAAGTTTAGGAACCACTGGGGTTTAAATAAATAATTTCCTTTTAAGCAAATTCTAAGAAACAATAAATTAAATAATTATTTTTTTGTAATAAAATAAATTTCTGAAGTAAATTTTTATAAAAATTTAAATATTTTTCTCCCAATAAAATGAAACAGCTTAGTTTTTTTCTTTCATTTTTTTTTTTTCTTTTTCCTTAAAATTTACTGTAGGTAGTAACACTAATGTCATTGTTAAGCCAGTAGTTGAAGGTTCTAAATGTTTAAAAAACGTTTATGATACTTTTTAAAGCCATTGAAGCATTATAAAATATGACAAATACAACATTAACTTTTTTTTCAATTATATTACCTCACGTGAATAAGTGGCATGCATTGAATAACAAATGTTCAGCTCCTTAAATTGTATGTTTTACAAATGGTGAATTACACTAATGTTCCACTGTTTCATATTCGTAATTGTAATGTTTGTTTATGAACAAAAATAACTGAAATTCGATTGACATATAATTTATCTTCTAACACCATTTTCAGTAATCATGCCCCAACTCAGTGGGGAATATTGAAACGGTCTATTTCTTTCAAATAGTATGGAACTTCAAGTGCCTTAAAAATATTTAGGCGATTCATTCTAAAAAATACCATTCTGGTTGAACTATTTACATTTACTATATACCTTCTAAAAATGAAAATTGCAATTTTTTTTTTAATTTCTTTCTTTCGCATATATTAGGGAAAAAAGTGCAATAGCATTTTTAACTCGCTTTGATATTTCTTGGTAACCCATTCATTAAAAGCTAGCAATAGCAGGATTGCTTTCATTTTTTGTTATTTTTTATAATACGTTGATTCAGAACTGATATGAAACTAAGCTGCTTGTAAATTAAATATTTAAAACAACTAATAATATTAGTTGACTTTTTTTTAAAATTTTAAACGTTAAGTATTTCGTTTGTTCATCATAAACAGATTTTTCAAAATCCATTTATTAGTTATATATTTTACGTTACGTAAAAATTTCATCAATGCGAATTTATATAACCTAAATTGCTCATAATTTCATAGTGTATTTCTTATTTTAATGCGAAAAATCAGTAATTTTTAATATTTATGCAGAAAAATAGTGTGCTAATATTCAATAAATTTTGCAATGGTAGTATCTGAATAAACTTTTAGATTTAAAATTAAAGAGGGGCGAAATTGTAATTACATTCCCTATGTTTGAAACTTTTATTTATATTATTCACAAAATTTGTGTTGTTACTAAGGCCACCTGTCTGTCGAAGTCAGATCGAGGTTCATGAAATTCATCACGACAAAGAGCTAGTTGTACGCCTGTCGTTAGCCGTAGCTTTGAACTCCACACAGGTTCGCAATATTTAAAAATCCAAAATTTAATGTTTGACTTCTCTAAGAATAGCCTGACTTTTGCATTGGATTATTTATAAAATTTAGTTATATAAAAATATAAGGCAACTCTTAACTATACTTAAACTGTTTTTTTTTTCTTTTCCGCGTTATATTCACTTATTTGACACTGAAAAAGAATGCGTAATAAATATTATATTTTGTTAACAATTTAAAATTTTATATTTTATAGAAAAGTTTTTAATTTGTTTGCTTAACCCGGCATCACTTGCGTGTAAGAAACGACCGAAAGTTCTCCCTCAGGGTATCTCATACCCAAAGGTGTTTACATTCTGTTTTCAAGGTAAAATTTGTATACAAAAGTTAAAAAGGAAGAAAAGTAGGAAATTCTATATGTTTATTACATTTTTCACACGTAAATTTAGTTTTTTCTGTTCTTTTTATAAGGGCATTGAGTACATTGGTTATACACTCCTTTAATCTCGTCGTGAGCAAGTGCGATGTTTTCACTGGATAGTAATATTTTTTTATAATCTGTATATTTTTAAAACTAAACATTTAGGAGTAAACTTTGTCTATTCCTTAAATTCAAAAATTTTGGAATTTCTTTTTTATTTTCTGTTATTGTTCCAGCAATAGATTTTTTTTCTCAAAAGTTTATCTGAAAGTGGATAAGATGTGTACCAGTTGTCTCCTTTAAAATTACGTTCTTCCCAAATGTTTTTGTGTCTCTACATATAAAGCATTTATTTTCAACAGTTTCCCCCCTCTTCTAAATCTGGATCAATTTCGGTGAAGGAATCATACTTGCTGTTATACTCTTCATCATTTGATTCTTCCTTATCATAACCGTGAAGAGAATTTCTTCATCCGAAAATATTCTTGTACTATATATATTAAACACTGTCCATTAAAATTACTTAAATATCACATTTCTTCATCATAACTACAATAATACGTCATAGCATAAGGAAGATTTAAAACGTGTTCATGCAATCAGAACTGTAACGGTGATTCACGCGCAGGGTATGACATACCCGAAGAGGCGGTATCCAAAAAATATATATTTAGAATTCGCCTATAAGCTAAGGCCCTTCAAAGGATATGACCTTAAAGTCTGCTACACGAGAAATTATACAATTTCCAAAAAAGGTTTAGGAGTGGTGAAAAAAGTTACACGGTGGGTATGACACACCTTACGACGAGAAGTGCCGGGTTAAAAATAATAATTTTAAATAAAAAATCATACTCTTTGAATTTGCCAATTTTCTTATTAAAAACGCAATTCAACAATTCTACAAATAATGTATATTAATGATTAGAAAGTTTTTTTTTTTTACCTTTAACTATATCTTCTGTTTTTAATAAAAATTAAATTTATTGTAATAGAATATGATTTCTAACAATATACCTTAAAAATCCGCATATAACCTCGCACCTATACTTTCAAGCTGGAATTTTTAATTTTTAGTATATTCTCCGTATAACGCGCACCTTTTTTTTTACGAAGAAACCTGAAATATACATGTGCAATGATCGCGCGTATGTTTTGAAGTCATTTAAAGAGGTATTATGCATAGCTTTAAAAAAATAGTATACTCTTCTAGAACTATAACTCTTTAAGTTCATAGGGAATGTCATTTCTTTTAAATAAATAGTATTTGGATGCAAGTAAAAGTCTAATTATTTTTATAATTCTGGTTTTTTTTTTAAACTATCATTTTTATACCCGGCGTGTAACCCATATCCGTAAATTTCGATTTTATTTTTTGCGTTAAAAGTGCGCGTTATACGCCGAATTCTGCGGTACATGAAATTATTAAAACTATTTCGTAATACTTCTTGATAAGTTTTATAAAAAAAAAACATTTAATTATTGTACTTTTATCTCTTTCTCTCCATTTTAATAATAGCACTAAGGTAAGGTGTTTTTGGTAACAAGTGGTTCAATTGAAATTTGCATCCTTGAATTTAATATTTAACTTCCTGATACTGAAAGTATCTTTCTATTTGCACATATGTTCACTATTTCAGAAACTCCAAACTCTTTATTATCTGAACTTTCGAGTACTAAGATAAGAGAATTTTAAAAGATAATGTTTATTCTTGTTAAGCGTATAAACTCTTGGCATTGATTCAATACTATGATTAGCTGAGATAAAAAAAAGCAGGGTCATATATCTAACGCTGCCTTCCATATCATTTCTGACAAACAAGATACACGCATGGTTTCAATTCGTCAAAGGTACTAGGTTATAACTCATATGACACTGTTATTTTTATTAAATTCTTAATCAAATGGTAAGTGTTTCGCATTTTCTATGACTTACAAATGGAAGTGATTTTATTGATGAGTATTTGTTATAATTATTAAAATAGAAAGATTAATAATAATAATTTAATTGAATTCCTGGAAAATAAACAAAAACTTTAGATTTTTGTATATGTATTTATTAATATTATTTGTAAATCAACAATAGAAAAAAATTGTAAAATGATTCAT
>BMAV01013348.1:595-11006 GCA_019973955.1 Trichonephila inaurata madagascariensis
GGGAGCAATTTTAAGAAAAAAAAACGCCGATAATTATTTCAAATGGTGGTAACTCTGAAAATAATGTGAATTTTCCAAAAATTCTAGTTGAGCCTCTGTAGAGAGGTCTGCGCTATATATAGGCAAAATATTATTATAATAGAAGCATTTTTCACAAAAGGAGAGCATTTTGAAAAAAAGATTATTCTAAGTTAATTTTTTGCCAATTTATTGTATTTAAATAATTCTTTTTGTGTCAAAAAAAATGTCCTTAAAACAATTTTATATATGAATTCTAATTTAAGTGACTCTAAATATCATAAAAATTATCCATTTATGCGCTTTTTTAAAATCACTGTTCCGAACGTAGTCGGATACCTTAAAAGTAAGTAAATATATTTCCTGTTAATTAAATTATTCCCCGGAATTACGATTTTTATCAATCGATTTTGTTCAGTAAAAATGATTATGAAGAAGGGATCGGGATAACTTCGTTGCCCCGCACGACCACTAACGTTAGTGTAGATTGTGCAATTTCGCCAGGGTTAATAAATACACACTCAGTACTTCCACACTTTGAATACAAAGAAAAAAAGTTCATTTTTTGTAATATTTTGTTAATTTTTCACTCTTTTTCTACAGCTGCGAAACAATTTGTCTAGCATTACTTGGTAAAAACTTTATATGATTCTCATAAAAAAAGTAAATAAAGATTCTCATTTTTTAAATATGTTTGTTTCATACATATTACATCGTATTAAAAAACTTTGAGAATCAAATACTTTAAATTTTTCCAAACAAAATTTCAATTCATTTTCCCAATATTTATACAAAAATATTAATACTATCAAGGAATTTAAGGCTGTCTTCGGTAAAAGTACGAGAGCTTGAACTAAACGCAAAGCGTTATTTTCAGACAGAAAAAATGCTTCAATTTCTATGAAAATATGCAATATTATAACTCATACCTCTATTAACAATATAGTGTTTTTAAAAATGCCAAAATATTCCGTGAATACTTTCTTTTTTGTTATAATACGTGAAAGCATAGCCCATTTAACATTACGGTATAGGAGAAAAAGCGCGAAACACATTTTATACCAGAAAAAATAAATAAACTTGGTTAAAAACCTGAAGTATAATAAAAAAATTCTGCTCTCTAAAGGATAATGACGCCAGAATATCATATTAATGTTTCATTTCTTTTTTATCGGAAAAACATGTTTCAAATTCTAGTCATATTCTTTGATATTAAGAGGTCTCAGGGGTGTTAAATTTCTCTAGAGGTCTGAAAATATAAACAATTTTCAAACAGGTATAATTCTTTTAAATTTAAATTAAACAAGGCGAATCTTTTACACATTATTTATAAAGGAATGGGGCTTCAGAAAAGTATAAAATGTTTTAAATATAATCATAATTTAAAAAATTATAAGCATATGAAAATAAGAAACTTTTGTATAAGAAATATTTATTAAGTTTTACTTCGCGCATGCTGTTTTCTAAAATAGTAGCTTTAATTACTAGCTATAAGTTGATTGATAAAGCTAAATGTATTTTCATTACATTGTAGCTTGTTTTATATAAATAGATTAATAACTTACATATTTTAATAAATAAAAAAAATACATTTTTTAAAAATATTTTAAAAATTGCAATGATTTACAAATATTTTGAAATACTAAAGATATATAATACTAAAATTAGGTAGGGCTTAAAGAGTATGATGCATTTTACAATTCTATAAAGTTATATACATCAGAAGCTACTATTTTAGAAAATAGCGTGCGCAACGCAAAAAATACTTAATATTTATCATAGAATTTTTATATTCTGACGATTTTTAAAATTATTATTATATTTTTAAAGCATTTTATACTTTTCTGAATTCCCATTCTTTTATAAATAATGTGTAAAAGATTCGAATCATTTAATTTAAATTTAAAATAATTATACCTGTTTGAGAATTTAACACCCTTTAGACCCCTTAACCGAAGACAGCCTTAAAATTTAAAAAAAATGGATCATGATTCTAAATAAAAAAAATATTAAGATACAAATTTCATTAAATTTGTAGAATCGAGTTCCATTCAAAATACTTCCAGAAAAAAAAAAAGAATATTTAAGTCATTTTCTTAGAGAATTCTTTCCAAATAGTTTGATTTGTGAACAAACAGAATAAAATTTTCGATTTGGAATATCAATCTTCCGCCGAATGACTACTTAAAGGCTGAAGTGAGATTCTTTCGCTCATCTTTCTTTTTTTAGTCGCCCACTAGCGAAGACGATGACACATTTTGAAGAAAAAAGAATCTTCGCGATCCTTTTGTTGAAGTAATTCTTATTTTCGTCTAGTAGGCATTAATTTATCTTCTTCAGCTTTTTGTTTGCACGGAGATCTCTACTTTGTTTTCTCGATGTATTCGAATGAGCGCATTCGATAAATTTTGTCCAAATATTCTCCCCTGCTAGATTATTGCAACAAGCATATCTCTTTCTATCTTTTTTCAAAATATATTTTCAGAAAGACGCCAGAAAAGAAAATTAAATTAAATTAAGCGAGAATTTTCTGCTTTATCAAGACGAAGTTCCTTGTGAAGAAGTAACAAATAGTATCTTACATATTTTCATTTCGAGTTCTTTTTCAAAATCTTGATATGCAAAGAAATATTTTTTTTTTTTCCAAATACATAGCAAATAAACGTTTCGAAATCAAATCATGTTTTCATCGTTAAAATTTTTCTATGTAAATTATCACTGTATTGGTAGCATTTCTTTAAAAAAAATTAGTATTTGTTATGAAAGGAGTTCATTTATTATTTATACTTTTCTAAGGAGAAAAAGGAAGCTTTACAGTTATCTAACAATTTTTTAGGTGCGAAAATGAATTCATTGCTTATATGTTATATGATTTTTGTACGTATTTTCTTCTAACCAAGCTTCATTTTCATTTTTTTATCATTGCACTTCAGAAATTTTCCAATTATATATATTTTGATGAAAAATTGAATTCAAACATTATTTTATTCTCTACTATTAATTCATACAAATTTAACGAAAAGGGAAATCAACAAACTTATTCGTTTCTCTCTGTAGCGTATTGAAAAAAAATAATTTGAGAAAATTATTTTTATTCCATATATTTCGCATTAGAGCATATAGCCTTTATCATTATTTTACAAATTCCCTTATCTCAGTCTAAAGTTGAGTGATTAATCATAATAATAAATGATGCACACCCAAATAAGCACAGGTTGTTGTAAATATATTTTATGAAAAATTTGTTAATGGTAGAATTTGCTACTGTTTACTGCAAAATGTTTCAGAAAATATACTTTATGACAATTTCGCATGATAAATTATATTGAAAGTTTTCCGTAAGATACCAAAGTGCATATTCTCAAGGCAATTCATATTACGATTTTGTCCGAAATGCTTTTAGTAACATAATGAATTGTGTCCAAGTTCACGTACATTTACCAACCGAAATTGCTATATCGAATATAAGGTAATTGGTATAAACTTTAGAAAGTAATTTAGTAAATGGTAGGAGAGCGTTTTGTTTAAAACTTTTATTATCAAATTTTAAAACACAAAATAGTATACTTCGATCTAATTTTTCACAAATAACAAAGAAAAAAAATTCGTTTAGCTAAAAGTTTGCTATTATACAACTATGATTATTTAAGTTTGTGTTTTGTTTTTTATGATTACACACACACATATACATTAATGTGCAAAACCTTTGTAACTTTTTATGTTGTGTCGTAATTTCAAATGAAAAACCAATTGGGCTATATTGAATTCTTTTTGCACAGGAGTAATATAGCACTTGAAGCTTGATGGAAGCATAGCATACAAAATATAAATTGTATATGCATAAATTATAGAACAAAGCAGAAAAATGATTTATTGCGATAATGGTTTCAGTAAATATCATTATTTAGCCACCAGGAAGAGTAACAAAATAATCCTTAATACGGTATATGACCTTTCTTAACTGCAATATTTATGTTACATCGTCTGTTCATACCCAATATCTAATAATTTATCATTTCTTGATGTAAGAACTTCCATTCTTCAAAGATCATTTTCTTAGCTATCTGGTATTCTATGGAGGATACCATATTATTGACAAGCATGTACCCAAAGCATCCACACATGTTCGATGAAATTTAAGTCAGGGGAACACGCTTAACAATCCATTATGTCGATTACATCCCTTTCTAAAATATTATCAACAGCAGAGGTCCTATTTGGGCACGTATTGTCAACCATTAAAATAAAATTGTAACACATGACTCTGTTGAACAGATGCACTTATGGGAGGATAATTTCATATCAGCAATGATCTTCAGTAAGTGAGCTGCTGTCAAAAAATTGGAAGTCCATTCTTCCACTCCAAAAAAATTTCTATCTCCGCCCTTCCCCAAGCATTCATGTAACAAACTAATGGTCTATTTTCCTGATGTTAGGGGGATGAAACCGAGTCCCTAGCTCCCCCATATAAACAGGCACTCAAAATCGTTACTCATATTGAGACGACTCTCATTAGTAAATAGAATGGAGCTCCATTCATGAGATGTCTAGAATTTATGTTCTTGACACCTCGCTAAACGGCGCTACAATTACCAATACTAATGAGTACAGTTTCTTGCTGTATGCCACGTTCTTAATGTAACCTCATGAGTAAAAGTCATGTGGGGTTGAATCAGGGGAGCTTACTGGGTACTCAATCGGACCCTTCGTCCAATCCAATGACCCATTGCAACGTTGTCCAGATAGTCATGCACAACTGCATGATAGTGGAGTGCCACTGTATGCGGTATGTAAACTTTCCATTTTGCTCTGAGCAAAATACAACCTACGCTACCCCTACTCACGCCTGTTTTATGTGCACATTGTGGTGACCATGTAAATGATACTTAGGCTTCTTGTTGACTTGCGTGACCGGCCTGATCGTCCCTTATGCATATCCATTATCGTTTCCTCAGTTTCAAACTTAAAACCAAGGTGAGCAATGCTGAAAAGTGTTGGTATTTCTGTTCCGTATTTTTGCCTCTTATGTCATTACTCCTGACTGATATTCTCGAACTTTCAATATCACTCCAAAATGCTTTTTTGCTGCTCGAAAGTCAGACATACGTGAGTCATGGTCTCATTTTCACTAGAGCCATTTGTAGCAGAACTGTTGTTGAACAAGTCGAAACACTAATGCTTACATATATGAAAAAAAAACCCAAACAATTTTCTCAAAATTCTGCATAGAATGAAGCTATTTGCGGTCATTACTTCAGTTTTCTATTGTACATAACGTTCATCAGTAGGTAAGCAATTGTAATAGGTAAAATAATTTTGGTTATAGTACTTATCTCTGTGAATTATTCAATTCCTACACACAGTATTATCTCACATTCTCTATATATTTATTTATTTAACTTCGTAGAATTTTCATTCGTTAATAAAATACATTTTAAAGAGCTCAATTGAGATGAAATTTTATATACATGATTATTTTGAATGACAATACAGTAATTTAATTATAATTAATAAAATTAATTGATTAGAACTAATTATTCAAAGAATTATAAATACAGCCACTTTGGCGATTTGACGATCGTTTTGGTAACTTGGTTAAAACTTAAAAAGGTTTTTTTCTCACATTTTAAAACGCTCATTTGAACTGAAATTTTATGTCCAGGATTGTTTCGGACAACAATACGATACTTTAATGATAATTAAAAAAAATTTATTACCGCTTAAGGTTGTGATGCTGTCTTATGTATATATATATTTATATTAATTGTAACTACTTAATAAAAAGTAGCTAAAATAAAAGTTTTCTTTGTTGATCTAAGTAGGAATTGTCTTAATTTTTTTTTTATATTACTTGTATTTATTGGTAAACATATTCTTGAACTATGATGTACAAACCCGTTTACTGTTGTATACTCTAGAAGGAAACTCAATTTTTACAGCATTTAATTCAGCATAAATTATTTTGAGAAATTAAAGCGTTTTTATTTTATTTCTTAAATTAGCGAATACTTAATTTGTTTGCATACTGAGCTTGAAGCTCGAAATAAATCATTATTTGTTATTATTCTTATCAAAAAAGTGTCCTTGAATTTGTGTATAAATTGGAAGAAAAATGTGGAAAAAGTTTATTTATGGCTGAAAGAAATAACTGAAAAATGAATAAAAAGAATATGAATAATTTGTTTATCTTTACGTATAAAATTAAAATAAGAATTTTTTTCCTTTTTTTTTAATTAAATTATTATAAAGATATATTTACATTGGATATATATATATATGAAAACAAGTTAAAAATTCAGAATTTAAAAGGGTAACAAACGTATGGACTTTTAATTTGCTTTTTCTTTTTTTAGTACGTAAATATGTTTTTCTTAAGCTAATGGATTTTCCAAAGATGCTTCTGAATAAATCAGTTTCAAATACATTTTTATTCGAATCCCAATAAAAAATTATTTTCAGATTGCGCATGAAGCAATACACATGAAAATTAATTAAATACAAAAAAATGAAAGCTGAAGCTGAATAAGAAGTGAGAATAAAAATGCTGATATCAACCTGCAAAAAAAAAAAAAAGAAAAATAATTTTAAGAATTTAAAAAAGCTGCATGATATTCAGAGAACTAATTCAGAGAAACAAGTACCCTAATTTGAGAACATATAAATAAAGTATTTTCTTTAGTTTATTGAAGCAAATGAATAATAATTTAGTAATTTCCAATTTATTTTCTTCGCTTTTAAGAAAAGCGTTTTTGAGTTGTTACAAATAACTTTAATTCTATTTTTTTATAATTTTACTTTTACATTTAGAAAGTATTATGCGTAAAAAATTCATTACATTCAGAAATAATTTATATAGAGAATTTCTAGATCT
Source organism: Trichonephila inaurata madagascariensis (assembly GCA_019973955.1). Classification (NCBI taxonomy): domain Eukaryota; kingdom Metazoa; phylum Arthropoda; class Arachnida; order Araneae; family Nephilidae; genus Trichonephila; species Trichonephila inaurata. The sequence continues at coordinate 7,485 of BMAV01013348.1, forward strand.
AGAGTATTACGAAAGATTTTAAGTATGCTTATCGTCATAAATGTTTGTAACTTAACCAGTATTACTTTCGGCTATTTTTTTCAATGTTCCATATCATAGTTTTAAATTATTTCCATTTACTTATAATTTATTATTCGATAAATGTTACGATTTATTTATTGTCCGCTTGAAAGATTGAGTACAGAGAATGAATGCAAGTGGGGCTCATGGCATCAACTTTTAGATTTTCATGCGCAGTAGGATAAAGAAGGTATCGAAATTTAAGGGCTGTCTTTTCTTAATGGTAAAGAATAGGAAAGAATACATTTTTTGACATATAAAACAACTGAGATACACTAATATTACATTTTAGCTTCACTATAAAAATAGCAGAATATTTTAAAATACTACTTATTTTCATATTTTACATACTATATTTTTTTTTAGTTTAAATGTTTTTCGTATTTTTTTTTCTCTATACCTTAAGGGGACGGTGGACTATTAAAACTAATTTCTTAAATTGTTATCTTAATCAGCTGAAAATGGAATCAATATAGTAAAGGTGATTGTTATATTTCATAATTTAAATATATTTCTTTAGAAAAAAATATTATAAATTGATCCTTTTTTAAAAAATTAAATTTTTAAAATTGTTTTTAAAAACGTTCCTTGCGCATTAGCTTTTAAAATACGCACATAATTTTTGTTTTATACATAGATGAACTATAACAAAATATATCTGTGCATAGATTTTAAATTAAAATAAAAATTTGATGAAAAAAAGATAAATTTTCTATATTATATGAAATATTTCAGCAATTATCACACATTCAAGGTATTCAAAATAACACAGAATACGATCCGTTATATTCTTTAGAAAATTAATGCACAAATTTTTGAATCATATCATCTTTCATAAGTTGTAAAATTTTTAAAGAGAAATGATATAATTTGAAACACAAGGAGCGTTTTACGTAACAAAGAAAAGGGAAAATTTACAAACTAAGAAAAGGGCATTTTAAAAATTTATCTGAGTACAATAAAAATAAATAAATCGGTAATTATAAATTAAAATGACAAAATCCTTTGACAGAATTATTCTGTGAATTATAAGGAATATTATTAGTATAAAAAACCAAAATCGCAACTTTGACCGAAATTTGACATTTTGAAGATCCACCATCCCCTTAAGGCAAAAGGAGCTACTCATTTACATGGTAAATGAAAAAAAACTTACTTATTGATTATTTTGAAATTTTAAAAACGCTGTATTATAAACACATGCATGTGCTGAAAATGTGTGCCGCGTTTAGTTCAGACTCTCATACAATTGAAGAAGACAACCTTAAGAACGATAGCGAGATTTTTGAATCAAAGTTATATTAATGCAACCAATCGCTCAATTTTTACGCCGTACAGTAAATCAACACGAAAGCGTATCTCAAATTTTTGAGCTACATTCCATTAAAGAATACACAACACCTGCGCGTTGGTACCTATTCTTCAAACTTTCCCACTACGTTTAGGAGAAAATTTAAAGCTGTGACAGATTTAATATGAATCATCCCCTCTACATGGCAGGCCTTCAGTTACACTAGATTTCGAAACGCCAAACTAGATTTCTTGACCATGACCACAGGTCTTTCGAGCCTTCAGTATTTCATACGATGAGCAATGACAGAGTTGATGTGAATCATCCCATCTACATGGTGGGCCCTCAGTGACATTAGATTTCGAAACGCGGGCCAAGATTTCACGACCATGACCCCACATCTTCAGAGCCCTCAGTATCTTATATGATAAGTTTTGAAAGAGTTAATGGGAATCATACCCAATCTACATGGCAAGCCTTCAGTTACACTAGATTTCGAAATGCCAAACTAGATTTCTTGACCATGACCACACGTCTTTCGAGCCTTCAGTATCTCATACGATGTATTCTCATGTAAAGTATGAAAATTACGATTGTGAAAGACGAAGCCCCTCTTGAGAATTGATTGTTACAGAAAGTTTAAAAGAAAGAATATGAGAAAGCATACTATAAAAGGTGATGTGCGTGTTTTCTGGAATTGAAATATTCGATAAATAATGTACGCATTTTATTACACATTGACAAATAGATATCTTTCCATATCTTTAAAGGGATCCGGAACATCCATAGGAGCCCATGCTAAATTGCGTAAGTTTATGTACCTGTTTTTCAAAGACTACTTACTTTTTATGGATAAATTTTTTACAGTGGGTTATGTGTACTATTAGTAATACTATAACCAAGAGTTTTGTTTTTTTGTTAAAAATTAAATTATTTATGAATTTTTAAAAATTGTCCAATTTTCCCCCTAAAATTTAGTTTTAAAAAGTTATATCTAAAAAGATGTGTTATATATATATATAATTCCCTCCATTAAAATATGTAAAAATATTAACAGTCTGCCCACTGAAAATTTGAGGATTATATGATGTGCAGTTTTTGAGAAAAAGGTACATAAAGTAAAAAGTATAACATTTTGAGAAAATAGGCTTTAAAGTAAAAATTTGTAATTTTTTTATCGTTTACTTTTTTTAGTACTTTTCAGAAGCATATGAAACTTTTTTTACTCTCTGGTCATTCAAAATACTCTTCTAATTTTATTTTTTTTTTTTTCATTATTTTTAACAATTTGGATATTTTTGGGATCTCAAGATGGTTTCGTTGGTCTACACTAATCCTACGTGCATCTAGTTTTTTGAAGCGTGACACACAGTTATAAATTGGTTCAGTATCACAATGTTTTAAGATCCATAATTTTGCTACATGACTCATATTAAACTGTGCCGCAGCTATATTTATCCCTAATTTTAAAGTTTTTAATTCCTTAAATGTAGATTTTGGAATCACTGACGACATGGTGCTATTAATTGACTCTTTTGGGTTCCGATTCTTTCCATATAAACATTTTCTTAATAACACAGGATCACCTAGATCTCTAAAAAATGGCTTCATTTAATTCATTATCATATACAGAACATGTGTATGTTTTTATGATCATAGTGCCTTTCTTTACATTCACAGCTTCTGTGTTTTGAAACTTGTACTAGGCATTTATACCCGTGGGGCACAATCCATGTTGAGGGTTCTCGTTTGAAGACAAAAGACGAAAATAAACGAACAAAACAGAAATTTTTCTGCTGTGTAGATCAATGATAATATTTCTAATAAACATACTATAATATCTTTGAATTTTTGATAGTAAAATGTCGGTGAGTCTGTTACGACCACTTAGGCCAGCGTTTCTCAAACTGGGGGTCGTGACGACTCTACGAGGGGGGCACGAGCAAATTAAAAAGACGAAAACAAAATTTTATTTTTAAAAAAAATATTAATTTACTGAAAGTAAACAAACAAAATTTATTCTGGCGTAGTAAAAAATAAAATACACATTTACACTAATATAATACACTTATAAATGTATCAGTGCTATACAATGTATTTTATAATTAATTTAACAATACTAAATTAAGAACAAGTTTAATAATTACCAGTGACCCCATGGGAATATAAAA
>BMAV01013348.1:11209-26384 GCA_019973955.1 Trichonephila inaurata madagascariensis
TTTATTGCATTCCAGAGCCTTCAGAATAATTTTATGGATAACAATGCAGAGAAAAGTTCGTACTTCGGAAAGACGTATATATACGTCCGGGGAAATTAATGATTTGACTGTGCGAGACGTTTATATACGCCAATGCCGCTTAAGAGGTTAAGGTCGTATCTAAGTTTTAGCGTCAAAGTATAGTATTATTGAATTAAATACATTGTTATTGTATTAGGGGGGCGAGATGAAAATCATGATTGAATAATGGGCCGCGAGTATTGAAACTTTGAGAACCACTAACTTAGGCGTTTTCTATCACTAAACTTTTTTCTTCCTGTTTCGTTTTTAGGATCCAAAAGACGTGTACCCATACACTTTTGGATAAGCCCAATTCAGTCAAAATTTTCCTCCTGAACATGATATGAGTTAGGAGAAGAACATTATACAAGAGGAAACACAGGTGCTCCTAGCAGAGCTCATTTGATGTGCGTCAAGGAGTAGCTTTATTTAAAAAATAAATATAAATACTTTTAATTATCGTATTTTCTTATATAATATATCATTTTAAGCAGAAATACTTTAACTTTTGGAAAATATAAAAAAGTGAAAATAGATACTTTTTTAAAATTTCATTTTACGGTCCCACAAGGATTAACACACATGATCTTGTTAGTATTATATTAGCAAAACATACAACATCAATAAAGCTTCTTAAATGTTTTTGCAAAGAAACCCTGTAGCAATAGATGGCTTTTAACTTAAATAAATGAAGAATTGTATTTATCTAGAAACTATTCAAATATCGTTTATGTTTTTAGTACATGTATTAATGAAACAATACTCTGGTATTATTTAAATATAAAAATATTACATTTTTCCATTCTCAAAAATAATGGAAGTTTTTATATACCTCTATATTTTAACATTTAAATCTAACAGACAAACCATAAAAAGGAAATTTTCATGCATTTAATATCAATTCCGAGTATTCACTTACGGATAGGAACATTAATTATATTTTCATCGTTCCTTTACAAATATATGAGGGGATTTTTTAAAAAAAAAAATTGATAGAGATACATATAACAAATCTTTTGTTTCGATAGCGTTTGATAGATGTCTGCTTTTATTTTTAATGCAATTTTCTCCACCCCCACCTCCCTTCTAATGATAAGTAGTATGAAATAAAAAAAAGAACTATCAAAAGAAAAATGTCTTCACTTTTGAATTTAAAAACTACATTGTAGTAAATTTCAGCGTTACAAACAGATCTGAATACGTATATCTTTGTTTTAAAGAATGAATATATAGTTTTAAACATCCCACAACTTTTTTGTGTAAAAGAGAGACAACTTACACTCAGACAAATAAAAAACATAGATCATGTTTTTAAATTTGATTTTCTGAAAAATTGTTTTACTTTAGCCCTTCATCTAAGCGCAAAAACTATACTTCAGGGATAATGTTCACCGTTAGCCTATATATATATATATATATATATATATATATATATAAAGTTTTGAACTATATAGAGTTTATATAAGTACAGCGGTTATGCAAACTTTCAGATAGAGTAAACCAAAGCGATGGGAAATCACATAGAACAATATATTATTGGAAACACTTTCCAGGCGTGGTAGTGACAACACGAAATATAAGAAAGTCAGGGCATGAATAAGAGGAGAAATATGTTAATAACCTTAGTACACCAAAATAACTAATAAAAAAAAACCTTAAAGGGATCATGAAGGTGCATGTCAGGGTGATAAGAGTAAGCGTCATTAGTATTCAGGATCCACCAGACGGTCATATAGGAATTCCCGACCTAACTCGTGATATCCCGCACACTGGTACCAGAATTGTTCTGTACCAGACCCAGCACAGTCTCCTTGTTGTTTGAAGTTCTTACTCTTTGTTTACGTCGCTGTGTGTTCACGATAAAAAATCCTCTGCCAGTACAATCTTTTGTGCAAGCGTTCAAAAAAGGCTTGACTAGGAGTTTGCCTTCTGAGATAAAATGTTGGACGCACAACAGCTGTGCGGCTTATCCATTGTACGCAGATGCCCCGTATTTCAGACGCATATCAGTGACCTCAGAGTTCGTGTAACGTTTAATGCTACTACCAATTTATTAACAGGTTAAAGGAAACTTCATATCGAGCATGGCAGCAAAACCCACCTGTGCGCATACACCGTCATCACCGTCTTCTTTCGTCATCTATCGCGTACATGAACCAATGACTTCTCAGCATTTTTAAAGTATTAAGAACAATCAATGCATTTCTATGTGATTTCTCATTGTTTGGGGCACTCTATCTGTTCTGAAAGTTTGTAACCATTGTACTGATACGCCTTGTGCATACAAATGGCTATCCCACAACCTTATAAAGATTATATATTGAGGTTTCAAAAAATGACAAGCTTGTGTATCTTCCATGATAATCTTGGTTACTGCTTTGGGGCAAAATGATTTTAACTGACCACCTTCGGGTTTGGAAACTCTACAGTGCACATATTAAATGACTGGGATGAACAGAAATCCTTATTTTGTAGACATTTATTCCTATCCTTTGTCGGTAACGACTTGTGGCAGAAAGGATCTCTGTAAGGTTTTAAATCAATATTACACTTAAATTAATACAAAAGAAATGGAAGTTCAGTAGTATTTAACATCATATCAATTAAAGCAACATCTCATTTCAAAATATTACTTAAATTGAGTAAAATTGAAAAAAAAACAACGTAAAATTTGTGTTATAAAGCAGTTTAGAGAACAAAGGACATACAAGAGTATTTTTAATCAAAGTCAAGTAAAAGAAAGTGTTTGAAATTTGCAAAAATTAAACTTTTTTTCACCCCAGGTACTTTATTTGATATTGATAAAGTAAAAAATATAATATTAATGGCAAAAACTATCATAACAAATTCCATATTCAATGCAAAATTATTTTATCAAATATGCATTACGCATCAAAAAAGGCATGAAAATGGTTGTCCTTATGACGTCAATGGGGATTCTTAATGTTATCATTGTCCATAATGAAAACATTATACATACATGTATCGTCAAAATAAGTTAATACAATCAGTTTTATCGATTTATATAGCAAACCGAAAAGCAATGCAACAGAATAATTTTCTTTAATTTGAAAACGAAGTTTTGAACCCTGGCCTGCTTATCCAAGAATGGTTCTCAGAAATGAAACAGAAAAATGCAGAAGGAGACTTCTTCTGCAGTGGATGGAGGGATTAATGTCTCGGATCATTTCCTCGTTTGAGGAAGTGTAAAAAAGTGAACAGGGCACTAATTGCGGATTGCCTTTTCGGAAAAAAGCAAACTGTTTTCCATTAACACAGAGCGAGAGAGTGAGGTGTCGATTGGGAAGAGCGCAGAAAGGAAGGATCATTAATTGGTCGTCAGCTGCCGCTCCCTCCATTAAAGATACAAAAGATTACGTCCATGAAACCATTCCCGAATCTGGTCTTCCTGAGATAGGCTTTCGGACAGGAATCTTTAATTTATACTTTCTTTTTATTCTGTTTTTCCCTCTTTCTGCTTTCATCCGTTTCGATAATTTGCTGAGTGTGTTTTTAGCTGTATTTGAGTAAGGAGAATCTTTTGGATCAAATCACCGAAAGATGAATTTTAGAAATCGTATGAATATTTCTAATTTGCAGCCTGGCATTGCTGGCTTACGGGTTGGGAAAAAGAGTGTGAGGTTGCTATAAAAATAAGTTTTACGATTAATCAGCCTAAATAAAGCTGTAATTACTCTTTTTGAAAGTTTTAAACAAGGAAACTGTGCCATCATGTTCATGTGGATTCATTTTTTTTTCTAATCGGCTGCATATTAGCGATTAAGCCTTAGAAGGCACGGTAAGTCCCCGACTGTGAGAGACTTTTCATGGTGACCCCACCTAGTGGCAACTCTCGCTACCAAATTATGATGGTTGGATTCATTTTTGAATTCCAGCTCACGTCATGTTAAATATTATTTTGAGTACCAGATTCAAATTGATACTCAAGCGGTCTTTTGCATGCCACATAATTATATATCGTACGGATCTACAATTTCCGCATCCAAATATTCCATCAACTCCAGCCGGAATCGAATCCACAAACTTGGGCTTACGAAGCTGGGGTGCTACCTCTAAGCCACTGAGCCGACTTGTGGAGTATTTAAAGTTAGATATTTTTGCAGGGAAAATTAAATTGAAAAAGGTTAAATCACGTGTCAAGGGCTAAATTCGTTTCGATCCGAATTGTGTTTTTATGTCATGTGTTTTTTCTTCTTTAATTTATGAAATCTATCATAATATTAATATAATTTCGAGCAATTTCGGAAAAAATGGTGTACATATGTATAAACATCAATGGGTTTAAAAATATATAGAAACAGGCTATAAAGCAAGCCATATCGAAAGTACTTCATTCACATAAGTAAATATTTAAAATTTATATTGTTTTGGAATGACATCTGAAAACTCTGTGTGGTTATGAAGACACCAATAGATATGTAAGGCAGTGACTTCATACGTTCATTCCCGCTCTTCTAACAATTTACTACCATACTTTTGTTGCGGTAATCCGTTAAGTTTGAGACTCAGAAGTCACTTTCTATCGATGAAAATCTCTTCGTCGGGTTCTTAAAGACTCTTTTCCTAAAAAATCTACTTTGGAATTCATAGATATTGCTAGATATCATAGCGATAAAAAAATCACAAAGTACAAGATCCAACTAAACACAGATTTATAAATCCCACTGATTAAGCAACTGAATCAATGACGGAGATTATCCCTCTCGTAACTAAACTGTGATAATTAAAGATTTTTTATCTCTGAAACAAATGTATAAATAAAAGAAATGAATCATTGGTTATATCAGCAAATACAGGAAACCCAAATATATGAAAGATAGAACCCTTCTTCTAATGGAATTTAGGACATTCTTTTTCAATTTTCAACAACTAATCCAGCTTCTTTATGATTAGCCCCGAAAAACCTGCCTGTTGATTGCGAGATCATTCTTTAATTTTGAAGATGGTCTGCCGTGCAACAATCTTATCATTGCCAATGACTGTCGCTTGGAAAATATCCATGTGTGCATTCCATGTATCGATCCATGTGCACCATGTATCCATAATAACACATTCCCAGATCTCTATGTCAAAACATAAAATACTCTCTCTCCTAATAGAACTTTGGATGCTCTTTTTCAAATGTCAAAAACTATTTCCGCTCTTTAAGATTAGGTCCGAAATAACCTGCCCGTCGATTGCGAGATATATCTTGAATTTGTAAGATTATCTGCCATGCAGCGACGTTATCATTGTAAAATATCAATGTGTCCAATAACATGACCACATCTGTATGTCAAAACATAAAATATTCTCTCAAAAATACAACGGGTCTTACTCGGCAAATACTCTTTTTTCGCTATCGGACATGACGCGAATCATCCTGCAACATATTTCAACAGCGTGCAGGAATCATGAAGTCAGCAGTTAGCTAACAAACTACACTCTGTGAAACCTGTCATAGAAGCATGACCTGCGATGCAAATGCGAATTGCCGAAGTCAAACTGACTAGCTTTTGTATTGGTCATACTCGCCTTAACCCTTTTATCTACCGACGGTACTTATAAGTACCACTCTCTTTTAAATTCCATAGAATAGCAATTTTTGCTAATACTCTTACGATACTTAATAAGAATATTCTTTGAAATCCACTCTTCCAATATATATGGCAGCACGGGTTCTATGATAAGTATTTTAAAAGGGAAAGTGAATAATTTTGTAGCAGAAATTGCGTTTTCAGCGGATTGCGAAGATTGTTATTTTTGTTCCGTAAAAGTGGTTAATATCAAAAGGTGTCATTTTTTTTGTATGTAAATGAAGAATTTAGAAAATAATTTGACTATTTTAAGTGAACAGTGTATATAATTAATTTTACAGTTGAATATCTTTAATTAATTTATTTTCTTTAGAACGGATTAAATTTCCCAAAGTTGAGTATTTTTTTTATGTATATTCCTTAATTTTAAATGTAGTGGTTCAAAAAAATATATTGCATGAAGAAAACAACAGTAAATCATAATGTTTAGATAAAGAGTTACATAAAGGAATTTGCTGTTGAGGGAAGTTACTCCTGAATGTCCTTTCTGCAAGGTTTCGTACACTGTTCGACACATTTTAATAGATTTTGCTTTTTTAACTCATCGCCGTATCTCTCTCTCTCTCTCACCTTTTTTAATTCATCTCTTTTAACCTTATATAACTTGATGGGGGAATCTCCCCCCACACACATAATCTATTTGCTTTCCTTTTAAAAATTGGACAATTTTATATATTTTAAATATTGATTTACAATTTTAAGTAGTGTTTTTATCGGAAGTGTTACATGTATGCATGCATATATGTAAAATATATATGGATGTATGCCTATGTTTATATATATTTTTAGAATTTTACTTTTTAAACAATTTTATCGCCCTTTTTTTGTCAGAATTGACTCTTTCGCCATGAAACACCACAATCGCTCAAAATACGTTATTTACCGTAATAGGATGCGTAGAAATGGGATGAAATATATATACTAAGAATCCCTTATAAGATTTTTTTTTAAAAAAAATGTGGTTATTCATGTAGTTGTAATATTCCATGGTGCATAGTATTTATTCCCCTATTGAAAATGTGTTTATTTTACATCACCTTTCACAGATATTTGTGCAACTTAATCTAAAAAGCATATCAAGATCACAAAGTTTTGATTTTTAATACAATTGGTATAATCAGATTCATTATTCTACTATAAAATGCTTTAATTCGTAAACATCCTAAATATAATGAAACACACAACATTACAACTTTATGAAATGAATAAAGATAATGCATTTTAAAGATGAAAGCTTTGTCACAAAGTAAAACAGTATAATACGAAACAAATAAATCCATACGAGGAATTCGTAGGACTACTTTGCTTAATATTATTTAAGCATGAATGTTGAAACTTTAAATCTATCATTATTCTATTAACAATGAAGGAGGCAATCTGTATTCGAATGACTTTTCACGTTTAAAGTGCTTTCGAATTTTTATCATTTTTGTTCTCGACTCGCAACAATGGCATATTTTAAGCAAACAAAGTTTTCTCGTCCTTTATTACGAAATCTTTCTTGTTTTTATGTTCGTCTAGTAGATTCTAATTTGTCTTACTTTGTGCTTATACTTTGTTTAATGATTGCCGTTTTACTCGAACGATGCATTCGAATAATTGTTTTCCATAAATTTTGTTGAAATATTAGATATCCCGGATTTTGCATTTTTCTATTGCCTTTTTCCTTTAATTTGTCTTTAAGCAGGAAAAAAAGAATTACAACTATTTCTTACTGTTTTTTTGATAATTTATGCTGTGGAAAGATAACAAAGAATGTGACTTTCTTAATCTTATTTTCTATTTTTTGAAGAAGTCATTTAATTACTTTCTCACATTCTCTCAGCATGTAGGAAAAATAAACTTTACTTCCTTACAATTTCTCAAATTGTATGCATTAATAATTATATATATTGGTTATTCATTTTAGTTTAATTGTTTATTACAGTAATGTAAGTATATCAGTGGTTCTCAAACTTTCAATACTTGCGACCCAATATTCAACCTTAATTTTCATCGCGCCCCCTTCATACAATAACAATGTATTGAATTCAATAATACGATACTTCGATGCTAAGGTGATGCTAAAGCTACTATAGGATTTAAACCTCTTGAGTTCTTCCCGTACATATATACGTCTCACTCCGCTAAAACGTTATTTTCCTTGGACGTATATATACGTCTGTCAAAAGTACGATCTTTTCTGAGCACTGCTATCCATAAAATTATTCCGAAGGCCTTGAAATGCAATAAAGGGGCAGTATTTGCGAAGAATGTACTTATTTCAGAGGATTTTAGTTATTGTTAGTTTTCTCCCCCCCCCCCCTCAATGCATTCCATAAGCACGCCTACGTGAATCGCATAACTTTTAACCCTTAACTTCCCACTGTTGGATTTCTACAACATATGATTAATTTTAATTTAACAGACTCAGTATTTTTTTAATTACCTACAAATCACTTATTTGAGAAAAAAAGATTACTGCAATGGAATATATGCTAATTTTGTCACTAGATAGCACCGCATTTTTTTGAGAAATCACAACAATCATAGACATGTCTAATGGCTAAAGAATTGTGTTTTTGGTATAAAAAGAATCCATTATATTTTAAGCTTCCTCTTGTTTATTGACGAAATAAATTACCAAGTAAGAAATTTTAACATTTTATGTTCATTTAAAAGTAATTTTGATTTTCTATTGGGAAAAGTTTGAAAGAAATTTGATTTTAATTATATGTTGCAGGTCTGCAACATTGGTCTTTGGTTATCATTTTGACATGGCCAAAACGCGTATACTAACCCAAGATGAAATTGAAAGATATATGAACAATTTGGACGAATTAAGTGAATTAATTGAAGATGGAATTGAATATTCTGATGATGATGTTGATTTTTTACCTGATTGTGTGTCATCTATTGAAGATTCGGATAGCGACAGTGAAATTAGTGTTGGTTCACAAAATTCAATTCAGAATATAAAAAAATTCGATAATGATGATAATAAATTAGACAGAAATATTTCAGTCAGAGAACCTTTTTTAAATTTAACTTTTAAGAATAATAAAACATTGTCAAGGAATAATGGAAAAATCAAAACATTTCATTGAATGAAGAAGTAATAAAAGTCTATGGAGATGACACGCTCCCAAGAGAAATTATGGATTTGAACACTCCATACCAATTTTTTGGACGGACGAGATCATAAGTAACATTTATGAAGAGAGCAAATGATATGCTATCCAAAAGGATCCAAGTAAGCTTTTGACTTCATCAGAGAATGAAATAATCAATATTTGGGTATTTGTATTTATGCATCTCTAGTTCACTTTCCAAACTATGGAACATACTGGTCAGAAGAGCTTGGATTTGAACGAATTAAATAAACAATGCCTCTTAAAAAATTTGAAACTATTAGACAGTATCTCCATTTTAATGTGTGTGTGTGTGATAATGATAAACATCTACCGAGAGATCATTTTAACCATGATAGGCTACATAAAATTAGTCACCTTTATGATGATCTAAATAAAAATTTTGCTAAAGTTCCTTTAGAAAGGCATCTATGGATCGATGAGCAAATATGCTCAACTAAAATAAGACATTATATAAAACAATACTTACCAATTAAGCCACATAAATGGGGATTTAAATTTTTTGTACTTTGTGGGTATCAGGTTTTGCCTATAAATAAGAGATATATTCAGGCCAAGAAAATTACGAAAAGTATAGGCAGAAGGGTGAACCAGATTTAGAACAAATGTTTAAGACTAAAAGATGCAAAAGGACTGCCCGATCCGTTCCATGTAAGGACATTCGTAGAGATAGTATAAATCATTGGCCAATATGGTCAGAAAAGCGAATACTGTGCAAGTTCCCAAACTGCAAGGGCTACACTCAAACTGAGTGCGAAAAGTATAAAGTAGGACTTTGTTACAACAAAGTCAATAACTGCTTTAAAAATTCTCATTGTATGTAAGGCTAGGGCAATTTATAACAATGAATAATAAAATCCTCATATAAAAAGAAGTTTTGTAATTTACAGCACTATTGCGCAATGTTGCACTTCTGCAACAAACAAAAAAATGACTGAAATTCAATTCAAAACTGCTTAATTTCTTTTTTCATATTTTTCCCTTTTATCATTACTTGAGAACTAGCTGATATAATTTTTTTTACAGAAATTTAAAAAATATCGAAGTTAAGGGTTAATCGGTAGTTAAGGGATTAAATATAAACCGCACAAATTATCAAGACAAGTATTAATTTTTGCATATAGTTTTATATGTGACGCAACCATGGTATCACTGGTAATTATTTACTTGTTCTTAACTTAGTATTGTTAAATTAATTATGAAATACATTGTGCAGTTCTGATACTTTTATAAGTGTATTATATCAGTGTAAATATGCAATCTATTTTTTATTGTGTCAGAATGTATTTTTTGTTTGTTTACTTTCAGTAAATTTGTAATTGTTTTTAAATAGTCTTTTGTTTTCGACTTTCAATTTGCTCGCACCCCCCTCGTACAGTTATCACGCCCCTCAAGAGGGGCGCGCTCCATAGCTTGAGAAATGCTGAAGTATATGCATACATGTAGACGAAAGAAAAGAAAAGCATCCAGTTGATTAGATTAATTATGCCAAGCACTTGGAACATTTATATAAAAACCTGTAAAAGAACTAATGCATTTAGACTTCTCGTACTGGTAGTGAGAAACGCTCAAGACTTTGTGGAAAAGCATTTATTATAATATGTAAAAAAATTCGTGTAAAGTTAGCTCAATAGAGTTTTGATTTTTACTTAAATAAATGCTATGGAAACAGAAATATGCTAGAATTTTTATTATCAAATATATTTGATTACGAATATATTTCTCTGCCACAGAGTTACTTTGCTGTCAATTAATACTTATTTACTTATTCAGTGACACTCTTCTTATTTGATAATATTTTTTATTAGTGTTTAAGTTCATGACTCTGTTTGATTTTTTTAGAATTTACAGGTTTAGCTTATCAATCGTGTATTTTGAAACGAATTACTTTGTTACTAAACTATAATATTTGAGCCTTTATTATTATTAAAAGGCCTGCTTAAAAAAATTTAAATAGCAGAAATAATATAAGAATATCTTTTATTCAAATCATTTAATTTCTTCAGTTTTCATAAAATGTTTATCATTTTTATTTCACAATATTTTTTTAATGGAAACTTTGAATTTTTATTGCTATAAATAGAAATGTTAAAAGTCCTTATAACTTTTCTCGGTCATATCTTATCAAAATCTTTTGAACTTTTCCAAAGTAATTTTGTATTGAAATTATGATCAGTTAGAGGCCCTTGTTTTTCAATTCCTACTATTTGTTCAATTATGTGAAGTATTGTAGTAGCGTTGTCCGGTGTTGGTTTGTTGTCATATCTGGTTTATTAATGACGTTTACAGAATTGAGTTTTATCTTTTATTTTGAAGCACACATAGCATAACTGGTCAATCACTTTATATATTGACATCTATTTGTTAAAAAACAGGAAAGCAGACATATAACAGAAGCAACATCTTGACGGACACAATGCAAACACAATGAGCTGCAGTTATTTACATTCTTACATGATGACGGCAAGCAGACAAAGAGAGCAATTACGCAAGATTTTTGCTTTTATACCAGCAGTGCAAGCGCCTAATTATTACGTAATAGTAGTTCTGATTAGATAGAATAGGCATGACAGGGATTTCGGACTAGCCGATTATACGATTAAGATTACAATGTTATTTTTAAACTAAACAATTAAAGTTATTTTAAATATTAGTACAGAGTTAAAAAAAAATAAAAAGGATACTAGAGGGAATTATTATTATATATATATATATATATATATATATATATATATATATATATATATACCTAGTTGCACTTTTCAATTGTTAATAAAATATTCTATTCATCCATTCAAGTTCAAATACATTTTTTTAAACTTGTAGTGGATGACACTTGATGTTAATACAGCTTTTTTTCAAATACTAAATTCGTTGGTTAAACTTAATTAATTAATTAATTTTAACAAACACAAAAATAATAGTCCAACACCATACATAAAAAGGAAAATTGCTCGTTGCTTCCCTGTAATGCAATGGATAGCACGTTGGGCTTCTAATACAAAGGTCGTGGTTTCGAATCTTACCTGGGATAACCTAAATTCTGAGAATGTGATTTATAAATAGAGTAACAAACAAAAATATTTGACCAACACCATATGAAAAAAGGAAAAATCGCTTCTTATTTTGTGCCACATAATATTATAATTCTGTCATATGTTATACATATTTAAATTAATTGTAATTCTTTAATAAAAAAATAACTAAAATAAAATATTACTTTGTTGACCTAAGTAGAAATTGACTTAATTTTTTTTATATATGTATTATTTGTTTTTATTGTCAAATGTGAAAATGAATTGAAATATTTTATCTCCGCACAGAATCGGTATTTTAAAAAATTCAATAGATTTGTACATATGAGTTGCCTTCAGATTTTGTAAAAATTAATTCGTAATATTTTAAAAACTAATCTAGTGCAAGTTCTTAAATTTATGCTTAAACCATTTCAATTGTGTGAATAATTAAAAGTACTTCATTAACTGTGTTTGTTTCTGTTATTAAAAACATTTAATCGAAAAAAAAACTGATGTTTTCATGATAACACGATTATTTTGATGAAATCATAAATTCAAGACATACAAGAATAATAATTTATTTAAGGTATCCGACTACATTCAGAGCCGTGATTTTGCAAAAGCGTACTAACGAATTTTTTTTATATACTTAGTGTTACTTAGATTAGAATAGATTTATAAAGTTGTTTTAAGAATATTATTACAATAAAAAATTATTTAAATGCAGTTCTTTGGCAAAAAATATGCATAGAATTATCTACTTACAAAACATTCTCCTTCTATGAAACATGCTTTTATAGTAATAATATTTTGCCTATATAGAACTCAGAAATCTCTGTACATAGCCTGAACTAGTATGTTTGAAATATATGATTTAGAAGTAGATTTATCCATATTTTAATACATCAGAGTAAAGAAATTTGTACAAAAAACGCCTGTTATTATTTCAATTGGTAGTAACTCTAAAAATAATGTGAATTTTTTTAAAAATCCTATTTCAGACTCTGTAGAGAAGTATTAACTGTATATAGGCAAAATATTGTTATTACAGAAGCATTTTTCTTAAAAAGAGAATGTTTAGAAAATAGGTAATTCTATGTTCATTTTTTGTCAAAATATTGTATTTAAATAATTTTTTAATGTAATAACATTGTGAAAACAATTTTTAACGTGTATTCTAATCTAAGTGACACTAAATACTAAAAAAATATTATTTTGCATGCCTTTGCAATGTCATGGTTTTGAACGTAGTTGGATATCTTAAGTACATAATAAGTAAATCGTTATTATTTTAAATAGTGCTTCTATAACACTTCTTTATGATTAATAAAATAATATTCGCACAAGCAAAAATCTGATAATCAAATAACTATTCAGAGAAAGGAATTTTTTTTTCAAATATTTTCTGTAAGTCAAAATTCGTCATAAACCAGCGTTTCTCAAACTGTGGGGCACGTCCCCCTAGGGGGGGCGTGATAACTCTACGAGGGGGAGCGAGCATATTGAAAATTTGAAAACAAAAGATTATCTTGAAAAAATTATTAATTTACTGAAAGTAAGCAAAATAAAAACTTTCTGACATAATATACTGATATAATACACTTTAAATGTATCAGTACTGCATGATGTATTTTATGACTAATTTACAGAGATTAATTAAGAACAATTTTAATAATTATCAGTGACCCCGTTGGTTTGTCATAAATAAAATTGTATACAAAAATTAACATTTATCTTAATAATTTGTACTGCTTATTATTAACCCCTTAACTGCTGATTAAAAGTAAAACAATTTGCTCCCCAATGTCACCGTTTTCCACGTGCGCTTGCGTATGTGATATATTGAGGGGGGGTATGAAAAGGAATAAGTAAGGAAATCCTCTGAAACAAGTAAATCTTTCTCAAACACTGTCACGGTCTTTTTATTGCATTCCGTAGTCTTCGGATTAATTTTATGAATAGCAATGCACAGAAAAGATCGTATTTCTGTTAAACGTATATATACGCCTGGGGCAATTAACACTTTGGCTGAGTAAGATGTTTATATACGCCAGTGACACTTAAGAGTTTAATGTCCTATTGTAGTTTTAGTGTCAAATTATTGAATTCTCAATGTATTATTATTGCATGGAGGGGGCGCGATGAAAATTATGAACGAATATTGGGTCACAAATATTGAAAGTTTGAGAAGCACTGTCATAAACTATGAGAGTATAATCTTCTTATAAGCAAAATATAATACCGTACTCCTTGTTTATGTACAATTCATTCCACAGCAGAGAGAATTTAAAATATCTTTATAAAACTCAACTCCGCTTAAATTATTTCACTTTGAGAGAGAATTTCACGAAGCAAAATAAGGCGTAAATGCTGCGACCTTGATTCTTTCTCATGAACTGAAAAGGTCTTTTTGACAGCTTCTTGAGAAAAGTGCCCAGGAAAACCGGAAAAGAGAACGGGCAGGATTTCCGGAAAATTCTCCTGCCTTTTGATCCCGTCGGACAGTTTCATTGCTTAATGGATTCCGAACTCCAAAGAATTCCTCGTCTTTGTCATTTTTGTGAGTTTCTTTTATTCGAGAATGAGAATAAACTCCTTTGTTTGGATTCAGCTCAAGACATCTGCTTGCATTAACTTTGAATTATTCCACGTCTTTATAATTTGGAAGTATGCAGTTGAAATTAACTTTTTCACTTGATTAAATCCCCTTGTCTGTTAAGGTATATTACAATTTTATCAAACTATATATATTTGGATATCTGTTAAGTTATTTATAATACTCACTTTTATTAATAAATGTAAAAAAGAATTATTGATAAAAAAGTATTTTATAAAAAATTATAATTAAGTTGAATTAAGGGTTACTTAAATTTTGATACTAAAAATTAGAGCAATTTTGATATTAAAAAGTAAACGGTTAATGAATGGAACTATATGTGGCCTAAAACGAAAAAGACTATATTTGGCCCAGTACAGTCCTTCTCAAAGTTTAAATATTTGTGACCCAATATTGAAACATAACTTTCATCGCACCCCCTCCATAAAACAACAATTTATTTAATTCAATAATACTGTACTTTTACACTAAAGCTACAATACGACTTTAACCTCTTATGAGCCATCGGCGTATATAAGTTAGGCGCTCAGCTAAAGCGTTAATTGCTCTGGGAGTTTATATACGTCTTTTTGAAGTACAATCTGTTTTGTGCACGGTTATTCATAAAATTATTCCGAAGGCTTTGGAATGCAATAAAACGATTTTGACAATGTTTGCGAAGAATTTATTTCGAAGGATTTGCTTGTTTATTTCTTTCCTTCCCCTTCCCCTCAATGCATCACATGCGCGCGGCTACGTGGAAAATGGTGGCAT
>BMAV01013349.1:0-19973 GCA_019973955.1 Trichonephila inaurata madagascariensis
TTTTGGAAGCCGGGGAAATCATTTATAAAATTGTCTTGACACTGAAAAAAAAAATGCTCCCTAAAATACCAACGAGTTCTAAAGATGTGCTTAACTTGGTTGCAAAAATTATATAAAGGTCTAGAAAAAATAAAATAAGAAAAAAAATAAATAAATGAGATTTTTTTTATAAAAGTCTAATGTTACAAAAACAGTTCTGGAAAACAATTTGTCTCAAAGTGTCATTATTTTCATTAGATGAGGCGGATGTAAGAGATCTTTATATTGAAGGCTACGATTTTGATCCATCTTGCAATAAGCATTTGCTTTATTATCAAAAAGTAAATAAGCATAATTAAACATTTAGCACAAGATTTTTAATACGAAGTTTTATCCTTTTCTGAAATATATAAATGCAAATATAAATTACTATAGTATACTTTTTCTCACTTTTATAACTTGGTTTTTTTTTGTATTAAATTTATCTTTGACTTTTACATATGGTGAAATATGCCTCCCCCTCCCCTCTTCTTTTTCTTTACAAATAGTCCTTCATACTCAAGTTCTCAAAGAGTGCATCTAAGGTGCAGAAAAAAAAAGTAAAAAAAAAACCGAAGCATCCATGTTTATACTTCCTCTACAAACCCTTTATTTCCTACTTTAGCATGACTTTAAAACTGATGCATTTAAAGTTGAAATTTGTAAGGATTTCGTGCGCCAGTAAGACAAAACAACTTTGGGATAAAAGAAAGTTGGTTATTTCTAATTTTGACTTCACTTGAAAAGAAAACTACACTACCGTATGTGTGTTAAGTAGATTTATGCTCATATAGAGTAAATTTTTATGTTAAAAATTCTCTTGCATGTCTTTCAAACTTCATATTAATATTAAGTATTCAAATAAGTGCAGAGATTTTCTTTAAATTTACGTTTTAAAGAAAATAAGTTCGGCCTTATATTTTTTAACTAAAATAAATAAAACAATTGAAATTTGTAATTAAAAAAGGGAATCGCATGTGTCATTTTCGGATATGCAAAATCAGAGTTTCTTATTATTACTTTTTATGTTAGATCTGCCAAATTTTTATTAATTTGCAAAATTCATGTACTTTAAGAAATATGTATAGGTACTTTTAAATATATATATTTGAGCTACCACCCAGCCGTACATGGTGTTCTGATCTGAACGCTTTTGAGCATGTTTGATGGAGCACAGAAACAACAGTTGTCAGAATTATACTGTAGGTTGACCCTCGACGTTGGAGAACGCCATGACTGAAGAACGACAACGCCTCGTGTTTGTTTGTTAGAAGATAGATGAGCAAGACGGTTTGCATAAAGAAACGAAGGTTCTACAGCAACATCAATGTGTATATCATTTAATTGTAAAAACAATGTAAATACTAATACCATTATTGAATTATTGTCTTGTTCTGAAGGACAACTGACATCCTTATATATACACTCATTGACAAAAAAAAAATTAGCGCACCAAGAAGGAGTCGTCAAAATGAAGCGAAATTTTGCATACGTAATGACTACTTTGATATGAGTAAATTATTAGAAAATCAAAGAAAAAATATCATTTATTTCAGAAGAAAAAAGCAAAAGAACGGAGGATTTAATACCCTGTTTAACCCTCTCTAGCGCGAATGCATGAGTCGATACGATCAGCCATTGAGGCATACAAGTTCTGCCTGATGTCTTGAGACATTTCATTCCCTATTTGCTGTAACCTTGCCTCTAATTCATTCAAATGCGTGGAATGCCCAACTCACAGTCCCAAATGATTCCAGATACGCTCGATTGGAGTAAAGTCTGGGGATATGGCAGACCAAGGAAAGGTAGTAACAGTGCGGAGACAGTCTTGTGACACCCTTGCCACGTGACGCCGAGCATTGTATTGTTGAAAACTGGCTCCTGGGAGCCGTTGCATGAGTGGCAATACATGTGATTGCAGGATGTCATAGACATACCGCTGGGCTGTCATGGTGCCACGGATCAATACTAGGAGTGACCGAGGCATTGCCCTATTGTAGGCAATGGCACCCTATACCATCACACCAGCTGTGGGAGAGGTAAAGCAAAGACTGGATTAAGGCTTTCACCACGGGGACTCCACACACTAACACGATTATTATCACTGCTGAGATTGAATCTAGATTCGTCGCTAAAGATGACCTGGTTCATTCCGCTGTAGTCCAGTTTCCTCGTGCACGGCACCACTCCAAGCGGAGGCATCGATGGGTGGGCGTCAAGAGCAGCACTCGTAATGGGCGCCACGATCCCAAATGTCCTTCAGCCAGGCGCCTTCGTATGGTTCGAGAAGACACAGGGGCACCTAGTGAAGGGGCTACCTGTGCCTGGATGGTTGCGGATGAAGCAGTTGGCTGTACGTGTTCATTTCTTACGATGTGGTGGTCTTCTCGACGACTGGTCTGTCAAGGGCGTCCTGAGCCTGGTCTTCGTGTAAATGATATCTCTTGAATCCATTGGTCCCAACACCTCCTCACAACACAATCAGAGCGACCTAATTGACGAGCTACTCGCCTAACTGACCACCCAACTTCCATCATGCTGATGATTCTCCCCCTCTCAAATTGCGACAGCTGCTCATATTGTCTTCAAAAACGGAGTAGTGGCATGTCTACCTCAGCTCTTTCTTTGTAAACGATTCAGCACATTCAAATAAGCTTTGGTTTATACTTCACGGAGAATGACATTAAACGCCCTCTACCGTCTATACATGAAGTGAAACTTCTTTAGGCGCGAGAGTTAATGGGAAATTTGCACAGTTTTGCGTTAGGGTGAAAAACCGAACGGAAGTAGTAGATCCATCTTCCAGAATCGTCGCCATGGTGAGGAGATAGCGCGCGGGAGGGAAAAGGAGTAGGAGGCATCACGTGACTTGCGTCATATCCGTAAAAAAGTTGAACGTTTGCCATGGGGTTCAAAGGTATGGAGTGGAGTGGGCCTCTTGCTGCTTCAGACTAAAGGCACGGAGAGTGCTTGGATATTGGAGACATTGAGTGGGTACCCCGGTTATTCGTAACGAATTCGCGTGAGCATTTTCGTTGTTTTTATATAATAAGTATGCCGTTTTCAACGAATAAACGCACCCAAAATATTACCATTACATGGCTATTCCCATTATGGGTGTGTCTGGGGATTGT
Source organism: Trichonephila inaurata madagascariensis (assembly GCA_019973955.1). Classification (NCBI taxonomy): domain Eukaryota; kingdom Metazoa; phylum Arthropoda; class Arachnida; order Araneae; family Nephilidae; genus Trichonephila; species Trichonephila inaurata. The sequence goes on from BMAV01013349.1 coordinate 3,153, forward strand.
GTATGCGTCACTAACGTTCGCGCCAGAATCCATACTTATAGTGTCTTGTAAGCAAACACAGTCACTTCTGTGAGTGATGCATTAAGTTTATATAATTGAGGACTATTTTTTGCGCTTGTTGCATGAAGTCCACCATAAAAACACCGCGGCCTGTCCCAGATCACTGTTGTCATAATTTTGCGCTTTGATAGCGTTTGTTTGGCCTTGATCTTGATGGGAGAGGATGTGTGTCGTTATTCCATAGACTGTTGATTTCATTCCGGGATGATATGGAGGATACCCATATTTCATCTCCCGTAATGACTCGACTCAACACGTCATCCCCTTCTTCCTCGTAGAGTATCAAAAAGTCCAATGAAATGGCAAACCTCTCCCCTTTGTGTTCCGCTGTGAGTCGTCTGAGTACCCACCGAGAACACAATTTCTTAAAGTTAAGGTCTTCAGTCACAATTTTGAAACACCACTGACCGAGAAACGTCGGGAAATTCTAATGAAAGAGTAGTTATTGTGAATCTCCCGTTCTCACGAATTTTTGTTTCAACCACTTACATCAAATTTTTAGTGATTACAGAGGGCCGGCCTGAACGTTCTTCGTCATGGACGTTTGTTCGCCCATTTTTAAACTTCCTGAATCATTTTCGAACTTTGCTGTCACTCATTGCTTCTGTGCCATAAACTTTTGTTATCTGGCGATGAATGTATGCAGCCGACAAGTTTCTTACAGTCAAATAACGGATAACAGACCGTATCTCACACTTGGTGGGTGATTTAATCACCTTAAACATTTTAAAGACGCGCAGGGAACCTTACCGACTGCTACAGAGCTGGAAATGGTGCATGTGTGTTCGCAAAGGATACTGGTCTGTGATGCAGAGATTCGTCGCAGCGCACGCGCGAACAAAGGAAATATACGCGCTAACGGATCATAATTTAAAAATAGCCCTAGTATTATTATTTTTCATTTCCGTTGAATTATAATTAATTCTAGTTAGAAAGCCTAGAAAAAACGCAAAATGAGAAATAGAGTTTTGTGAAAGAAAAAAAAAGAAAACCGGCATCATGTCTAGTTGAGAGGTCACCAGGTAGTCCTGTCACAGCTGTTATGACCTTCATCCATAAAGTTTTAGTGCTGTACACACCAGAGCCTGCTGCAATCATTGGATCCAATGATGATAAAGAGCCGATTATCTTAACTGAAGACTTTAATGTTATTTTTGCTTCAGAAGAAGCAAAGCCATGTGACGTCTCTCGCGTCCTTCTGCTAACACATAAATCCTTTTGTTCTTTTGACGGCCAGATTAAGGCAAAACTTTTCCCAAACCCCAAAACCAAGAAGATAACGAAGATAATATGTAAATGAGAAAATACTATAAAAGGATAAAGCTTTGATGATAAGATATAGCGCGGCAGCTTAGAGATAGTAGTGTGGAATCATTCTGATCAATAGCACGGCAAGTTTAAAGATAGTAGTGTGGAATCTTGTAGATCAAGAGTTAGCAGTCCGATAGTTTTGGAAAGAATAGAAGCCTAATATAAAGAAGTTTTGGGAAACTTCATATATAAAGTGAATTATAAATATCTCTATAGGTGAAGGAAGGAGATCTGCAAAAGGTAATATTTGATATAAGTAATTAGATGAATCGGTTATTAATTAAAATTGAGATAAAGGATCTAGTTGCGTGATCTGACTTGAATACAAGGTTTTAAATTGGGTTTGACTCTCACTTTAAATATAGTTGTCAAATTAGAATTAAGTAATAAAAGTTTTCTTTAAAGGTATTAAGAACTACTATGTCTCATCATTTGATAATCCCCCTCAGCTTCCCGGGGAACCGGAACGCGTCATCACGGATGGTATGTCGCAATCCCGAACGTATATAATTCTGGGGTTTGGTAATGTGGTGGAAGTACTGTTTTCTGAAATGATTTTCGGGGCGAAACTTTTCAGAGTTTATCGGGGTATTAGAACATACAGTTATTGAAATCCCAAGTAATCTTCATGTGCTTATAAAAAATCATCTCAGGGGAAAGGGGTCGTTGTTAGTGCAAAATACAGCCCGGATTTTTTGTAAATGAATTGGGAAAGGGTTTTCCCGGTCAAAAATAAGAAAGAACTACAGTCCAATTTACGCATCCCAGCGGGGAAAAAATCAGGATCCCACTGATTTCGTTTATAGATACTAAAATAAAAGAAGTTTGAATTAGGGAACCCAACAGGTTGTGGATATATTTTAGTTCATCGAAACCCAGATCCAAGACTATGGAATGCCAATCCCAAAAAAGATACAACTTTTGAAGTCTTGGCTAAAATTTGAAGAGATATTCTTGCAAATTACAAAGGGTTATCAGAACGATAATATAGAAAAAACAGGGCAAAAAGCGCATAGGATGCCTAATTTTGAAGCTAATGGTAAAACTGGAGGAATTCTGAAAAAGGACGAGACCAAATAACAAAAAATGAGTTTTCGAGAATAGCCTCAAAATAATAAAGGTTGAGGGGGGAAAAAGGTTTCAGAACAATGACGGATTCAACAACAGGGGTTTCCATTTCGAAATGAGGGAAAAGGGTAATTTTAAAAGGGGGCCGTAAAATAAGGGTTTAGTGAAAATTTCAATCGAGGCGATAGGACCAAAAAAGGGGGGAATTAAATATTGTAAGGTTAATGATCAACCTCAAGGGGGGGCGAAAGAGACTTAATTTCTCCGATATGTATATCACCCGTAGAACTTCCTCACGTTCCTATTTTATTAAAATAACTTACATTTTTGAAGCGCTATGGGACACCGGAACGAATAAATCATATTTATAATATCGGAAGAAGTATATAGAAAATATTTGTTACTTTCTATAAGCAGAATTAAAAAATCGCGAGCCCAGGTAATAACAGCACAGGGGTGCGAAATGCAAAACAAGGGGATTGGAGTGAATATTCGGATCAGACAATTCGAAAAGGGAATTGGTCATTTCATGTGTTGAAGATTTAGAATACCCATGTATTCTGGTATCGATTTCATAAATTATAGGGTCCAAGAATCACAGTATTAGATTTTGATCAGAAATCGTTGAAAAGGCTAAAAATTCACTGGTTGAAGATAATAAAGTAGATAAAGGGAAATTACACGTTAATGGGTCAGAAATAAGGTTAAACATGGTGGCTAAAGTTTTTACCGAAAAAGCATGAAAAGGCCATAATTGGTGATAAAATTAATTGGCATAATCAGGTTGGTACTTGCCGCTGGGAACGGTGTAACAAGAACAGAAAAATGACCAAGGGTAGGTCATATCTATAGATATTTAGAAAACCCGGAAGATAACTCGGTTAATGCAACGATAATATGTGAAGGTGATTACGATTTCCGTTTTAATTGAGAAGGATTGTTATTTTATGCAACGCAACGTCATTAGGTGAAATATGTATACATTCCAAAATCTTTAGGAATGAGAAATAATAGAAATTTCGCGGTAAGAAGCGAAAATTGCTGAACCACTTAGGCAGATTTAAAACGTATCATAAAATTCGGGACGTTTGTTATTTCCCGTACACATGAGAAAATTCATTGATCAATATGTCTCTACGTACATATGGTACTTAAGTTAACTTATAAAAACGCGTTACCAACTGGTCGATTAAATCAATTATATCGAATTACATCGAAGATGAGATAGTGACGTTAAATTTGTGGGCCCATCTATATCGAAGAATAAGACGGCAACACTTTATATTTTTAGTAATAACCGATCATTTCAACAAATGATGATACATACCTCTTAAAAGGCCTCATCTCGTATTATAGCGGCGGATATTTTTTGATAGCATAATATAGCGTTGAACCAATAAAATTAATAAGTGATAATGGTGATGCAATTTATATCCGAGATTTTGAGCACTTAGAAGTGAAAGATTAGGCATAAGGCATGTGAAGACTTCTATTTGCATATCGACCACAAGCAAATCGAGGACTGAAAAGAGTTAATCGAGATATGGTGCAAGTGATTGCAAATTATGTTAATGATCAACACGATACTTGGGATCAATTCTTACGTGGCGGTTTGCTTACGCTATTCGTACAGCGTTGAATGGCGCAGCAGGAAAAACACCTGCTGAATTATTTTTTAGGTCGAAAAGGTAGATTACTGTTTCAAAAAACTAGTTATGATATCCCGGAGAAAGTTCAAAAAATTCAAAACATAGAAAAGCTTTAAGGAAGCTAGACTAAAGTACGAAAATTAAACAGGAAAGGTGAGGAAAAATATTATAATGGGCATTAGAAAAAGACATAAAAGTAAAAGGTAAATGATTGGGTCTTATTAGAAACACACACCCGGTAGGATTCAGCGGCTAACAAAGTATGTGCTAAATTTAAACAAAATTTGAGGACCTTATAGGTCTTAGAAGTTAAGATACATAAATAATATTGTGACAATATGGAAATCAGGAAAAAATTAACAGTTAACGTAGATCAAATAAGGGAAATATATCGTCATAGGAAATGTGACGAGGTCGAATTAGGAACGTGTAGTAATTATAAGGAATCAAAGTCAGAGGAAACTCGTACTTCGGAAAAAGTACATCAAGGATTAAATGAGTCACAATATGGGAAAGAAAAATCTGCGGTGAAACGTAAGTTAGAGGCAAAAGTTAGTAACCAATCAAATCCAATATAAAATACAGAGAGGACCCACATAAAACAAATCACTGGTCAGATCACTTCCTAGTTCATTTGAGAATGAAAATAAAACAAAAGGATAAAAGAATAATAGGGGGTGTTAAAGATCACGTGTCCAGGGGGGCAAGTGGACCACAAAGAAGTGGCAAAGAAGGGAACCAATAAGCAATAATAAAGACAAATGTCGTAGTACTATTTACAGAAGCAGGAAAAAAAGAGCGAGAGAATGCACAAGTTCCAGATAAATCAGCTTACAATCTAAGGCCACGACGGAGAACAGAAGAACCCCGACCAGCCAAGGAGACGAACCAAAGGGAAGTCAAGAAGAAGGGACGACAAAAGGAGATTACAAGCCCTACAACAAAGTTCAAGTACAACCGAGGGAAAGGTGGTACTTTACTCATCGTTGGACGTTATGGTTGGAGAAAACATATAAAAATCAGGTTGTATTGTTTCATTTTTTTATGATCTTCAACAAGTGGTCCGGAAAAATTGTGCAAAGAAGAAGGAATACTCGGACGGTGCTTAAAGTTATAAGCCAAGTCAAACACTACAATGAGTGTTTATTTAATTTTGGAACTTTTGACTTTGTTAAAAAATTTTTTTTTTCTGGAGAAAACATTTGTAATCACACATTTGTTTTGCTTCAATGCTTAGCGACTTCATTGAGATGCAGCGAAAATTCTTTGGTTGTTGTTATAATAGTTTATTGAAAAATGTTTGTAATTGTATAATATGTGTATATACATATGTTGTTGTGTATTGTTACGTATTATGAGGCATCTGGTTCCAGAAACGCGGCGTAGTCAGGGCACTAACAATAATAATATGGCTGCGCAGCTCATTGGGAGTTTTTTGGAACCAGATGTGGGATGGAATGAAAATTTATTGTGATATATAAATAATATATAACAGGTACTGAGAATTGATTGATATTATGGAAATAGAGACTCAAAAAGGTTTTCATTTCAGGGAGACTTGACCCTGAAAATCCTGAAAAGTATGAAATTTATAGCTTCAACAAGAAAGGGAGCGGAAGTTCCAAACTCCATATGCAGTGTTAGATTCAAAGAGATTTGGGTCTGCGCACCCAGAATATTTTTGAAAATTTAAGTGTATAAAATATTTTTGTAATTGAATGTTAAAGGGTGAGGTGGCATAAATTAAACAGTAATTATTAATGTTGACTGGTTATTGGAGTAAAATTGTCACGAGTTTAAATTTAAATTGAATATTAAAATTTGAATTCTAAGATGAGTAATGAAAATTAAAGTCAAGATAAATATTGGAAATTATAAAAGTTAAAATGAGGATTTAAGATTAAAATTGTAATGAAAAGAAATTAAAGTCAAGATAAATATTGGAAATTATAAAGTTAAAATGAGGATTTAAGATTAAAATTTACAAATAAAACTCAGAAAGACGAAGAAGAAATTTAGAAATAGAGATTTAGACGTAATTTATTAAGGACATTGAGAACCCTTAAGTAAATCACGTTTTCTTCTTCTTGGAGGGTTGTGACGTCTCTCGCGTCCTTCTGCTAACATAACCTATGTTCTTTGACGGCCACGATTAATGGCAAACTTTTCCAATAATACCAAGAAGATAAGAAGCAAGATAATATGTAAATGAGATATACTATAAAAGGATAGGAAGCTTTGATGATGATAAGATATAGCGCGGCAAGCTTGAGAGATAGTAGTGTGGAATCATTCTGATCAATACTTACGGCAAGTTAAAGATAGCTTAGTGTGAATCTTGTAGATCAAAAGTTAGCAGTCAAATGGTTTTGGAAAGAATAGAAGCCCAATATAAAAGTTGGAATCTTCATATATAAGTGAATTATAAAAATATCTCTATAGGTGAAGGAAGGGAGATCTGCAAAAGGTAATATTTGATATAAGTAATTAGATGAATCCGGATTTATTAATTATAATTGAGATAAAAGGATCTAGTTGCGTGATCACGAGCTTGAATACAAAAGGTTTAGTGGGTGTTGACTCTCACTTTATTATAGTTGTCAAATTAGAAATTAAGTAATATAAGTTATTCTTAATAAAAGTTGTGTATTAAGAACTACTATGTCTCATCATTTTGATAATCCCACACCTCACACCTCTAGCTTACGCTTGGAACCGGAACGACATAGTCATCACAGGATGGCTATGTCGCACCATTCGTGAATTTTTAAATGAATATATATATATATATATATATATATATATATATATATATATATATATATATATAACTCACTGAACATAATAACTCACTGAATATAACAATAAATACTGATGCCAGAGGAGGAACAAGATACGACACCAAGATTGATGCAGTTTTCTCTAACTTTTTCTTGATTGACAACAATCGAGGATTTTTATATCCTACTTCAGTTACCACATACTTATTATGTCTTTTTTAGAAAATGATGATGCAGAAAATTGAATAAAAATATTATATTTTCATACAGTAAATGCTGAAATTTTATTTGATTAAAGTAAACTCTTCCAGCAGTTTAATATAATTAGATTTACTCCTGCATTTACGGCCAACGTCTAAAGAAGTTTCACTTCTATCGCGTGGCTTTCCGCAATTTTTTTTTTTTTGTGACGCTTGGTCGTTCATCAGCGAGGTGTCTACTTCTTGTCTCACCGTTATTTGTCTCCTTTGCATAAGTACTAAGAACATCAAAACACGAATAACCTACTAGTCATTCAGTTTCAGAGATACTCGTTCCGAGTCTTTGAGCTATTACAATCGTATTTGCTCTCTTTCAAATTTCTTTAGACCAGCGGCATTTCTCCTCACTCTCAAATTAAGTGCAAGTAAGATAGCTTACCTCCTCCAGCAGCAGTTAAAAAAACCGTTCTCTCTTAATCACGTGGTTTCCACATCATCTAGGCGATTTCATTGAAATATGTGAAAGTGCTCATAATGTTTTGGATCCATGGTGTATATTCTATTTAAAAATTAAAAAACGTTTTGTTACATATTAAAGAGATGGAGGGAGAATTGCAAATACACATATCAGACATGAAATACACTGCAGATTATTTAAATCGCAACAGCCGGAAGGAAAACAAATGAAGAAACACTACTTATTTTACGCATACAGTGTAATGAGAATGAAAATGCTATTAAATTTGGTGAAAGTTTGGGAGCGCAAACACGGTCTGAATTTAATACACTCAGCTGCCCCCTTGTGAATTAAAACGGTCCCAATTCATTTAAACATCGAGTCGAACTAATATTGGATGACAGATACGGGAAAGTCATTCAGTACTGTTTTAAACCTACACCACACTTATGTATCGCAGTGGCTGAACAGCGGTAGTGGTTCATGCTCTCAAAAAAAAACCATAACCAGATGTTTCCAGTTGATGAGATATTTGGAAATCATGCTAGAATGGTCAACAGTCGAGCACCCTTTGTGTCAAAGTTTCAAGATATGACAGGACAAATGCATCCTTGGAATGACTCGTTGAGAGGCGACTTTTGCGTAGCCTCGAAGATAGAGTACAATAGCCGGTTTGAGCAATGAAACTGTTCAGATTATCGATGACGTGAACCAGAGGTGTCTTGTAACCCGTTTCTACTACTAGGGGCAGAGGTAGTAATAAGATATTAAATGCAAGTAGGCCGCATGTGCGACATCCTTCTTTGAACACAGATACGCCCATCCCGATGCTGCTCGCCTAACTGGTATTTATCTGAAAAGATGACAGAGTAACACACTTATATTCAGTTTTGTCGTTGCACACACCACTGCCGCGGCGCATTTCTGTGCTGCAGTGCCAAGGAAAGTCGCAATAATGGTCGCCATGCAGACTATCCGTGCTGTTCTAAAAGTATTCGCTCTGCGTATGTGGATTGAGCCCACTCTGCGATTGAGCCCACTTCCTGATTCATAGTCAGTGATATGGCTGTACGATCCTACATGAATGACTTGATAACATGTCTGTTCCCTTGGACATTAGGAGCGGGAGGTAATTGAAATGGGGCTTGACATTCAGTGTGATCTTCCTGAATACACTGATTCCATAATCGCATGACAGCCGTTAGATTCCGACCAATTCGACGAAACAATGGACTCCATTCTCGATAGGTCACGATACAACCACTATCGAATTGTGACACGCTCTGGCAGTAATTTATACTAATACGAGGTACCACAAACGCTTTGAATTTGAGCTTTGAAATGTGTACAAACTGTTCTTCTGAGCCGGCCTCACCTGCTCACATCCTGGAATGTCTGGGGCTCACCAAGCAGGATTTAGCTGACGATCCTTTGTTGGTGTTGCATTTTTTGAGAGTGTACGAAGTCATGGACCTGGTCTAGAACTGCTGGCCAATAGGGGTGTGCAACAACAACAGCAACTCAGGATTTTCTCACATCTGACCAACATCCAAATGTGATTTCGGAATGAAAAACTCGTCGCACACTTTTCTTTTTATACGTCATTTTAAATGTCTTTTGCGTCGTTCTGTTGCGCGTAAATTCTAATCAATTATAAATTCCAGCGTCTTCATCCTTTTCTACGAATTTGACGTTTGTATCATCCTTCATTCAGGATACTAACATTTTAACTTCCATTTTATATGAAAGAAAATAAAAGAATACAATGTAATGGAACACAAGAATCTCATGTCAGCAAATGATTTGAAACTGAGGGCTAGATTTGGGAGGGGAGGAGCGTTGAACTAGCCTGATGATACCACCATTTAAGTTTTATTACTTGGTAAGCTATTGTGAAAGTATCCAAAAAAGGAGCACATGAACAAAACCTCAAAGTAGTTGAATAAGATAAGGTACCCAAATGAAATTTTGAAAAATATATTTAAGTATAACGTAATAATTATATAAAACCATTACACTCAAAGACCTTCGAATAAATGACAGTCATAAATTAAATGTAAACCTACCATCAGCTAACTAAAGTGTAGATCTTAAACACTCGAAAAAACACGTTATAAATATCAGAATGCCATAAAAGATATGGGCTGAAGTGTACTGGTTGGTTGCGTAGAAGGTTGAATTTTAAGTGGATTAGTATTTTAGACTGTGTTTCCAGAAAATACCAATTGTGAGAAAAACAGGTCTTCACCACTGGTATGCTAACTCTGTGATCCTAATATTGTGGAATGTTTTTTTAAAAATAAAGCAAAATTCTTAAAGACAATCAATGTGTTTATGATGTGTATATGTTTTTTAAGAAATTTGTGTGAATATTATGATCCAAATGATTAAATAAGAATATTTCTTAACCTGGCACTTCTCGCGCAGGGTATGTCATATCCAACGTCAAACTTTTTTCGACGCTCCTTCTAAATCTTTCTTGGAAAATGGATTGTTTCTCGTGTTGATAACTTTAAGGCCTTATCCTTTGAGGGGCCTTAGCTTGTAGGTGAATTCTAAATATATTTTTTTGGATACCGCTTCGGGCATGTCATCCCCTGAGCATGTATCACCGTTACAGTTCTGAATGCATGAACACGTTTTAAATATTCCTTATGCTTTGGCGTATTAGGGCAGTTTATGATGAAGAAATGTGATATTTAAATAATTTAATAGATACAGTATTTAATAGATATAGTACAACAGTATTTTCAAATGATAAAATTCTCTTAGCGTTTAAGATGACGAAGAATAAAATGATGAGGATCATAACAGCAAGTATGATTCCTCCACAGAAATCGATCCAGATGAAGAAAAAGGAGACACTGTTTAAAGAAAATGTTTTATATGTAGACACACAAAAACATTGGGGAAGAACTTAATTTTAAATCAGACAACTGGTACACATCTTATCCACTTCCAGATGAATTTTTGAAAAAAAAGAACTATTGCTGGAACAATTTAAAGAAATTCCAAAATTTTTAAATTTAAAGAATAGAGAAGCTTACTCATATATGTTTAGTTTTAAAAAGATACAGATTTAAAAAAAAATTATGATTCAGTGAAAACATCGCATTTATTTACGACGAGATTAAAGGGGTGTATAAACTATGAACTGAATGCCCTTATAAAAAGAACAGAAAATTTTAATTTACGTGTGAAAAGTGCAATAAACATATTGTATTTCCTACTTTCCTTCCTTTTTAACTTTTGTATACTAATTTTACGGTAAAAACAGAATGTAAACTCCTTTGGGTATGAGATACCTACGCGAGTGATGCCGAATTAATCTTTATTATTTCAAAAAACATTTTGATGTTTTAACATATTTATGTTCTCATTTTGTAATTTAATGCGTTATCAATTTAGTAAAAGTTGAAGAGAAATAAATTTATAAATAAAATATGTAAATGGATTGCACAAATTTTACAGTTACTCAATTTAATTTAATTTTATTAAAAGAATCGTAAATTTAAATAAATAAATAAAATTATCATTACAAATTTTCAATGAAATTGTCTTTAATGCTAAAATTAACAATTTAAAGAGAATTTACACAAGATAATAAAAGCATTAAGTTACAGTGATTCATACATATTTTAAAAATATTTTCTTTTTTCTTTAAAGAGGGTCTCAGGGGTGTTAATTTTGTAGAGGTCGAAAATATAAACCATTTTCAAACAGGTATAACTTTTAAATTTAAATTAAATTAAATGATTCGAAACTTTTACTATTTATAAAAGAATGGGCTTCAGAAAAGTATAAAATGTTTAAAATATATTAATTTAAATCATAAGCATATGAAAATTCTAAATATTAAATTTTTGCGTTGAGCACCTATTTTCTAAAATAGTAGCCTCTGATGTATAAAACTTTATAGAATTATAAATATATACTCTTTAAGGCCTATAATTTGTATTATATATCTTTTGTATTTCAAAATATTTGTAAAACATTGCAATTTTTAAATATTTTAAAAAATGTATTTTTTATTATTAATATATGGAAGTTATTATTATATTTATAAAAAAAAAGCTACAGTGTAATGAAATACATTTAACTTTATTAATCAACTTATAGAGTAATTAAAGCTACTATTTTTTGAAAATAGTATGCGCGACGTAAACTTGTCTTATAGAAAAGTTTCTATTTTCATATGCTTATAATTTTAAAATTATGATTATATTTTTTAAAAATTTTATACTTTTCTGAGTCCCTATTCTAATAAATAATGTGTAAAAGATTCGAATTATTTAATTTAAATTTAAAAGAAAATTTTACCTGTTTGAAAATTGTTTATATTTTCAGACCTCTAGAAAAAATTTCTTACCCTTGAGACCACTTAAAGCTATGAAGAAAAAGAACTTAAAGTGATCAATATGAAGAGTTTACAATTAAATGTTCAGTAGATTGGTTCATAAAATGATGACTAAATGGGAAAAAAAAAAGGAAAATTAAGATTTCCATTTGGAATTCAAAAAAACTCAAAGGAATGAGCCAAGTTAATGATGTTTCACCCTTTTCTTTTTTTAAATTTTTTCTTATCCATTATTTAATGAAATTATTTTTCCTCATTCCGATTGAAAATTAATTTTTAGAAAGAAATATGGAAACTAAATGGGAAAAAATTTTTAAAAAAGATAAGAAATAAAATATATAATGCTACCCTTTAACTAAACATTTAAAAACGTTTAATAATCCCCCCTGATAGTTCAAAAATTGGGAAAACATTGTTTAAAAAAGTAGAATTTAAATGGATTAGAGTTTGAATAATTTACAAAATGAAAAATTAATTGCGTGGATGTTTGTTTTAAATTTAAAAGAAAATCAAAATAAAAAAAAAAATATGTGTTGCATTACTTGATTAAAATATTATTTCAGAAAAAAATCAAAGAATAAAATAAAAAAAAAAAAAAAAATACCCCCTTTCCTTTACCCTTTTTCCCAATAATTGTAATTGTAAATTGCATTTTTTTTTCTGAAATTCTTAAGCAATTTTTAACTTGTTCATGTTTAGATATTGTTTTTTAATTTCGTAATATTTATATGAATAAAATATTTTAAAAACCATTTTTTTCAATCAAATTTAAAAAGAAGTAAATTTCTAGGTAAAAAAAAATGCCTAAGATTTAAATAAACTTTTTTCCTCGAAATATTTACCTTCTTTTTAAAAAGTAATAAATCAAAATTAATAAAAGCGGGTTTTTTTATCCAAAACTTAAAATTTTTTTAAAAATTATTTAAAATTTTTTTTTAATTTTTTTTTTAATTTTTTTTTTATAAAATATAGATTCCCTTTTATAATTAAAAATTTTTTTTCTTTTTTTTTTTTCTACGGTAATTATCATATATAAAAATTTCAATTTTTTTTACAGCGCATTTCCATTACAGAGATATAAAAAGAGGGGTTTTTCGGTTGTAAAATTTTAATAATGTTTTTGGTTTTTTTAAAAAGTTTCGGGGGAAAAAACAAAAATATTCCACTTTTATATTTATTTAAAGGGGAAAAACACTCACAGAAAAAAAAACTTTTTTTTAGATTGCCCTGATTCAAAACGAACAGTAAAATCCTTTTTAAAAATTAAAAAATCCCTTTGAAAAATTAAACAATCCGTAAAAAATACAAAAATAAAAAAAAAAAATAGAACAGAAAAAAATTTTCACACAAAGAAACAGTAAAAACATCGAAAATAAATTCAAAATCCTAAATATTTATTTTTTAAATATTTAAAGATATTAAAACTTCAAACTCTTTCACAGAACTTGCAAAAAATTTTTATAGTAAGTATGTATGTGTTTATAAAAAATTTATTCTCAATGTGAATTGTATTTTAGGGCTTCTTATTGGGGCAACAAAAAAAAATATTGCTTAATGGTCTGTAAATAACTAAGATAACTTTATATATTTTTATACGTCTAAGCACTTAAACAAAAAATACAAGAAAGAACTAGCCGGGAAATTTTAAATTTAAAAAATTAAAACCATTCATGGTGATAACTCTAAGTAACAAAAAAGATTTTTGGGACAAATAATAATAGTCATGGGGAGGAAAAAGGGGAATTTAAAGCAACGTATTCATCTTTATATATACATTTACTACAACCCGACAAAACGGTTTTTCCTGTACACACGTCTTAAATCCGAAAAAATTTTAAACCTTTTTTGAATAAGTTGTAACAATCTGGGCCGTTTTGATGAAAGTTTTTTAAAAAAGTTATTACAATACCGACATCACATTTTACAGTTACCTTAATTCGACCTATCGATTGCGTGCGGTAAGTGTATACTATGAACTAATTTGAATATAGTAGAAGCTATTCCCGAATAGAAACTTGTTTTTAATTAAATGAAAAAAAAGAAAAAAACTCGAGGTAACAGGTATATTTTTAATTCACAATAAATAAATTTATCGTAATGCCATTGAATGCACAATATTTGGGTTAATCCTTGAAGGGTATAACGTGCTTGTCAAAGTTGCAATATTCGGACCCAATATTCAATCATAATTTTCATCGTGCCCCCCTCCATACAATAACAATGTACTGAATTCAATAATACTATACTTTGACGCTAAAACTACGATATGACTTTAACCTCTTAAGCCCCGTGAATATAAACGTCTCACTCAGTCAAAGCGTTTATTTCTCCAGACGTATATATACGTCTTTCCGAAGTACGATCTTTTCTGTGCTCTGCTATCCGTGAAATTATTCCGAAGATTTTGGAATGCAATAAAAGGACCTTGATAATGTTTGCAAAGGATTTACTTATTCCAGATTATTTTTGCTTCTTTATTTCTCCCTCTCCCAATACATCACGTGCGCGTGCCTACGTGAAACCGGTTGGCGAATCTCGAAACTTTTGATCGGCAGTCAAGGTTTAGTTATAAACCGTACAAAAATTATCAAGATAAGTGTCAATTTTTGTTTTAAATTATATATATGACAAGCCCATGGGGTCACTGGTAATTAATAAACTTGTTTTTAACTTAGTATTGTGAAATTAATTATAAAATACATTGTGTAGCACTGATATATTTATAAGTGTAATATATCAGTGTAAATGTGTATTTTATTTTTTATTATGTCAGAATATATTTTGTTTGTTAATTTTCAGTAAATTAATAATTTTTTTAAATAATGTTTTATTCTCGACTTTTCAATAGGTTCTCGCCCCCTTGTAGAGTTGGCAAGCCCCCCAAGGGGGGCGCGCCCCACCGTTTGAGAAACGCTGGTATAAGCAAACAAATGTGATGGTTTGCCAACCCTCGGACACGCTAAATAAAATTAATTGGCCGGGGAAAACAAAATGTTTCACTCTTATTTTTTTTCTTGCCGCGCATTGAGGAAAAAAACACCAACAGGTAACACAATTATGCGTTTTAAGGTTTTAAATAATATCTTTTAACTAATTGCTATATCGGACCGAATTCTGAATCTGAACTATTCTCGAATCCGCTTGAACCCACACAAAAAATGCCATCAAAATAGGTCCAACCGTTTAGGAGGAGTTTAGTCACATACACACGCACAGAAGAATTATATATATATATATATATAAAATGAGTGTATGTTATTATAGAACGAAACTTTAAGGTGTTTTGATAAATTATTCTATTTTGGCTTTTCTGGGAGGGGGGGAATTGTTCCAACTATTCACACAATGCTTATTCAATATATCTACACCTTAAAGATCCACATCCTGTTCTAGAATCTTTTTACTGACTTCTTGGCATTTTTCCCGAGCAGAAAAATTGAATTGAATCTCAAAAATGGAGACAAACTCAATACCTTCCTTTAATATGTAGGTTTTCCTAAAACCGAGTTAATCCAAGCATGCCGAATAAGCTATTTTTGTTATTTTTTTTCTTTACGCTTTGTAAATTTATGGCTCTTGAGAGCGAAAAATAAAGTATAGAAGAACTTTTAAAATGTTTATGAACATAGAAGAAAACATCAAACGGGGGATATCTTTTTTCAGTGTTCGTCTGCAGAAGTTTTACAGATAAAGCAAATTTATTAGTATGGCGCTATTGCAGCGTTTTTGAAATAATACATAATGATGATATCGTTATACATAAGTCGTGAACTATGAATTTATCTCCTAAAGCGTAAAAATATCTCAAATATAAACCACTACGTATTTCTCATAAACAATTTCATTTTTTTATGAATTATGAAATACTTTCCTGGAAAATCTCTAACCAATATTTTCTCACCAAATATCTCAAATTAGATATACTGATCCATACTTAGGGATAAAAAAAACCTATAGAATGCTCAAGGAATAGAATTGGAGTTTATTTTAGTTTGAACAAAATATCACAATCAAGGGTGTCAGACTCAAAGTCTAACTTGACCAAAAAATACAAGGTTTAACTTAAGGTGGGCCGCAAAAAAAATCACTATTTATAGAGAAGTGAAAGTTTATTTCCAATAATACATTACAATAAACAAAAATAGAACATGAAAAATTTAATGTTTGCGTCCTGACACCTGACATCTCTTCTCTGCAACTATCTTTCCTATTTCGGGTGAAAAATTTTGATATTTTATTGTATATTATTATGTTCTGATATACTGACTGGGACTCAAAAATGTTCGTTGTGGGCCGCGAGTTTGACACCCCTGATCAAGACAGTATGCGAGGTACGATTTCTTTTATTGTTGTTGTTGTGACTAATGCCACCTACCTGACGAAGTCAGATCGAGGCCCGCGAAATTCATCGCGGCTAAGGGCTAGAGTTTGTAAGCCTGTCATTAGCCTTAGCTTTGAGCACCATGTACAGTAGATTGGGAAATACGATTTGGCTTGGTTCCACCCCAATTAGAGGAGAAAACCTGGGGGAGGGCCTCCACCTCTTCAGTTCCACCAACCACAGGAAGGATTGCGGGTCGACGGCTATTTAAGTACCCCCATGACGCAAAGGACTGATATTTACAAACATCCATGTCTTCTCCGGGGTTGAACCCAGTCCCACGGCAAGCAGTCAGCATCGCTAACCACTATACCGGTTGGGCGACACGATTTCTTTTAATCAAGGGTAGGCAGTGAATGTTGTTTCATAATGGATGCGCAATTTCGCTATAGTTTAAATTTTATGTTTTTTTTAAATTAAAAAGGAAAAAAGTTTTTTAATTTTGCAATCCGGGTTTTTAAAGGGACTTTAACACAAAATATAAGATCGAAATTTGGTGCGCTTTTTTTAAGTTTGTTATAAAAAAAAGCTTTAGAAAAAGGAGATGAGCAAAAAAAG
>BMAV01013350.1:30841-43055 GCA_019973955.1 Trichonephila inaurata madagascariensis
CTCGAAATCGGGCGATCCACTCGTGCACACAATTCATGGACGGTGCTTGATCTTCATAAACACGAACCAGCATCGCATAAGTTTCTTTTGGTGTCTTGCGAAGCTTGAAACAAAACTTTAAACTGATATTTTGTTCATTCATTTTCCTGTTCTCAGTTAATTAACAACACACTAAACAAGGACTTTGTAAAACAAGTCTTACACGGTACAATAACGACGCTTAACTGAATAATGGTGAGGGCAGATGAGTAACACATACCGCTATGCTTGTGCAACGTTTTTTTTCGCCAGTATTGCCAGATCAGCCGTTTTAACTTCATTCAACGAGCTTTATTGTCGGAGGTTGTACATCCGACTTTAGTTTTACATGATTGATAAGTTACATGGAACACACACACACACACACTGTGTGTGTAAAATGACGCAAACACATAATATATTTAAAAAGGAATTGTGTTCTATACGTTCTTGTAAGCCATGTTATATGAAATTAAGAACGTATTTTAAAAATTGCATAAATTTATCACACAGCTTAAATTTTTTTATGCTTCATTACATAATTTTAAAAAAAAAATGAGGAACGCATACATATTACTACAAAAAAGGACAGTTAATTAATGATATTACATTATTCACCGCTATTTGTATTTAAAGCATTTGTTAATATTGAAATAAGTAGAAATCGACATTTTCAATATTGGCCTATATTACCTGCTATGTTAAAATACATTAAAGGTTCTCCTCTAATAGTAACATATTGAAAGATAGAACTGCCTATAGAAAATATTGTGGTTTTAGCTTACTTTTTTTTATCACAGAAAATTTTATTTTTATTTATATAACTGTTTCGGTTTAGAAAATTCTTCATATAATTTTAAGTACCAAACTAAACAAATATTCATACCATGCGGTAAACTTATGTTTTAGCTCACGTTTTAATTAATATTTCAAAAATTATTTGTTAGATTTGTACAATATTTATTTTTCAAAGGGTGAACCATTAGTGGTGAATATTTTAATCTCGTCCCACTTTTTCAGGAACGATCAAAAACCCTAAACCATGTTAAAATAAATTTAAAGAAAAGGAAAATGATTGTGTTATTTGAAAGTTGTAAATAAAAAGACCGTGCACAAAGTGAAGTTGGTATACTTTTATATTTTGTTGCTCAAAATCTTCCATTCGTTATCAAAACGGGATAAAAAAAGGCAAATAGTGGTGGAAATTATTACGTAGTAATTTAATAATTTTTTTAAGGATAATCACTATTATATAATATTGAACTTTAACAAATTTCTCTTAAACTAATAAAGAGATATTTTAATTTTTTCGTGATAACAGAAAATTCCTATAGGGAGAATTTAAATAAATATAAAACTTTTTCAAAAGGTACCTGTGGTTAAATATTTTGATGAAGTCCATAAGGAAATTATTAAAAAAAATTTAAGGCTACATTGTACCCCAAAAATAACAAAAAAAGTCTTCTTTTTTCTGGCTTATATTATATAATTGGAAAGTTTGAGTTTCAAAGATATTTGAAGTTTACTGTGTTCAAATTTCGGTGTAATATTTAAATCTTTTTTTTTTAGTTTTAAGTGATTATTAACTTCAATTTCCAGTATTAAATACATTTTTCGTTGTTTTGAGTTTTTTAAGTAATTATAATTACTTAACCAAGAAAAATTACTTTGCCAGGATTTATTTTTACACTTAGTTTACATAACTTAAATGCGTTTTACTTTGTTTTCATTATTTTTTTTGTTGAGAAAATACTGCAACAAAGTATTCTCAGGTTGCTATGAGACACAATATTTGAAAGAGATGGATTAATAACGAGAATGATGTATATAAAAAAGTATTCAGTTGATACTACAAAGCAACTTCAGGGTATAAGTGTTCTGAATAAAAGTGTTTAGTATTAAATTTATTTTTGTTAACATGAGGGGCGTAACTATCACCGTATCAATGATACGGGGCCCTTGCGCTACAAGTGCCCCAATTTACATGAGGAAAAAATTCTTAATATATTAAGGGTTCCAAAAAGTGATGTGCAATAAATTTTGATACGGGGACCCTCATAACTGGCTACGCCAGAGGTTAACATCATAGTTCTACACAGTATAATATTTTAAAGTCACTCAACAAAAAATGAAACTTGATAAAATGCGCGGGCTTGAAACTAATTAAAAAATTATATGTTATACACATAACAGCATTCAGCTGATATGTGCATAACATAGCACAGTGCTTGTCAAACTTTCAATACTGGCATCCCACTTTTCAATCATAATTTTTATTGCCCCCCCCCCCTCTAATTCAATAATAATTTATTAAATACAATAATAATGCACTTTGACGCTAAAGCTACAATATGATCTTAATTATAATACTTATAAATTAATAAGATAATTATATCAAATTTTATTTAAGTTACTTTTAAGTAATATACATATTATTTTTCTTTCTCGAATTTTTAATTTGGAACATATTGTAAAATGCGGTGGCTGCTTTGAAGACAAAATACAGATCTCAGCCAAATATAGCAAATAGACTCAGAATGTCAATTTCTAATCGTAAACCTTAATTTGAAAAACTTTCCTCTACAGGACAAGCTCATGGAAGTCGCTAATACTTATTAAACCTGCTCTTAATTTAGTATTAATAAATTAGTTATAAAATACCTTGTGCAGCACTAATACATTCAAAGTGTAAAAATAGTAAAAAGTTATTGCACGAGATCATTTGTAAGAAAATAAAACATTGTTGGCGCCTGCGAGCGTCAGAAGGAGAAAGAGTTATAGCGCATGCGCGCAAAGGTAAAGAGAAAGAGAATCATTACGCTAAGAGACCCGACCAAGAGTGGCGGGTCAAAATAAACGAGAGTTAAAAAATATGTTTAAATGTGTTTAATGAGTTCGAGTCTATTTAATTTTTGAGTGAATCATATCATTTTGCTTCAAACATTCTTGATACAATAGCTGAATTGTCAGGAGATTTTAAACCCAAATACGCGACCATCTTTACGAAAATGTAAAATGATATTTTAAACTGAATGCTCATAATATAATTAATTTTAAGCGAACTGTAATTTTAAGCCTTACAGAATGATCATTTAGAATTAATGTTAAATAATGAATATAATATAAAATTCCGCGATGAAGAATAATCATGTTTTTTTTTATATTTTATCGCGAGAAAAATTCAAAATATTTTATCACGGGAGCAGGCACACTCTCGATACTAACATTAATGGTCTCGCGGGGTGATTGAGTCATCCCAATCCTTTTTTTTATGTAATTATTTTTATTGTACACGATACAAATCGTGATTCCAGTAAATAATTTAATTAAGAGAAAGTGTACTTACCTACTTTCAAGGACTTTTCAATTTTTCTTTTGTAACAAAAAAATACGGTTTTGCCAGAATTAACGATTTCGTGATCTGTGTTCACCGTGGGACCACTTCCGGGTTAAGAGTGCATTCAATACAATAATATGGATGTTACTGCTAAAAAATTGTGTAAAACGTTTTTCATTACGCTTTTATGTGTGAGAGTACTCATAAAAATAAAACTTGGCCAAGTAATCCTTCAAAGTGCTCTCTGTGGTTTTTCAAATATCATAAAACTTTTTAACACGGAACCCCCTCCCCCCCCGTCAGAGAGAAATACATTATTTTCATTTTCCCTAAATGAGAAAGAAACACATAAGGGAGGGGTCATAACTAAATGTACCGATAACCTAGAAGGTCAAACAGATGTTAAGCAAATATATTCTGCTGCCTACAGCTACAATTAACAGTATTTTAAAAATAATAACAGTGATGAATTTTTTATCTTCCTAAATTTTTTCGATTCCAGGTCTGGGTTTTGGTTTTCTCTGAAAGAGTTACTTACTTTTAAAAAGAAAACACATGTAATAAAAATTCACAGGTATTACAGGAAATCAAATAAAAGTTTTTTTTATTTGGTTATAGGATCAAAGATAGCTAATTAGGTGTTGAAGAAGTTTTTAGTTTTGATGACGTAATATCACTAGATGATATATATAAATTATATCAGAGTAAAAGTGCATTTTTTATTTAGTCTGAAAGTATTTTGTTAAAATTCATTCCAGTAAATTAATTATTTTTTAAATCTTGTGTTTTCGATATGCTTGCGTCCCCTCCCTAGGGGGGCGCACCCCACAGTTTGAGAAACGTTGACATAGCAACTTTGGCTACAAAGCAACTTCAGAATATAAGTGTTCAAAATAAAAGTGCTTCTTATTAAACATATTATAGTTATCATCATAGTATTACAGTATAGTATTTTAAAATCTCACTCTACAAGAAAGGAAACTTGCTAAACTGCGCCAATTTAAAATGGACTAAAAAATTATATGTTATGCACAAACCTCATGATTCCAAACTTTATTTTGAATGTGTTTTGTGTTTCAAAATTTTTGTGAAAGTAGTGTTAAGTTAGTAAGCTGAATAATCTGCAATTGTTAGCAAAGCTATCAATTTTATGCAAAAACATATTTTGATTTTAAAAAAAAATTATTATATTAAAAAATTAGGTTTTTTTGCATGCTTTATATTAGTTTTGTTTCATTCCTCTACAAACTTTAAATGTGTTTTTCTCAGTTTTCTAATTTTGAAGAAGTAAGTACTTTTAATTTCCTAAGGCTGAAGGAATCTTTTCTAAGCTAGAAATTATTAAAATTTACCTTAGAACTTTCATAGGACAAGATCGATTTTTAAGGTTTCTAATACTATCAACAGAAACACAGATGAACTTGAATAACTAAAATTTTTTCTTCCGCAATGGATATTATTATAAATTCGTTGGCTGGGAAGGAAATCGAAATAAGTACCTATTAAACTACTAGAGGAAAATTCTTAAATAATGATGTTATTAAATACGTATGTCTAAGTATAATCAGTTTGATACCGTCACATTATGCGATCATATTTATTTTCCAGCAAAAGGTACCCCCCTCCTACCAAGGAATTTTGATACATGGCCCACACAAGAGTAGCTGCGATAGAGATTCAATTAGTATGTTATCAAACAAATCATGGACAAGTTTTAAAATAAGTTTTACAAAAAAAAAAAAAAAAAAAAAGGGAATATTTCTCTCGGTGATTGATAATAGTCTAAAAATTACATTGACTTCAAGAAAATCAGATATGTTATCCAGGTAAAAAGTTTGTGATGTAAAAATTGTTAGAGATTGAATGTATATACTCTAACACAAAATAAATCTAACGAAATAAAACAACATTTATGTATATAGGTTAGGAAATTAAAGAAATAGATAAATTTTTCAGTAAATTAATACAGTTAAAATGTTGTGCAAAATCAGGACTTTTGAAGTTACATTTCTGCGAAAGAACTGTCGCAATTTATAGCAGCTTGATGTGAGGAAGTAGCATTAGAAGAGTATACCGAAATAAGTAAAACAGAGAATTTTGACTGCGTTTTTTTTTTTTCTGTTTCTCAAGTACATTCAAAAACAGTACTCTTTTACGAAAAATAATAAGATTTCAATTTCCAACATAATCACAATTATTTACAACTTACCTTTCACTAGGAGTAGATAAACACGTGCTTTTCACAGACTGTGAAATGCTTAACAAACCCCTTCTAAGAACACAAGGGTGAAATGTAAGACCCAGAATGGGCTGTTAAGTGTTGGCCCACTTGCCGTGAAGTATTTTCTCTGAGTTCTTTCTCGCCAAACACAAACACGCAGTATGTTGAAGATTTTAACATCGAAATAACAATTTAAAAAAATTAATTTTAAAGTAAAAGATATATTTTTTTAAAAAATATATTTTCATTTTTTTAAAAAAAACTAATATATATAAGAAGTATTATTTCTTAAAAATTAAGCAAATTGTAATGAAAAGCATTTATTTTAATAACGCTAGTAGAAACTTTAGTTCTTTTTTAAAACATTTGTGTGTGCATGATTAACAAAAAAATATATAAGAAAGAAGATTGTTTAGTTAAATATCCTGCTTAAATTGAAAAATCGAAATTCTGAAACCGCGAAAACCAAGAATAAAAAACCAATATATATATGCAGTCAAACCTCCATATAACGAACGTCTATTTTGAGAACTTTTTCCTGGCACCAATAACATTTTATTATTTTCTTCGTAAAATATTCTACATTGAGAAGTGTATTTTCCATTCAATAACCTATTCCTCTTGTAAATCGATTTTTTTTCTCCCTATATTTAAAGTATTTCAAGACATTTTTCAGATTATTCTTTCTTTTAGTATTTTCTGGTGCTCAGTGGTCTTGAATTGGTTATCCACAGTGCTGGCCAGTGGCGTACACAAGGGGGGAGGCCTGGGGGTCCACCCCCCCTCCCCCAAAGCCCTTGATTTTTTTCCGATTGGTTATAATTCTAACTATATAATACGTAAAATTTAATTAAGTATTTGTTATTAACGATCAATTTTATTAATTAATGCTAATTATTTATTCAATAATTAGTTTTGTTCCTGAAAATCGACAAAATCAAAAATAGCATGATACCAGAATGGTGAACTTTCAACCCCGGACCCCCCCTTGAAAAATTCCTGTGTGCGCTACTGGAAATTGTACCTTTCCTTAAAGTAGTTGTATGTTGAAAAAAAATTGAAATTTGGATAATTACAAATTTCAAAATTTTATTAAATGTTTAATTAAAATTAAGAGCATTTTTTTAAATGTTCGAGCATCCTAGCGTTGGTGTGTATGCCAGCTCTCAATTCTCATCCTCGTCACTTGACAATGGTTCAAAATTTCGAAGTCCGTCGACAAAAGCTCTCGAGTAAGTGAACAGTGGTACTTTAATATTCACTCATTCACTATGGAACTTTCTTGCCCCCGGAAACGAAAATGTACCTTTTTAAAAATGAGCTTTTAGCTTCTTTTTTTTTTTTTTTTTTTGACAGGTAAGATACATAAAATAAATATTATGACGTGGTGGGCGCCAAATGATAAAGGACAGACGGGGAAGGGGTTCTTTACTAAGTCCACTAGTTATTAAAACACGTTTATTAGACAAAACAAAAACATTTACATACATAACTAGAGAACTAACAGTTGACATAGAATTGAAAGGGATCGGAGCGCATGCTCATTACGTCCTTACAGTTCCGAAACTTGGCCATCACTGAAGATTGATCTGTTCGCTAGAGGGCGCGAAAGTCTCTTTACTGTTAATATGGAAGAGTCTAAATAACGGGGGGTTACAATCTCCCCCTATGGATCCGACGACGTACCGGCGAGGAGCCAGAATCAGAATTGGCTATTGTAGAAGTAGCATTTGTTGAGGGATGAATGGTTCTGCTGGAAATGGCTGTTAAAGCAGTTGATGGGCTTGGAACATGTGTATTTTGTATTGATGTAGGCGTAACTTTTCGAGGTCAGCCTCTTTTTCGAAGTGGAGCTATAGGAGAAGTGTCCATGTCTTTAAAAGGTGTTAAAGCAGAAGTATGGTAAGTAGCTATCGGTTCAGATGGATTGGTAAGACTTGCTATAACATAAGAAGTGGGTGATTTTTGTGTGAGAATTAAATATGGACCGTCACGCTTTGGCATGAACTTGGAAGTTTTCTTATTCTTTGCATTACTGATGGGATGTAAAGTCACCCAGACTTTATCTCCAGGAGAATAATAGACTGGACGACGATTTTTGTCATATTGCTTTTTTCTTTGGTCTTGTTTTGTTTCTATTCTCCCTCGTATGTCTTCGATAATAGTTGCAAATCGTTTTAAATAAGGTGTTATTTCTGCAACAAAATTATCATTGTGAACGACGCTTTTGAAATATTGCACCACATCGTCTACAGTTCGTAGCTCTCTTCCGAAAAGTAAGTAAGCAGGAGTGTGACCTGTAGTGTCACAGACAGTTGTATTCATGGCGAAACGAATGACTGGAAGTTTGGAATGCCAATTAGAATGATCGTCTCCGACGAGTATTGCAAGTCGAGGTTTAAGGTCTCTGTTTTTTCTCTCTACTGGATTAGACTGTGGTGAATAAACTGGTATTAAGTTTTGACTTATTTTTAACGTAAAGCAAATCTGTTGTAGAACAGCACTGACAAACTGTGTTCCGTTGTCACTGATAATTCGTCTCGGTATGCCATGACGCATGAAAACTTCTTCTATGAGAGTTGTAGCACATTGACGTGCAGTGGCTTGAGAAAGGGCAAATAACTCAACCCACTTTGTGGCACAATCCTCAACAATGAATATCCATTGTTTACCTGAGTCAGTTTGAGGCAATGGCCCAAATAAATCAATAGCAATGACTTCAAATCTCTGTGAGTAGACTGGAGTTCTAAGCAAACCAGCAGGCTTTTGGTTTGTAGCCTTAAAACGAGCACATTCTGGACATTTCTTAATATAATCGGATATGTACTTTTTCATGCCTGTCCAATAATATCGTTTTGCGATTTTCTGGAATGTTCCATCTTCTCCATAATGTCCAGCCATCGGATCATTATGATGCCTTTGCATTATCAATTCACGTTCAGCAGTTGGAATGACTAACTGAGCTTCTGCGGAATCAGCATCAGGAACATAACGATATAAAACACCTTGATTCATCAAAAATCCACGTTCAGTCCAGTTTGCATATTCTTCAGTTTTCAGAGGGGATTCAAAACTGTCGATGATTTTTTTTAAATTATCATCTTTAAGCTGCGCCTCGCGCATGTGCTTACAACTTCGTGTTGGCATATCAGCTATCGTAATATTATTGGCTTCGCAAAAAGATTCTTCTTCTTGAGTAACTGGGCGGGATAACATGCCTGCAACGACATTTGCTTTACCAGGTATGTACTGTACTTTCAGGTTGAAAGACTGGATTTCAAGTGCCCATCTAGCAAGTCGTCCCGGTTAGAGACTTGAGGTTTAGAAGCCATTTCAGAGGTTGGTGGTCGGGTGCCACGGTTTTTCTGTTCCTTCAATACAGCCACGAAATTTCTTCAAAGCCCATACCACAGCAAGGGCTTCCCTCTCTGTGGTGGAATAGTTGCGTTCTGCTGGAGTTAGCAGTCGACTAGCGTATTCTATAGGACGTTCCTCAGATCCTTCTCCTTGAAGTAAAACTGCTCCAAGGGCATAATTGCTTGCGTCTGTTCGAATAATACATGGCTGAGTACCATCTGCTTGTTTTAACACAGGAGGTGTTGTAAGACAGTTTTTAAGGGTTTGAAATGCATTTTGTTGGTCAAATCCCCATTGCCATTGGACTTTCTTCTTTGTAAGATAACTTATTGGACGTGAAATCTTTGCAAAATCTTGAATATATCTTCGAAACCAAGAACAAGTTTGCAGGAAAGATTGTAGTTCTTTGACATTTTTAGGGGGTGGAATATCCAGTATAGAGGCTACTTTTTCTGAATTAACTTCTATTCCTTTTTGTGTAATCCAAAATCCAAGATATTTAACTCGAGAAGAGGCAAAATGGCATTTTTCTCTATTTGCTTTAAGTTTGAAAAGTAAGAGTCTTTCAAAAATAGCTTTAAGATCAAACATGTGTTTTTCAAAAGTTTCTGACAAAACAATTATATCGTCTAGATAAGGTAATGCTAGAATGTCTTCCAGACCATTACAAAAACGGTTCATCAGTCTTTGAAACGTAGCAGGTGCGTTGCGCAAACCATATGGCATTCGTAAGTAACGGTAAGTGCCAAAAGGACATACAAATGCTGTCTTGTCTTGATCTTCAACATGCACTTTAACTTGGTGATATCCTGCTCGCAGATCTAATGTAGACATGAAAGGAGTGAGTTTTGCTTGATGTAGCAAATCATCCATTCTGGGCAGTGGATATGTATCTGCAACTGTTATTTCATTTAACTTTCTGTAATCAATACAGAGGCGAAATGTTCCATTTGGTTTTGGTATAAGTACGACTGGAGAAGCATACGGAGATTCACATTCTTCTATTATGCCTTCCGCGAGAAGTCTATCGATTTCTTGTTTTAATATTTCTTTCTTGGAAGGATTCATCCTATAAGGTGGCACTGCCACTGGAAGATGATCTTTTGTATTTATACGATGTTCAATAAATGGAGTAGGCTCTCCCCCTGGTTGAAAGCATTCTTCATATTTTTCCAATAGTGAATTTATTTCTTTCCGTTGTTTAAGTGAAAGATGAGTACCTTCATTTTCCCGAAGTTGACAAGGATGTGGTTCATTATTAACAGTGAGAAGAGCATTGGTGTTA
Organism: Trichonephila inaurata madagascariensis; assembly: GCA_019973955.1. NCBI lineage: Eukaryota > Metazoa > Arthropoda > Arachnida > Araneae > Nephilidae > Trichonephila > Trichonephila inaurata. Next base: position 41,060 of record BMAV01013350.1, read on the forward strand.
GGAGATGCTTTCACAAAATTATATTTACTGTAGGATGTTTCAGGGAAATACCACTGTTTTCTTTGGAGATCTAAGACTATCCCTGCAGCTGTTAAAAAGTCAATGCCTAGAAGTGTTCTGTTGCCTTTAGCATTTTTCAAAACTATTAGCTCCATGGGAATGACTTTTCCTTGAATACCAATGTCTACAGAAGTTGTCAGTATTTCTGTGGTTTGCGTACGACCATCAGCTAGAGTCATCTGCATAGTTTTTTCTTCCAAATTCAATCCTTTTTGTTTAAGTAAATGATACAATTTTTCACCAGCCACTGAATGTGTAGCACCAGTATCAGCACAAACTGCTGCTTCTGTATTACAAATGGAAATTTGAATAATACTAATGGGATTATTTTCACTGGAGAAACTATAAAAGTTTGATTGATTTAGACTTGATGACAAGGTATCATCTTTTTGTCGACTTGGGTTGCAAGTGTGGCATTTTGATCGAATGATTCCGGGAGCACCACATCCATAACAAGATACAGGAGTTCTGTCTTCTTTTGTATCAACGATTTTCTTTTCAGGTATTCTGTCATTTGAAGTGGGATTCCGCCTACTGTTACTGGGAACCCCGGTTTCCCGCCTACTTTGACTGGGGAAACCAAACAGAGAATGTTCATGTGACAGAAACTTAGGATTTCGTGTGTAGTTACTTCTCCAGGGACTGGACTTCATTTCTTTTTGTTTCCAACTAAAGTTTTTGTTTTTATTTCGCATTTTTTAACTTCTTCATATGAATCTAGCTTATCCACAAGTTGTAGAGGATTGTTCCAATTACACCACTGGTCCAAAAAGTGATCTTTGTAATCTTGAGGTGTTTTCTTTTTAATTTGATCTGCCACAATCAAATCTTTCAATTCTTCAAGCGTGGTAACTTTGGATTCTTTGAGCCACCCATCAAAATATGTTTGCAAGTCAAAATAGAAGTCACGCCAGGTTTTTATAGGATCTTTGGTGTGCCGGGAAAACATCTTCTGAAATTTTTCTGCACTTAATTTAAAGCGTTTTAGTAGAATTTGTTTGACTTTATAATAGTCTTGAGCATCAACAACAGATTCTTTTGCGATTAAATTTGAAACTTCAGTCGGTAAAAGACCAACAAGGTACACCACCCACTGTGGAACTGGAACTTTTAAAAATGTTAATTGCCGTTCGAAGAGGTCTAGAAAAATTGTTACATCAGTTGTTTTTGGATCAAAAATCGGAAGTAGCTTATGGAGTTCTAACTTTGGCATGTTGGAGTCTGCAGAAGAAGACACCAGCGAAGAGTTTGTAGTTTTAGAAGTATCAGTTGTAATTTGAAGTTTTTGCAGTTCAAATATTCGTTGGTTTTCCTTATCTCTTTCAGCTCGATATTCGAGCTCTTTTCTATCACTAATAATACGATTTAAACATTCTTTAGTAAAATCTACATCATAACCTTCACTTTTTAAGATCGCGTCTTTTATGTCAAGAACTTTGAAATTGTCTGGTATTGATATGTCTAGCGTTTCCGCCAATTCAAGGAGGTCTTGCGTGCGACCTTTTGCTAAATAGGCCATCGTGAAATGTCACTTGAAATTGATTACAAATTTATTCTTTACACTTTAAATTAAATTTAACCAAATGTTATAATATTTAATTAATAATACAGCATTATACCACATAAAATAATATCTTAATTTGTTACAATATGCGATTCGAAAAAGTTTTCATGAATTACAACATAAAATGTTCGTTCTTTTCACTTTTAATACACAATCAAAGTAAAATTACTATCAAACTTTTAGATTAAAAAAAAAAAATCATCAAAATGATCGAAAAACACATTTGAATTGTATCATACCACAAGTAAAATAAAAAATCATATACGCATAAATAAAAGTTCTACTTAGCCAAAACAAAATTTCTTATTAATATTCAAAAAGAAAAATAAGTTATTACACTTTATACCATAAAAAAAAAAAAAAAAAAAAAAA
>BMAV01013350.1:57395-67916 GCA_019973955.1 Trichonephila inaurata madagascariensis
CGTTTTGATTTGGAGAGAGATCGGGACCCGGTTTTATCCCAGTAACATCAAGGAAAGACATCGTTACGGTGGTCCTGGAGTTCTTGTCTGGGTTGGTACTATGCTGAACGGCGGAACTGAGCTTCACATTTTCGACAGAGCGTCTGTAACCTGGGATCGCTATTGTGAGGAAGTACTTCTTCCCCATGTGCATCTTTTCTGAGGTGCCATTGGCCCAGACTTCATTTTTATGGATGACAATGCACGGCCACATCGCACTCTTGCTGTTGAGGAGCTGCTGGAAAGTGAAGATATCACTCGAATAGATTGGCCAGCGTGCTCTCCAGATTTAAATCCCATCGAAAATGTGTGGGATGCTTTGGGGAGACGTATTGCCACACGCTTACATCATTCGGAGAACAACCAACAACTGAAGCAGATGTTGATTGAGGAATGGGCACTCCTACCTCAAGAAATGTTGCACCAGCTGGTTCTGAGTATGCGAAGACGGTGCAAAGCAACCATTGTAGTAAGGGGAGGGCATATACCATATTAAGGAACATCTGCTTGTTGTTCTTCCTGTTGGATAGACAATCATGAGTCACGATACTATGCGTTCAATAAAGCTTGTTTTTATTTGATTCCATACCGTATTCGTTTTATTCCTTTTTCAGCGCCGATGCTTTCGTCATTTTTTACGTACATAATACTCTCCCTCATTTCAGAATTTCATGTCTCTCAGATGATTTTTCGTGAAGTTATGGCAATAAACCCACCTGTTGCTTAAGTTTTGCACACCAGTGTATTTTGCCTGTATATAGTGCAGACCTCTGTACAGAGGCTCAACTAGAATGTTTGAAATATATAACTTAGAAGTGGTTTTATCCATGTTTTACGACACCAGAGAGGAGAAATGTTAAGAAAAAAACGCCGATAATTATTTCAATTGGTTGTAACTCTGAAAATAATGTGAACTTTTCAAAAATCATAGTTGGACCTCTGTACAGAGGTCTGAGCTATATACAGGAAAAATATTATCATGATAGAAGCATTCTTCACAAAAGGAGAACATTTTGAATAAAATGTTATTCAAAGTTAATTTTTTGCCGAAATATTGCATTTAAATAATTTTTTTTGTCAAAATGTTCTTACAACAGTTTTATACACGTATTCTAATCTAAGTGACATTAAGTGTCATGACAATTATCTATTTATGCGCTTTTTTAATATCACGGTTCCAAACGTAGTCGGATACCTTACGCATATAAGCTTTTTGCCTGTAATTTTGTGAATATTGTATTACAACAAACAAGTTAGCCTTTTGGAAGTGAGAATGACTTTTCATATATATATAATCCTGTAGATGATTCTTTGAGATGGAGAACCATTAGAAGGCTTGAAGATGGCAAGTTTCTAGAGGAGGTGGCTCGATGGTTACAAGGGGCACTGAAAGTGGTCTCCCAGCTTTGTAATCAATTTCAAAAAAGTGGTACTGTCACCAGAAAGATTGGTCAAAGCCGTCAAACAGCAATGACATTTGCACAATATCATGACTTGACAGTAAGCGCACGGCAGCATAGGCAGAAAATGGATCCTCATCTTGGTCGTGATCTTGCTGTTGTGTCTGGAAGAAGAATTTCCAAGAAATCCATATACAGCCATCTTGCAGAGGCTGGCCGCCCCCCCCCCCTTTCTAGCGTCCAGTCTTGTTGGCTCATTTGAGTGACCCCAACAGAAAAGACTGGTTGTTGTGGAGCTGAAAACATCAGTCGTGGACAGCACAAGAATATATAAGGGCTTGTTTTTTTTAGTGATGAGTCGAGATTCACAAAGTGATTCTCGTCCAGTCTTAATCTGGAGAGAAAGTGCAGTTCGATTTTATCCCTCATACGTAACGAAAATCGAGCTTGCTTTAAAGGTGAGTTTCATGAAGAAGAGGATATTCGCCATATGGATTAGCCCTCGTGGTCTGTGGATCTCAATCCTATTAAATATTTTAGGGATGGTCTAGAAAATGTCTCTCCCAGGACTCCCCAGAATTTAAAAGTCGCACTTTCGGAAAAATGGACTTTATTGCCACAAACATTTATTGACACCCTCATAAGCAGTTGGAGACTCGTTATGAGACTTGTATATCAGTTCACATTGATCACACTTAGTATTAGATATACTTTGGCCAAGCTAAATGCTTTATCTTTGATTCATGATCTCACACTTTTTGATGTCTTGTTTCCTTATTTACAATTAAGGTATCCGACTACGCTCGGAACCATGATTTGGCAAAAGCATATAAATGGATAATATTTATGATACTTAGTGTCACTTAGATTAGAAAATGTATATAAAATTGTTTTAAGAATAGTATTACAATAAAAAATTATTTAAGTAAAATATTTTGACAAAAAAGGAACATAGAATGACCCATTTTCAAAATATTCTTCTTTTGTGAAAAATGCTTCTATTATAATAATATTTTGCCTATATATAGTGCAGACCTCTGTAAAAAGGCCCAACTAGAATTTTTGAAATCTATAACTTAGAAGTGGGGTTATCCATGTTTTACGACGACAGAGGGGAGAAATTTCAAGAAAAAAGTGCCGAAAGTTATTTCAATTGGTTGCAACTCTGAAAATAATGTGAATTTTTTAAAAGTAATAGTTCAGACTCTCTGGAGAAGTCTTTACTTTAAGCGAAATATTATTATTTTAGAAGCATTTTTTATAAAAGGAGAACATTTTGAATAACGGTTATTCTAAGTTAATTTTTTGCCAAAATATTGCATTTAAATATATTTTTTTTGTCAAAATATCCTTAAGACAATTTTATACATGTATTCTAATCTAAGTGACACTAAATATCATAAAATTATTCATTTATGTGCTTTTTTAAATCATGGTTCCGAACGTAGTCGGATACCTTAAAATCTTTTCTTATTGTTATGATGCTATTTTATTCTCACATTCTAATATGTCTCTGTGTCAAGTTTCGTGGCAATGCAGTAAAAAGTTAATCATTTTTTACACATTTTATGTTTGTGACCTTAATTTGGGACAAGAGAGTAATAAGGTGTTAGTACGATATTTAATGTATACCCAAAAATATCGAGATTTCAAACATGATTTTCAGTAATTCAAGAGGTGAACAAGATGTTAATCAAGCACAGCTTACTAAACAACGTTTACTAAACAACGTTTACTATGGCTGATCATGTATTTAAATAATTTAGAATTAATATTTGATGTATAAATCGAGCACAAAGAAAAATTTTCATCTCTCTGAATCTATATTCACTACACTTTAAGGTATTCGACTACGTTCGGAACCGTGATTTTGCAAAAGCATATAAATGGATTATATTTATGATATTTAGTGTCACTTAAATTAAAAATCGTATTTAAAATTGTTTTAAGAATATTATCACAATAAAAAAATATTTAAGTAAAATATTTTGACAAAAAAATGAACATAGAATGACTACGCTTCAAAACATTCTCCCTTTATGAAACATTATTCGATTATAATAATATTTTGCCTGTATATAACTCAGACCACTGTACAGAGGCTGAACTCAAATTTTTGAAACATGTAACTTAGAAAAGGATTTATCCCTATTTTATTACAACAGAGGAAAGAAATTTCAAGAAAAAAACGCCGATAATTATTTCAATTCGTGGTAACTCTGAAAATAATATGAATTTTTCAAAAATAATAGTTCAGACTCTCTGGGGAAGTCTTTATTTTATATAAGCACACACACAAAATATTATTATAATAGAAGCATTGTTTATAAAAGGAGAACGTTTTGAAAAAAGGTTATTCTTTTTTCGCAAAAATATTGTGTTTAAATAATTTTTTTTGTCATAATGTATTTAAAACAATTTTATACTGGTATTCTAATCTAAGTGACACTAAATATCATGAAAACTATCCATTTAGTCGCTCTTTTAAAATCATGATTTCGAACGTAGTCGGATACCTTAAAGGCGCAAGGAGGTCATAGTCCAACTTTTCCAGTTGTGCAGAAATTCCTCTGTAAACTGTTTTTAAAAGCTTTTTTTTTTTTTTTTAATTTTACTCCAGCGATTGGAAGAAAATTATACTAGTCTACTTTTTTTTAAATCTATCAAAACATAGATATCAATATTTAAGTGTAATTTCCCTTGGAAAAAAAATGTTAGGTATCAGTATATTCTATTACTATATTTTTTGCCTTGAAATTGTGAAATTCATCATAAATCTTTTATTAAATTGAAAGAATTTATCCATCAACGTTAAGCAGCATCGGAAGCGATTATTCTTCCTAAATACTTCAGATGTCTCAGAAAAATGCAATGTTTCATAACACAAACAGATCATCTTAAAATTCTACTAATATTAAGAATGAAACTCATTTAAGTTACATATATTTTATTTGGTTTTTTAATAAGAAATTAAGAATTTGCCATCTGTTAGTTTACAGTAATGTTCACTTTATATAGTGAATTCCAATCTGACTACCGAGCACTTATAAATGTACGATAGTTTTCAAAAACGAAAACCTTAATAAATTTGCTTATCATAATCTTATACTACAAAGAATTAAAGGGCTCGCTTTAGTTCTTCATACTGTGGAAACTTCAGCAAATATATAAATTATGTATACTTAACATATTTGTAAAACATAAATATTGTATAATGTTAAAATATAAACACCACATTGATATTGTATAATACAAATAAACTTTTTTTCATTTTATACAATTTGAAAAATATTTATTATTTTATTATTTAAGAAAAAGCATCAAGACCGGAATTAATAATTTTCTTAAAAATACAAGGGCATCAAATTTAGCTATGTGTGCCTGTCTTTATAAATAAATATAAATTCCTTCTTTTCTTCTTAACTGACACATTCAATTTTCTTGTTCAAGCACAACTAAGATTTGTACACAATACTGAAACGCATTCCAACTCTAATCAGAAATGCGAATTTCATATTAAACTTATAATATGTTCTCTTCATCGTCATACTCAATAATATTATGTTAATTCTAATTACTAATTTCTGTAAAATATACATAATATTCCGAGTAATATATAGACATCTATAGTGATCCTAAACCATATTATACTTCGTCCTAGTTTGTATATTTCCTACTTCTACTCCATCTTACAATTTTTAATAATCCTGGGCCTGATGGTTTTTATAACCTCAATCCTGGACTTGAAATGAAAAATCTGTCCACATATTTCTCTGTGGAGTATCATAAATAATTCTTAAATATTACTCTACAATTTTAAATTTCTGTTTTAGCCACTAGCGCACACAGAAAATCTTATTCAAAATGTGAACTATAAAGTAAAAAAATGAGAAATGTATATACAACCTCTGACAATAAATTTCGGTGAATAGTCTTGTAACATTAACATAAATGAAATATTAATGAAAGTTACCTTGCTGTTCTTCGAAATAGTCACTTCCCATATTTATTCACTGTTGAGATGCACTATACATGTCCTGGAAACTTTGCACAGAGTCTTCGTTTGGAATAAAGTTCAAAAGCCTTGTTACGGTTCATTGAATATCAGGAATATTTTCAAATTTCTTTCCTTTCCAAGCTAGTTTGAGTCGTGGGAATAGGAAGAAGTCTGAAAGATTGAGATCTGGCAAGTATGGAGGAGGTTCAATTTGCGGTAACCCTTTTTTTGCTAGAAAATGTTCAATTATATTGGTAGTGAGGGTTTGTATTGTAATGAAGAAAAAACCATAAAATTTGTTGTGAGTACCGGGGTCGTACCCTGCGTAGACTTTTCATGAAACGGGTCAGAACTTCAATGTACCTTGCAGTTTTCATCGTTGTTTCCTCAGATGGTAGAAATTCTTTATGGATAATAGCTTGATTACCAAAAAAGGTGATACTCACTTTCTAAATGTTTTCTTCACTGACGGTGGTCGCTGGTCTTCCACTACGGCGGTTGCCAGAAACACTACACCGACCTTCTCGAAAACGGGGGAACCCCTCTTACACACATTTCATTGATAAACAAGCACTTTGTGAAACATGTCTTACACGGAACACAAGTGACACTCAACTGAACAATGGTTAGGGCAGTTGGTCAACACCCATCGCTAAGCATGTGCAGCGTTTTGTTTCACCGGTGTTGCCAGATCGGCCCTTCTGAATTCATTCACCGAACTTTATTGTCAGAGGTTGTATATTTAATATATCTATTCATATACGTTGGAACATATTAAGAAACATCATATAACATATCATATTAAGAAACTACTGTCATAGATGGTACTTAAATGGTTATTTGATTGCGTAGTTGCATTGATGCTAATTTTTTTTTAGGTACGTGACTACCCAAAATTCGCTGTTTTGGTGAAAATTTTCGAAAGATCTTTTATGCTTTTATTTTATAGCACACACATTTAAGATTCCCAAAACACTCTATTTTTGTTTCTATACGATATTTATAAGCAAAGATATAGCATAATTAGTAAATCGGAAATGGATTTTTCAAAACCGGAAGTAGATCCCTACATAAAATATTTTTAAGATATTGCATTGAAATTTTTCAGAACATGGTTTATTTAGTTATATCTGTGTTATGAATCAAAACCTAATTTCTGTGTATATATTTATGTACGTCATTGCTTTTCATGAAAAAAAGATCATTATTTTTTTAAAAAGTCGTGTTTTTGCATAAAATTGGCATATTTAAAAAACTTTCCAAAGTATTACAAATCTTTTAATTCCTAACACATACAAAGATGTTATTCACGTACTATGTAAATATTATTTGAATACATTTATTAGAATTTTGTGTAACTGCAATTTTTAATCAAAATTTCACTAAAAGCAACAGTTGTTATAGTCTATAAAACTCTCCAGAAAACAGCAAAAGGTTAAAATAAAAGTCCTCTTTAGTTAAACATGAAGCTAAATAGATCTTGACCTATAAATATGGTGAGTTTAAAAAAGGAACAATATGTACAATTAGTAGAAAATTTTTTATACTGTATTAAAATGTTTAAATGCATTTTCTGAGAAACTATGTTTTTCAATTTTTCGCTTCACGGTAAAGTTCACTTCAGGATTTCTTTCTAAGATATTGAATTGAGAAATGTTTCCGAAAATGTGCGTGACTTATTTAGTTTTATCTTCATTAAAGACTATAATCTAATATCTGAGTATATATTTATGTATTTTGCACTTTTTGTAAGAACTTTTTTTTTGTAAGAAAATCAGTTCTTGCATAAAAAATAACATATTTCAAAAACTTTTGAAAGCATTACAAATTTTATAGCTCTAAGCACACAGATAATGATGTTATTTATGTACTGTATGAATATTACTCGAACATATTAATTAAAATTTTCTACACAAAATGTTTACCGTAACTGTAATTTTTCACAAAAATTTTACTAAAAATTCCCAATATATACAAAATTATTTTGAATTTTATGGAAATTGTACTTGAATTCCAAGTTTTCTGCTTCATTTGAAATAAAAAAGTGTTTGTTTAGTTGAAAATTTATATATTTCAAAAAAGTCCCATACCTTGCAAAAGGTAAATAAAAATTTACGAAAATTTATTTAATGTTCATTAATTATAGTGTCTTTATAGTATACATACTAACGCGTTAATAGAAATATTTTTTTTCAATTTACATAAAACCATTTTTTATATCCCTATTCACTGCATAAACGATTTTGTCTTTCTTATATTTTTTTTAAAAATTAAGCAGACAATTTAAATACGGAAAAAAGCATTAAATCTTGAGGAAATGAAGCATGGTTACAATAAAGAGATCGCAAGAATCTTCAGCTAAAGTAAAAGACATTATGCCAATACTGAAATCGAACTCTGGAGACAGAATCTCTCGACAACACAGTATCATCTTTAGAGTAAATAGAAATTTTTAGACGATGTTATGGTCCACAAATATTTATGAGAGGTAATTACTTCAAATCATTAATTAATGCCTGTAATGCGGGTGTACACTTAAAACTTCAAAATCTGAAATTCCAAATGTCCAAATATATTAACTAAGAATGCTTTCTCCGCTTAAATAACTCGAAATTATTAGTAACAATTTTTATCCCAAGAATACATTTTAAACAAAGGTTTTTGTTTCATTATGTAATTCTGAATTCATTTAAATTTCATTGACAGTATAAATTGACTAAGAGTCCATGCTATTCCATCTTTAATAAAAGAGTTTTAATATTAACAGGAAAAGTTAAATATTTTTATTTGATTATTCTTAGCATACGTATTGTATATATTACAATGTTGTGAACATATGTGAATTAAAGTGGATAATAAAATAGATCACTTTTAGAAACCTAACCTTATTCCATAGTCCTAACGTTAGTAAGCTGACCCTCTTATATAATTTTGTGTTCCTGATTTTTCTCAGTTCATGTTCTTTGTACTTACCTTTTTGAAGAAAACAATAAATAAATGGAATATTTTTTTCAATTGTTTATAATTAATTAAAAGCTAATTTTTAAAGAAAAAAGATTGATGTACAACAAGTAAAATCAAATTCTTTGCTTAACTGATTTAGCTTTCCCAAAAATTACCTATCAATTATTACAAGAGGTACTTCAAAATGTAAATAGCTGCACAGATTTAAAGGAATTTTTAGAATCTATCTGGAAAAATATTTATAGACTTAAAAACTCTCTATATTCCTTATTCAACTCAGATTGTACAGCATATTTATTTTTTGAAAAGCGTACTTATATAACCATTTAAATGTCAAGATGTTTTGATGATTTAAGTACAAAAATTGTTAATTTTTGTAATAGCAAAGATTAAATATTCAGTGCAAAATAAAATATAATTAATAGTTAAAAACTGATATTTAGAATGACATGCTCTTAAAAGGTTTTATTTACTTAACAACTGACCTTGAGTTACAACGGATGTTAAGTTGGTGGAAAAATTTAGAGTTAAGTTTAATCAAGCATAATTATTTTCAAAATGCATTTATATCTAAGAAGAATCATGATTTTGTGCAAAAGTTAAGCGTTGTCTGTGAAATATCAGTACTCATCGTTTATAGAAACTATCAAGCCAAACACACGATACACACGAAAACACGCCAAATTTCAGCTTTTTTCGGTTGCATTATTATAAAAAAGTGGGGATGTTATAAAATATCATGGCTTATATACCAGTTGCTGACATTAGAAACAGAGAAATCCAATGTCAATTATCATAAATTTAGTAGCTCTTTTCATTCTGTTGTACTGTTATCTAAAGATTTCTTCTCCATTTTGGTTCAATGATAAAAGTCTAGAAGTTACGATAAACCAGGAAGACGTAATAAGCCTTTTTTTAACAAAACATCACACTATGTGGATGGAATAGAGCAAGAAAGGCCTTTAGGGATGTAATTTCATTTATTATCTGAATGTGTTTGGTCACATATGATATATGGGTTCGCAAGATCATTGACTATTTACAGAAAACACTTTTTATTTATTGCTGGGCCGTACTTTTAACATGCAGAAACAGTGATTTTTCTCATAGGTGACCGGATAATACCTTAAAAATCTTTAATATTTCTCTATCTCTCTCTCTTTAACTCTTTATTTACTTGGTTATTTTTTTGGCTTTATTTAATTGGTTACTTTTGATGAGTGAGAGAGGTCAATTTATGAAAATTCTCAATTTCTAAAAATTGGAATCCATTCAATAGAAAAAATGTTTCGTCGTAACATATAAAAAGTGAGTAATCAAAAATACTATATTACATATAAATATTATATTATATCGTCGGTCTAGTTATCAGACTGCGTAGCTCCACCGGTGCACCTGATTTGATATAAGAGTGCAACTCGCCAAGCGCTTTTTAGCGCGATTCCTTAATCGCGCCACGCAGCTGTTGTTGTCGGGTTACATGAAATCCAAGATGACGGCCTAGCGTTTCACCTTTGTTTTGTCTACGCCATGCCTCAGTGCGCGCTCCGTTTTTAATTTATTCTTTCAGTCAGTGTAATAACTATTTTTTTTTTCATAATAAAACTAAATTTCGAAGGGAGAGGTGGCGGCTAGATTTAATATAAAATAAATACAACAGAAAGTAATATTAATGTATTACACTTCCAGATATAAATTATTTACACTATTTTAAGCGTTCATTACATAAAATTTGTAACAATATCGCACGATAAAAATATCAAAGTTCACTATATTGTAATATTATCGCCTTTCTTTGCGAACATAAACGACAACTTAACGTCTAGCAATTTGACACCTTTTCAAATTAGCATCCCAGATGGATTTATGCAGTCTGATAATTAGACCGACGATATATAAATCAATAAATTCATGACTTTTCAGAATTAATTAATGGATATGAATCAATCTCACTTGTAAAGAAGTAGAACTCTCATACGAAAAAGACTATACTAGTCCACCAAATTTCAAAATTATATTACATATGATTTCACACTCATTTTTACTTCTAGACAATGTTAGGTATGATGATTTTCTCCCATACGAGATCTAATGCAAATAATATAATAGTTTTATTAAACT
>BMAV01013350.1:68016-145661 GCA_019973955.1 Trichonephila inaurata madagascariensis
TCTCAGTTTCTTTTACTACACCAAAATGTACATTTTGTGCTTATTATTTAACGTAACAGCAGCTTGAGAAAAGGATTTCCTAACTACCACCACATGAAGGAAACGGAAATTAAACTGCTTGAAAGAAATTTGGTTATATACATATTTATATACATAAATTCGTTACTTCATTTTCCTGCTGTTGGAAACTACTTTCAAGAAAACAAAAATGTAATGGTATGTTAGTGAATGAATAAGGAAAATATCTTTGAGGCATATTAATTATTTTTTTTTCACTTAGAAACCTCAGTCTTCAAAAATTTGTCATATAATACAGTAAAACCTTTTTTTGTGGTAGATAAAGACCGCATAAAAAGGAATAGCACAAAAAAATATTCGAACATTTCATAAATACTTACATGTAACAAACAACTCTATCGACGAACTGCAGAAAATTCTTTTTAACCAGCATAGGGGGACCGCATAAAAAGTCAGGAAATACGTCAATTGTTTAAGAAATTTATGAGAGAAAGCACTTCTCTAAAAAAACAAAATAAATAATTAAACTCTACATGGAAACATTTCAAAAAACATTTAATTTCTCTTTATATGTATGGAAAAGTTTTCAAAAAGCCCATACATAATTTGCTGCTATTCGTCGTAATCCAAAGCGCTCATCTTCCTGTGATGAATTCTTTCAAAATCGTTTTCGTCACTTGAAGATACAATTTCGAATTATTTATTTTTTGGCACCATACAATAAGAGATAAGTGTTTGCGACGACGGTCGGTTGGTCAGTTGCATGTAAACCTCACAATATCCAGATATGCATAATCGAAACTCTTTTTGGAATTTCAAACTTTTTTTCGGGATTTGTATCTAATCTAAGAAAATACTTATCTGTGATTTGTTGGAAAGATGGATTCCTGTATATATTTTATCCACTCTCAAAGATTCCGGTTCCTCTTGTCCGTATTCATAATCTATCAAATTATTGCTTATGCCACTGTCATTGATAGTTTCGTCTTCAATCAAGCGCGTGCAGCAAGCTTTTTGAGAGAAAGCAACTGAACGTGCATTGACAAGAGACTGTTTATAACAAATTAATTAAAAGCGTCTTGATGTGTATATATGTACATTGATAGAGGGGGGGATATTACAGTGGTGCCAAAATAGTTGAAACTCATATACCGCATAAAAATAGTACAAAAATAATATCGCATACAGAAAGAACCGCACAAATTAGGTTCTAATGTATTAACTCAAGACTAGCAGGATCAAACCATTATTATCTTATAAATTACGAAAGACACTAACTTAATCTTAAAAAAATACAGAACTGTTGGGTTTTTTTTAGTTTCTTGAAATATTAGCATACAATAATAGTATCACATTTTTATTTCAAAGAGAAGAAAGTATTTAAAAAATGGAACGGTACAAATTATGCGAATGGCAAAATGAGCTTGCAAAAATAAATTGAATTTAAAATGATAAAAAATATTTCCAAAGATATCACTAAAACATTCTATCCAAAAAAGTATAAAATAATTGTTTAAAAATTGTAGTACTTTTCATAGAGCAATTGAATCACAACTTTTAATGAAGAATAATGTTCCACAAAGAGCAAAACTTTACTTTGGAAAACGTCTTTAATGTAAGTAAAAAACGGCGCAAGCCATTCGACTTTAAAAAGCAATTTTAAAAACTTTAAAAATAGTTGAGCTGATTGAATTCATTTCAGCTTGAGTTTGAAAAGAATTTTCTCATCTTATTCTGAACTGAGTGAAAAGAAAAGTACCCTGAGAGATATTCAATAAAGCAATCATTGCTCTACTACGTTGAACAGAACCGTATTGGTTGAGAAGGATTTTCTCGCCCTACACACTAGCTTAGAAAAGTACAAAAATATATTTCAGCACAAGTTTAAACTTGAGATTGTATTTGTCATTTTGTTATCCGTACTTTAAATTATTGAGATGACTCGTACCTAACTCTCATTTAATGATTTCTTTAATTATGATAATACGAGTAATTTTTACAAATTTAATTAAATGCGTATAATTTCCAAAGCGCATCAGTTTCCCAAAAATAATAAAAATATAAATCATCTGCTGTGTTATTACAGAACCGGTAAAATCCTAGGACAGCACACTGCTGAATTTAGTGACAAAGCGTTTTCGCCAAGTGACGCCAAGGATAAACCCGCGTTTTTCAAAATGGCGTCAGAGACGAAAACAAGAGAAAAAAAAAAAAGTAGTTTTCAAAATGTCGTCAAGAAATGAAAAACGTCAAAAAAACGTGGTTTCTAAAATTCTCTTCAACATAGGAAACATCAAATGAAAAATAGGGAATTAAATACAAATTCTCGAATTTCGGACATCCATACCAAGATTCTATCAATCCTGCTTTCATACAATAAACAATCATTACTTTCTTACCTTTTATTCTGAAGAAAAACAATTAATCGTGTTTTTACAAAGAAAACGTTGTTTCTAAAACGGATCCTACAAGAAAAACTGAAAAATCGTCGCTTCTAAAACGCAGCTGAAGAACGAAACTAATGAATTCTTTAGGCTGATGAACTAACGATTGACAATTTCTCTAAAACGCAAATTATTTTCATTTTTTAGACATCCATACCGAAATGTTTTCAATCTCATTCACTGTCGAGAGCTGAAACGTCCTCCCGATGGTGTGGTGTGGTAGTTAGGAGAGGGGGGTGCCATCTCAGGTGTCGTCCTAGTCACTTGACAATGGTTCATAATTACGTGGTCAGTCACCAAAAGCCCTCGTGTAGCTGAACAGTGCGACGTTAATATTCAATCAATCAATCTCATTCACTAAGCATACATTTCTTTCTTACCTCTTTCATTCAAAAGAGAAAAAAAATTGGTCGAGCTTCAAAAAAGAAAAACGTGGTTTCCAGAAAATGGCTTAAACCTTTCAACATGACCTTCGGGTGCTTCAAACTAATAACTTGCTTCAAAATCCAGGCGTCTAATTCTTTATTTTATGTTTTAGTTCAATCACCGATTTCATATAAGTGTTATTTTAAATTTTAAATCACAGAAAGCAGAATACATTAAATTGACAAATAAGAAAAAAAAACATTAACAAATTTAATACTAATACTGAGTTAACCATTTCAAACTTTTTAACACTTTCAAAATATTTTGTGCGTGATATATCATATTTATAAGGAATATATAAGCAAACTCTCATGAAAATAAAGCTGAAGTCAGATGTTTTATTACATTGAAATCTATATATTCTTAAGCGAGATGCAGTAAAATATATTTGTACAAGTAAATTAATGTGTAAAGTTTAATATATAACAAGAAAAAAAAATACTTCGAAATATGATAAGTCATTTAATTATAATAAGTAAATAAAAAATTACTAAATTTGATTCTTATAAGTAAAATAAAATTATAAAATCAAAATTCCTTTGGAAACGCAAAATAAAAAAAAGGATTTGAATTACAGTCGAACCTCCATATTACGAACCTCTCTCTATATTGCAAAGTTTTCTGTATAGCGAACTGTTTCCTCGAACCAAGAACATTTCACGATTTTCTTCGTAAAATAACCTCCCTATTGCGAAGAGTATTTTCTAGTATATAACGAACTTTTTTTCTTGTGATTCAATTTTTTTCTCCCTATTTTTAAAGTACTTCTGGGCAGTTTAATTTTTTTTTTTTATTCTCTCTCTTATAATACATTTTATAGTGGTCATAAATCTTGAACTGGTTTTATTAGATGCCTAACACTCCAAGAACAATAGAATTCTAGATGTGTCATTTAAGAAGTGCAACCTTTAGCTCCTATTGTCCACTTCACTGGAAACATCTTCGATATCTCCTTTCACTAGTGCCCCAGTGTAATTGAACTAGTCTCCGTTCACTTGTACTTTTGATCATGAGAACCGGTAGCTTCGTTTCTTAGTTTCTTATAGCTCGAAAATGTTGAAACGTAAGTGCTTGAGCGTCAAACAAAAACATTTAATTCTATAGAAAGTGGATAAAGGCGTACAAAAAACTTTCCTTGTTTTTTTTTTTTTTTTTTCATAAGTAAGATGTATAAAATAAATACATATTAACTTACAAAAAGGTATGAATAATTACTTTTTTAATATACACTGTTCATGAATTTAAATTTTTTTTATGTTGTTTATAAAGGAAAATTGAAAGGTGAACCTCTATATAACGAATTTTCCATATAACGAAAGTTTTTTCGGGATTTAGCGACTTCGTTATATAGGAGTTCGACTGTATTTCTACAATAAATAAAGAATTCTTATTTATATTTTTCAGCTTGATTAATAAAAATTAATGATTTACTGATTTATTATTTATTACGAATTTCCTAGTTTCCTTAATAATATTAGGGTAGCTGGATGTGTTTCTATCCTAAAATTTCACTAGACATTATGTGATCGTATTGACTCTCAGCCTGATTTAAAACACAGGAATCCTTATTGCGATCAATCCAACGTATAAAGATAATCTTCCGTAATATTTGAAATTTGATCTGCTCTTTTTCATGTTTATTTCATATGGAATGGGGATTTAAAAGATCCATAACACTTTGATACGAGAGTAATACTCTTAAATAAGGATTCTCTCTCGAAAAATTTCTAGAATGTGAAAAAGAAGAAAGAGAAGTAAATCGTTGAATTACCAGACGAAACACATTAGACATAAGCCTCGTCTTGAAGCTTATGTCCTGTCATCTACCATTACGACCTACCATTGCTGATAACCACAAGTGTAGTGACCTTTACATTAGAACCACAAGATTTCTTGGTCCCAATACCGATTTGTTCATGATTCTTTATATCCCTTAATGTCGTAGAGGACACGATTTAATTCTGCAGACAGCGCCATCTAGAGACGGTGAAGGGAGCAACTACGAAGCATCAGACATGGCTGAGTTGAATAGCCTTAATCTTGCTTTGAGGTTTGTGTTAGCATCAAAAGCAAAGAAGAACGTCATAGCATTGATAAATCAAGCGTGGGGAAGATGATATAACGAAAAGGGGATGGCTTATACTGGTGATGAGCTACGTGATATGGGTGCACCGGAAGACTGAACAGCATTTATTTCTGCATTGATTGTTTTGGGGGTGGTTTTATGGAATAATATAGATTTTTATTTTATGGAAATAAATGCAGTCGCATCTCTATTTAATGAAGTATTTTAATACGGAAACAAGTAATATAAAAAAAAATTAAGTCAATTCCTACTTTGAAGGGATGAATAGAAAGTATTTTATTAACTGTTGAAAATTGGGATAGGATATATATATATATAAATATATATATATATATATATATATATAGGGAAAGAGTGAACTAATAGTTGGAACAGAAAAAAAGAGCATGATTTGTCTGCATTGCTGTAACAATGCATATCTGGTTTGGCTAGTTTGGCTGAAAAACAGGTTTTCAACGCCAACTTTTGTCCTTGTTTTAACAGTTACATTGTTACAACAATAGAGACGATTATTAGTTGGCGTCAAAAGACAGTAATTAATTTAGTTCAATTTAATCAATTAACTAATATTTGAAAAAACTGTATTAACATCAAGGGTTATCCACTGCAAGTCTTAAAAAATTTATTTGAACTTGGTTAGATGAATAGAAATTAATTTATTAACGATTGAAAATTTGAACGAGATAAATAAATATATAATTATATAAATAAATATATAAAAAGATAGCTAATAGTAGAAACTGAAAGAAGTTCGTTACATGGAAGATTCGTTAAATAGAGATTCATGTTTTAATATATTTAAAAACTACATAAAATAATTTTTAAATTCCTGAATACTATATATTATTTTAAAAAAGTAATTATTCGAATTTTTTTTTAAGTTTAATATCTATTCATTTTTTATATCTTACCCATCAAAAAGAAATCTACAAAAGGAAAACAAGTACTAAAAAAGACATTTTTCAGGAATACACTGTATTTTCTACTGTAAAAAATAATTTTATGTTAAAACTGATGAATTTTTTCTAACAAAATTTACTAAATTTAAGCATACGAGTATTTTTAAACCTACATTATTTTATAGCCAGTAATTTTAAGCATACTTTGCCACATGTGTACTTTAATTTAATTACTGATAAAATCTGTTAGTTTTATTTGAGCTTTTTGTTTGAAACATTATGGTCATTTCATTGCTCTCAGAGAGTTAGGCACCTGGTAATATCAGTTCAATGTCATTGATCACCACAGATTGTGCTAAAAGAGAGAATAATTTGAAAAGTGTGTTAAAAGAGAGAATAATTTGAAAAATGTGCTAAAAGAGAGAATATTTTGAAAAATGTCCTGAAATATTTTTGAAAATAGGGGGGCCCCCCCGAATGTCAAAATACAAGCGGAAAAGTTCGGTGTAGAGAAAATACACTTCGCTATTTGGAGGTTATTTTACAAAAAAAATATTAACATGTTCTTCGTTCCAAGAAAACTTTTGCATTATAGAGAATAGATGTTCCTTAAATGGCGGTTAGACTGTATTAAACTCACTCCTGTAGTTTCGTATGTTTAAGTTTACTATATTGTATGGATTAATAGGGTTTTAAAAATACTTCACTTCTGTAGAAGTTTAACTGATTCCTTTCGAGTCACATTTAACGTTATTTAGAAGGAATCAGTTCAACTATAGTACTTTTTTTTAAATGCTGAGCGTAAAAATGATGTAAGGT
Organism: Trichonephila inaurata madagascariensis; assembly: GCA_019973955.1. Taxonomy (NCBI): domain Eukaryota; kingdom Metazoa; phylum Arthropoda; class Arachnida; order Araneae; family Nephilidae; genus Trichonephila; species Trichonephila inaurata. The sequence goes on from BMAV01013350.1 coordinate 74,709, forward strand.
ATGTGCAATTAATGCTTGCTCCTAATTGTAGAAAAATTGAAAAATATTTTGAACTTAGATTTTGAGAGATTTTATGATGAAACTAGTTGAGTAACACGATTTTATACTGAAAGAAACTTTAATTAGTTACAAAATTGCATACATTAATACATAAAACTATAAATATATTTAGAAATGTTATGTTTAAAGAAACGATATGTTTCAAAGAAAAGTAGATGAACACTATTCCATAATCAAAATAAAAGCAAATGGGAGAAATTAGGAAATTTCAATTTTCATTGTCTTAAATTACCATAAAATTAGATTATTAAGTAAAAAATGAAGAATTAATTTCATCGCAATATGTTTCACGAAATTAAATCAAAATAATAAAAAGTTGCACTTTCTAACTTCTTCACTAATCAGGTATTTAATTTTTTCTGAATTAATTTTTCTGACTGGGTTTTATAACTTGTATAAAATCGTTGAGAGAAAATAGGGGGTTCACACATGTGAGGGTTCAAAACATCAAAAAAAGAACAACTTTTTTTTCTTGTTCATAAATTGCTTCCTTAACATGTCTAGAATACGGTGGAAAAGTGATTTTTTTTTTAAATTCGAAGTCGTCTTAAAGAAGCAGGTGCTACAAGAGCAGTTGTTTGGAGCGCTAAGTTAAAATTTTTATTGTGTTAATCAGACTTGAAACTTTCAATGCGTTTTTTAAAAACTGTGTTTTTCAAACTTTCCTCCATCATGGCTCAAGAACAGTTGTCCGAATGATTTATAATTTATAGGGTAGACTCAGCACATATATACGCACCAAATGGACTACTATAATTCATTCCAAAATACAGAATATCTCTATTTTTTATAACAAAACATAAAAAAAATGTGAAATTCGAAACTTTTTCTTCAGAGGTCTACCAAAAATCCGATTTTTGATATTTTCTATTGAGTATAGTCCATTCTGCGAATTTAAGCTTATGGATTAAAACGCCGCTATATTTTTTTTCAGATAAGTTATTCAGCCAGAATCGTGAAGAAAGTGTGCATCCATTTTTTCGAGGTGGGTGTGCTCAGAGTGCTATAATCCACTTTCTATTGGATATTTTTGGCTAAGCATTTATATACATACTCTTAAAATAGATATAAATAAATGACAAGAAACTTAAAGTTCTATCTTTTTACTGGTCGTCAAAAAAAATCCCTAAGAATACTTAAAAAACCGGCCATCACATGGCTGAAACCCCTTAAATTATTTAGTTTCACTATGTAAGTTAAAAATGACTGAAGTTCAAATAATGGCTGATAAAATTCAGACTTTTACTATTTTATTCTTAATTTTAATTTTCATTGAAATATTACATTAGGAAAAGTTCAGGAAAAGATTTCATTACAATAGTAAAAACGTTCGAAAGAATTATTTGAAAATAACTGCTGTCCTTTATTGTTCAAATGTACAAGAAATTAAAACAGGCATTGAATAAAAACTTCACTATAAGTGAAATATTCACTGTCAATATAATTCCTGGTGATTTTAATTACTTTAAGAGAAGAGCCTTTCTTACTCTATTTCAAGAAAATTATTCATTCTGTTTTCAAAGAAACGTTGCGCTCCTTTAAATCAAAATACCAACATTCGAATTTTTCTTTTAACTTAATTCTACGTTTTGAAGTTAAATTTCTTTGGGAATTTATACACGTACAAAATGCTTTAATCTTTATTTCAAAGTTTGCCTCTATTTTTTTTCTAGCTTAAGTTGTTCTATAAGTTTAGCTTGTTGATATACGTGATCAACAAGCCAAAGGGCTTTTAAATTTTTGTTTTTATTTTTACATTTTATTTAAATTAAAGTACTCTTGTGAATATTTTTCATTTTTTTTTCCATATAAGCATCACAAATTTTGAATGAAAGCGTTGATAAATACTTTTCAAAGACTAATTTTTAGAATTTCTATGATGGTGAGAAAAATTATCATTCAACGTTCGAAATAATGTTTAAAAAATTTTATTTCTTACTTGAATACAAAAAAATATTAAATTTGTGCATTATTTTTATTTATTTATAAGTAAAGAAACGTTATACTTTTTAGGATAAAAATATTTTTATTTTCTATTCTAAAAAGTATAACGTTTCTTTACTTAGCTTACATTTATAATTAATGTAATAGTCTGAAAAATAATGCAATTGTAATGTATTAAAGATGTTTTCCCTTACCAGACTTCGAAAAGAAAAACAGTTTGAATATTAATCATTTTATTTTATAATATCGTCGGTCTAATTATCAGACTGCGTAACTCCATCTGGGAAGCTAATTTGATACAGTAGTACTAGGCGTCAAGTTGTTGTTTATGTTCGCCAAGATAGGCAATAATATTACAATATGGTTTGCTTTGATACCTTTATCGTGCGATATTGTTACAAATTTTGTGTAATGAATGCTTAAAATAGAGTAAATAATTTATATCTGCACACACACACGTGTAATATATTAATATTACTTTCTGTTGTATTTATTTTATGTTAAAATCTGGCTACCACCTCTCCCTTCGAAATATAGTTTTATTATGAAAAAAAAAATAGTGATTACACTGATTGAAGGAATAAACTAAAAACGGAGCGCGCACTGAGGCATGGCGTCGACAAAACAAAGGGGAAACGCTAGGCCATCATCTTGGATTTCATATAACCTGACAACAACGCTGTTTGGCGCGATTAAGGAATCTCGCCAAAAAGTACTTGGAGTCTTGCACTCCTATATCAAATCAGTTACACCAGTGGAGTTACGCAGTCTGACAACTAGGTCGACGATATATGAAAGAAATGAATTGTTATCTAATTGAATTAATATTGTGATAATTTAGTTTTTAAAGACAACTTTAAAACGTTATGAAACGCAAACGTAATAGAAGTTTTAATGCATACATAATCAAACTATCAAGAATGCGTATACACATGGAGAATGGCACTTTAACGAAATAGATATAGCTTCAATTATCTTTAATTGAAGCTTCCACTATGCTGAACTTTGAAAATGCAATATTAACCCAGTAGGGTTACGCAAGACTTTTCACAAGTCTTGAGAAACTTTGGGAGTCAAATTTTCCTGTGTTACATTGCCGACAACTCTTAACAACTGCCACTTAGCGTTCTACTAACATTTACTGGATATCGTGATATGCTCAAGTAATCCTTCTAATTCGGTCTATAGATTTGAATAACTAGCCATGTCTATTTGAAACAAGGCTAGTCTCAAAACAATCTTAATTTAATTCAATTATTTGTGTAACCTATGCAATGTGTTTATATATTCTGATTGCTAACTTTACAATTCAAATAGATAAAAAATACAAAATTATGTTGATAAAATCTTATTTCCCCAATTTTCATGTAATTTTAAATAAATCAAGTACAGCCCAAACTCCATGTTACGAACCTCTATATTGCGAATTTTTCTATAAGGCAAACTTTTTCTTGGAACCAAGAACATTTCACGATTTCTTCGTAAAATAACCTCCCACTAGCGAAGTGTATTTCCTATATAACGAACTTTGTCGCTTGTGATTCTATTTTTTTCCCCTATTTTTATAGTATTTCTGGACATTTCAAGTTGTTCTCTCTTTTAACACATTTTATGGTGATCATAAATCTTTAACTGGTTTTATTGGGTACCTGACTAGCCTAATGCAATAGCATTCTTGGCGTTTCATCCAAAGTCAACCTTTAACCCCCATTGTCTAGTTCACTAGCAAAATCTTCGAAATCCTCTTTCACCTCACTGTAGTTGTCTCGTATCCCCGTGTCTTTGAACTAGACTCCTTTCATTTGTAGTGTTGACCAGTCGTACTGGTAACTTCGTTTCTTGTAACTCGAAAATGTCAAAACTTAAGAAACTGAGCATCAAAGAAAAATAATTAATTCTTCACGTTGGGGATAAACCAGTCAAGAAACTTTCCTTGCAGTTTTTCTTTGTTCCTTTTCATTCTTTTTGATAGGTAAGATGTATAAAACAAGTATATATTAACTTACAAAAAGGTGTGAATAATTACTTTTTTAAATATATATATAGTGTTTATAGATTTAAAATTTGCTTTATGTAGTTTATAAAGAAAATTGAAAGATGAACCTCTATATAACGAATTTTCCATGTAAAAGACTTTTGGGGGGATTTAGCGACTTCGTTATATAGAGCTCCGACTGTATATATAATTCGAAGATTAATAATATTTATGTTGTAAATCACATATTTTATCAGCATCTTTTAAAGGGCTATGTAACTTTAATATATTTTTTTTACTTTTATTGAACTTTTTACCTGCTGCCTTCCTACAAAGGAAACCCCATATGCAGATATTTTGAACTGTATAAAGGGATTTGAAGTGAAACAATTCACAGGAATTGTTTAGCTGAATCGTATCACTAGTCTCGCTATTATTGCTTCCGTGAGTTAATTACAGGAAAAATTATTTAAGTATGTCTCCGAGATTCTGAAGATGTTTAAAAAGATCGTAGTAATGGCTTACATCTCTATCTGGCAGCAGCTCAAAAGTTTTATTATTCATAGTAATCTTTAATTTATGGCCCTCTCATAAACCTAAGCTATTAGATAAATTAATATCTTGGAGATAAATGTGTGTTTGTGATTAGTTAAAGGGCTTCCACATCTACTTACACGTCGAGGTCAAGACAAAATCTTACGAGTGTGGTGTGAGAGAATGAATTTGGGGGCTAATGACGCAAGACTTACGAGTGCAGAATCCTCAGAATTAGTTATGCAGACTTAGGGGTTTCATCACAATCTAACAAAGCAATCAGTTGAGTCGAATGAAAAATTCTATCACGTTTATGTATTGAATATTTATTCTACATATATACGTATATACCATATTTATTGAAATTTAAAACGCGTCCCCCCCTCAATGTTAATGCCATGAAAATCGGGGGTGGTTTAGAATTGAAAAAGTAAAATTTTATAAGATGGTGGAGATTGAACATGTTTACTGATAGTTAGAGCAATTACACGTTCATGTATGTATTTAAAAGTTTTTAATAATGGAAAAATAGATTTCATATTCACTTCTTATTACTTCTTATATATATATATATATATATATTTAAACATTATAAATGGTTTTTTAGGACTCAATTCTGTTAAAAGCAAATATTTAATTAACAATATTTAAAGTAAATCACCTAAATTTTACTAAAATTATAATCATAAATGAAATATTAGCAATATTTTTGAAAAACTTCAATGCAATTAGAGAAAAAAGAAATAAACATATTATTAAAAGTATTATTAAAACAAATTAGATTCATTTATCTATTTACTAAAATTTTAATATTTTATTCAAATTTGAAAATTTTAGAGCTGATCGAATAAACATTATAAGAAATGTGACATTTTTTTAAAAGACTATTATTTAAATAACAAGGCATAACTCAAAATATTTTTATACAATAAGAAATATTTTAGTACATTCTCTAGATAAAGGCATAAATATCAGTTTCAAAAGGTTTTAGAGAAATACATTTGTAACATTTTGAGTTATCAGACTTGCCATGCTAGATTTTGAGCAGTTTAAATGCCCACTTCTGGTAGATCAAAGACCCACATCCGATTTTTCTAACTTTATAAAATTGATAGTAACTATACCTCTAGGTAGTCTAGAAACAAAACAAAGTATGTTTTGCTCAGCTGAAAGATAGTTCTATTCAATAAAATAAAAAAACTAGAATATGAGTCTTGACCGAATTTAGTCATTTTCAACGTGTTCGGATACCTTAAAATTACTTTAGTGGTTTCAGGAAAAATTGCAATAGCTCAACAAGGCATTTGTAAGCTATTTTCTAGGGATACAGAATCAAATTGTTAAAATACTTGGTATAACCCTTTTAATGAGGAATTAAAAATAAATCTTACTAGCTATTTGAATATTTTTAACACTGAACATGAAATGTGACTGGCGTTTCAAACTTATGATATTCGTAGTAATGATTTAGAAAAAAATAATGTAATTAGAATTTTAAGTTAATAAGTTACTACACACACGCACATATATTTTCGTTTGCGTTTAGTTGCGAAATATACTTTAAAATTTAGTTTTAAATTTCCTTTCGGTTTTGATAATACTAAGAAAATTTCTTGCATAAAAGCTATTATCTATAAATTGAGTTAACAATTTAGAAATTAGCCCTGAAATTTCAAAAAATCATTCTACACTTTTTTATATAAACACCCAATCATATTTTCATAGTATTGTTGAAATAGTTTTCTCTTCCCCGTCCAATTAAATGCAATAACAAAAAAACAAAAATTCTGTGAAACTAATTAAAAACGTCACTTCAGTTATTTAATTAAATTTCCTTTGTTAGTGAGCATAATAACAGCATAACAGATCAGTTTCTTTTATATGGAAGTCAGTTTTTCTTTTAGTATAAATGTGTGAATATAGTTTGATATATATAATTATGCACTCTAATTGTTCTTTATTTCAAAAGAAATCTTTTAATGCAATATTTTTCACTAAATACCTTTTCTAAATACATTTAATACATAAAATAAACAATACATAATAAAATAAGATTAGATAAAACGACACAGTTAATTGAAATGAAAAATGCTGATTTTTCTATTCGAAAAGTCTATTATTTTATTCCGCATTATTCTAATTCGAATTCTGTTTAGTATATAATTGTAGAGTTTTAATCTGATCAAACATTGATGTGCAAATATCCATAAATAGTTTAAAACTATAAGCATAACCACACACAATAAGCATACGTCTTTGACAGATCAGCATTTAATAAGAACATTTGCCTGTGTTAGAAAACTTAGTTAAACAGCTGTTTTGGAATTTTTAATGGTTCAGAATAATAATCTGAACAAATGTAATTGTTCCAAAGTATAATTAGCGTGTTGCCAGTACTTCTAGTTCATTTATTCGATATTTACGCTTTTCTCTCTTTTTTTTTCATTTTTCGGCATTGATAACTACATTCATTCGATAGACATAAAATAATTTCAATTTCTGAGCGCTTTAATAATTTGAGCAGAAGTACTTAAAAATTATTATAATGAACTACAAAATTTTGACTCTAAACTAAACTTGGATTTTTTTAAAGGAGTTGATACGACGAATTTTTGTTTGTTTCATTTTTATAGTAAGAGAATAAAATGAAGAATTTTCATCTGCGTAAAAAGAAAATGTCTAAAATGTCCAAATAAGGTCTTAGGGATAAGATGTCAAAATATAAAGATTTTGGAATTCAGAATCTCAAACGATTTGTAGGAATCCTTTTGTTTGCTTTTGTGTTGGCATCAATAATAAAATACTGGATAGAGAAAAATTACAAATTCTTTATATAGGTAAATTACACTCTTAATACAGAAATTATTTATTTTGAAAAATCCTGTTTGAAAGTATTAAAAATAGCGCTGTTGTATATCCTTACAAATTATTTTTAAAATTAATTTACAATGGCACACATTTATTACAACCACCTTCATATTCAATGGTGAACCCGTTTATTGCCAGTTGCTTATTTTATACGATAGTTTTAATGATAATAAAACTTTTATCTGCTTTTACTGATAGATCGTCATGTTTATTTTGTAATTCTTTGAAATAGTAATTTGCAACATATTATTTTTTACAGAACTTGAATAATTACTTCAAATTAATCATAAAAATATTATATAAATTACATATTTACAAATATTTGCCTTGTAAATATATTCTAAACAATACAATATGTAATTTTCATGTTCTTAAAATTTAGTGTAATACTTAAAAAGTAGGATTTCAAACAAGATTGCATATTTAAATGCTATAAAACATTTAAGAAATCTGACACAATACATCTACTAAATTACTTCTAAGTTGCTCTGGAAGTTGTCATATTACTCATCTGTTAATAAACCGTTTTAAAATATGCAGTTCAACTTGATTTCTACATTTTTAAGCTAATGCACTTGTACGTATTTTTATTCTTTCCCCTAAACATTAAGGCATATTTCTTCGAAAAGTAGAAATATTAAAAATGCAAACATAACAAGATCCAGTAATAAACTTCTTTCTCCATAATACGTAATTTCCTCTTCGATCGTAGAAAAAACGTTTTCGAAAACTCTCTGCTAATAATAATATAAGAAACCTCAGAAAACTTAAAAAAAGCTGGTCGTAATTTATAAATAATGAACTTATAAAAAGGAAGTGAAGCAGTTGTTTTGATTGTCACACATGTTTGATGATTGACACAAGAGAACTGAAGAGCATATCTTCGAAAATTTCAAAATAGAAATAATTGCACAAACATTGACATTTTTCACATTATTATATATAAAGTTATGTAAAAGATCATTTCCTGATGACTATTAGTCATCCTTTATTAATCATGATATTCTTTTACGAATCTAAAAAAAGGGGATTTAATTAAAAATAATTAGCTTGATAATTTAGTTGTTTCAACTTAAGATAACGATAGTCATATTACGTTTTGAAGTGCAGAAAGTAAATCACAACTTAAAAAATTCATAAAATTATCCCTTTAGTTTTCTTTATCTAAAAGTTTGGAGCAAAATAAAACTATTTAAGATACGCTTTTTTATGAAAATTTTGCTTAGAATAAAACATTATATATTTTGTTATAACTTTAAAAAAAATGCAAATCTCTAATTAATTTTTAATGGCAAGTTTTTACAAATTTACTCGTTAACTTGCCTATAAATTTAGTTTTTCAGGCAAACCCATCTTATTTTTTTGTGTATAATAAAATCAAATTCAATAGACAAAATCTTCCATACATTTGTAAGTATTTCAGAGCTGTAGAGAGTTTATTAAAAACGCATAAATAATAAAAACCATTTCTAATTGTTAAAATTTTAATAATTTCTTTTTAAACGCTTTGAAAAAGTTAATTTCTTTTCAATTTTTCATTCGTAGCAGTTTCTTATTTTCTTATCTCTAGCGATTGATTATTAAAAAATTTATATATTTCACGATTATTAATTATACATTTTTAAAATACTTACAAAAAATTTAGATCATCATCATACGCCACGAGGTAGTTCCTTTCCCAGAATCTTAATTTCATATTATTTTGAATAAAAAATTTTTTAAATTCATATCAATCGTGATTTTACAGCTGCAAGTTTTAAGTGTTTGTTTGGGAAACAATGCAGGGACGGTGATGTAACAGTGGCGTAATGAATACCCCAGCGATCTCCACCCTAATATTCTCCGTTACACCACCGGCGGACGATGTTTAATCATTGATATTCGACTTTTAAATGAAGCCTTTTACTTCAATTTTATAACTCATTATTATTTTAGATCCAGACCACGCATTTCATTTTTTAACATGGGTGAAATAAAATTTGACACTCAAATGCATGATTTTTTATTTTTTTGTATTTTTTGTTATGAATTTTTTTTAAAAAAAATCCATTTTTATAGGAATGTAGTCACAGGTTACGTAAAAATAAATAAAAAAATCGAAGTAATAATACTAACTATTTATTGCTAAAAAAACAGTTGTAGTTAGACATTTAGCGACATGCAGTATTTCTCAAAATTCTTGTATATATCCCATAAAATTTTCAAATGCAACATCAGACTTTGATAGTTTACCTGACAACAAAGGAGAAATAATTTTTTTTTTTCAATTGTGGGTAAATCTATCCTTTATAGCAAACTCGAAAATAGAAAATATCTCTCTAGTATAACGCTCTGAACTGTATTCCCCACTACATTCAAATATAAATTTAATGGAACTGTGGAATGTAGACAATTACCAATGATGTGCATTTAAGGGTTAAAGGAGTGTATCATAGCGTACTTTAATTTTGATTTTGAGTAATTTTATTTCCTTGATACCACTGTACCGACATTTATCTTAATTGCCATAAATTTTCTACTTGGAATATATATATATATATATATATATATATATATTATATATTTTTATTTTATAAAAATTTTTTAATTTTGTTTGAAAACGTTAGAATTTTGTCTTCTATATTCGCCATTGATATTCTGAAATGGGATTTTTATGTTATAGGATTCATTTAGTTTCGATTTTTTTTTATTGATTCCTGTGTTCTTGATTGAATTATATATATTTAAATATATATATATATATATATAATGCAGCATGCAACAGTTAATTTCATCCGTAACTAGCTGGTATACCCGTTCTTTGCTCAGGTGAATTTAAAAATTGAACAATACAGATTGAAGTACAAAGAAGTTTTTAATGAGTTAATTTTACATGAATTGCAAATTAAACAAAAGAAAAAAACTTTTTGCATATATGACCTGAGCAAAAAAACATGTTTGTTAAATTTTGTCTGTAAATCTAATAGCTGATAAAAAGGATTTTTTTTTATTTATAACTTCCCGTAACTTTCATATAGGTCGATTTTTGAAAACACCTTCCTAAGTTGATCTCTGCTTAGCAAAAGTAACACATTGTTACGCATTTTGTGTAATGAACTCTTAAAATAGTGTAAATAATTTATATCTGAAAGTGTACTACTCTTTAATATTACTTTAAAATCCCTGTTGAGAGGTATTTCAGTATCATGAACACACACAAACTATTTCTCTTAAAAGCACACTAGCACTAATAATCTGACTATAAAAATTAAAAATATGTGCAAATCAAAGATATAGAAAGAAGAAAATATCAATGCCAGCAAACCGGTTGTGGCCCTTTTTCGGCAGCCCGTATGCTGTACGGGCAAACCAGTTAAGGGGTTAATTGAAATCTAGACTGGAATTTGTTCGGGTTATGAACAGTCCTAGAAACACGGTGCTTATGACCTAAATTAAATTTAAAAATTCTTTTTTTTCTAATTAATCTTTTGTAATTTTTTGTTTGTGTTTCATCTTAAAAGGGAGTCGGAAACCTCTATACCTAAAATGTTAAATTGTCTGTTTTCGATGTATCTTATCTCAAGATGTGTTATATGTACATGCTTGAAAATTTTCATACAATTAAAGTATATCTTTATCATTATACTGAAATGAGCTTTTAGCTAATTTTGAGGTTTTTGATAATTTATAAAATATTTTATCAAACATAGTGAAATGTAAACCATATTTCATATAAAAAAAATTGTAACAGGTAAATTTTTGAGTTTTTTACAAAATGCTCATTTCATTATATTTTAGCTATCATTATAAACTTATCATAAATAAATTTACATACCTGTGAACAGTATTTTCTCATAAAGGGTACATTGAACATCAAAAATTTATATTTTGAGATAAATTGATTTTAATGTATACAGTGAGGCGGCTAGGAAATAAAATAAAGAAAGGCTTAATTTACAATAAAAGATAAATGTTTTGGTTTATATCAGGCATTCAACTTTTAAGCAAAAACGAAGTACTTTATTTACATTTTTCGCCAATCAAATGGGCGTGGCCCAGTTTCAACGATTATTTAATAATATGTTTTAAGGGCTTCCAATTACCCTAGAGGTTAAAGCAATGTATTTTTAGAAAGGTTAAAATCTATTCAATTTGAAAATGTAAAATACTCAAATTGTCAAAAAAATAAGATTTTAACTTTCCAACACCTCTTAAGTTTTGGAAAATATATGGCTAGTAGTGATTTCAAAATATACGACAAAAATAAGCTTACAGTGGTATTGTATGAGAAATAATACGGTACACTATTTATAGAAATGAGATTTAGAGGGCTTCAATGATTTAATGTGTACACAATGTATCATTCGTTTTCGGTTCTACCTCATAAAATTAATGAAATATCTCTCATGTTTAGAGAAGAGATTTTAGCAACTATAGATGAGCAAATATTGACAAAGTTTTCTCAGAGAGTAATCACAAATAATTGAATAAGATTAGTTTAGTTTACTCCGATTAATTAAGTTACTTTGTGATCTGTTACAGTTTCACGCAGTAAGATTTAGGATCAATATTTTCTATATTAATACAGCATGTGTGTGGTGAGGATATTCTTACATATACTTTTTCATGTTTAACGCTTAATTAGTTGAACCCTTTCTCGTCGTATTTCGAGTAGTGTAGTGTTATGTAGTGTTCTAATAGTTAAAGAATTGAATTTCGATTAATTATTTACATACATATACTCCTAAAGCAAAATTAGTTAATGTTTTGTATGAGTATGAGCTGAAGTCTTTTCTTAAAAAACTATTATTTGATTTCATATAAAATCTCAACAGTATACAACGTATATGTTTAAATTTTCACTATACAGGAAATCATTTATTGTATGCCTAAGGCCTCACAGGACTCTTAAATTACAAATTTTTCAATTTTCTGAAAATAATATATGTTACAGCCTCAATATTTCTGAGCATTTTGGTACCTCAATTGTGTTGATACTGTGAAAACTTCCGAAGTTACTGAGGAATAAGTAGTGAAACTTAAACGAAAACCCTATCTCTTTCTTATCTTTAACTTCATTTTTCGCAAAACAAAAAATTTTAGCTTCCGCGCAGGATTTCTCAGAAACTATTTATAGTATCAATTCGAAAATTTATACACGTGTTCAAAATAAGGTCATTCAAAACTTATACATCAATTTTCAAAAAATTATTTAATAGAATTTTTTTATTTGAATTTTAATTAATTTTTTTCGTAAAATTTTCGTTATAATTGTATTTAAAAAATATTTTTTTCCCTAAATTTCTTTAAAAATTTGTATAACTATAACAGTTAACATTTTTATACCAAGTAAAGTTAATTTTGTAAACTTTGATAAATTTTATACTTCAGAATCCTGTGCGGTGTAAAATACTAATTTTCACATTTTTGAAAAATTGTCCAATTTTTATTTATTTAAAACTTATTAAATTTCTTTTCAAATTTTCTAAAATTTTGAGAAATATTGTACATATATATGATTATCAGGAGGTAAAAATTTCAAATAATTGTTTCGTTTTATTGCTAAGTTACATTGGTTTGAAGAAGAATGTTCTTTTCGAGGGCACGTATCTGTTAAGGGTCATGTGAGGCCTTAAAAATTGCATGTATTTATTATTGTAAAGAAATAATTTCAAACAAAATTTTGAGGAATATTAGAAATAATATTTATTCTATTTAATACATTTATTATATCGTTTTTTCTGCTGTGTTAAACTACACCAATATAAACTACATCCTAAATTGTTCTGTCCCACAAAATGGCCATAAAAATTTACGCTCCAAGAATTAAAAGTAAGATTTTTGGGGAACTTGACATGAAAGCAGATATGTAAATATCATGATTATAAATTCAGCGTATTATATGTAAATAATATGGAAATGATTGGAAATGCAGCGAGATTTTGCATTTCGTAATGCCTCCTGAGGTTATTAAAACTCGTTCTGCTAGGATTATAAAACAGGTAATTCGTGCTTGTTTTCGTGTGTTTAATCTGTTGCAGAGGGACACTAGATATCCCATTGCGCCACCATCGGAGACTATATGAGCAACTGTCAGAGCTGGAGAGGGAAAGAATTGTAAGGATTATGGGTAAACTTGTTGTTCAGCTTGAGGAGCAACTCGACATTTATGCCGTTCAGATTTTACTGAAAGAAGTTATTGGGATCAGTGGACAAGAGAGAGGTCTGTTAAAGGCTCAAAAAGTCCTAGACAGACCAATAGTCCAAACGATTGTCACATCTTACGACACACACGAAAAGTGACAACTATCTCACTGTCCGCCATTTATACAAAAGCAGTAACTTTACTACGGGTCTCTTTATCAGGCCATACCATCACAAGGCGCCTGGATAAAGGACAGGTGATATCGCCGCACCCATTATGTGCACTGTAATTGATCTCCCCTCACTGCCGCCTCCATTTGAAGTGGCATCGTGCCCGAAGTCAGCTGAATGGAATCAGGTCGTCTGAAGTGACAAATTTAGGTGAAATTTAGGCAGGGATGACAATCTTGTACATATGAGGAGACCCCGTCGTGAATGTCTCAATTCTACATTTGCTGTACTGCAGCCCACCACTCCCACAGTTGGTGTGATAGTATAGGTTGTCTTCGCATACGTCACCCCTAATATTGATCCACGGCAGTATGACAGTCCAAAGGTTTGTTGGTGACATTCTTCAACCACATAAGTTGCCACTCATGGCACGGCTCTCAGGAGCCTATTTTCAATAAAAAAGTGCTCTCCCGCACACAGCAAGGGACTCACAGGATTACTTCTGCCACATTTCCACCCTTCTCTGGCCAGCTCGATTTCCAGATTTGTCATCGATTGAGCATATCTGGGATCATTCAGAACAGCAAGTAGGACAGTCGACACGTTTGGTAGAATTAAAGACGCTTTTATAGAGACTATGGAACAAGATGTCACTGGACATCGTGAGGGTCTTCTATGTCTCAATACTCATCCGTATCTTATCATGCATCCATACCAGAGGTGACCCAAAAGGGCAATAAAACCTCCATTAATTTGTAAGTTTTTGTACATAGAATGATCATTTTGCTTTGATTTTGTTATCACTTATTTACATCAACATTGTACTTGCGTACGTATAATTCCGTTTTATTTTGACACTTCTTACTTGGCGTGCAAATTTTTATGGTGATGATGTATATCAAAGGATTAAATACAATCAATAATGGATTACAAGATTGACACACAAAAATATAAAATTTAATAGAATTTTTTAGGAATGTTTATGCAAACCGGGAAAAATAATTATCACCAAAAGTCGGATAAGGTATACGAAATTTCTCTGAGATTTTTGTTTTTTTCTCTTTTTCTAAAAAAAAAAAAAAAAACGGGGAGTCTCACTTGCAATTGGGTTTATATTAATTTTTTTTTTTTTATGTGTTTTGATAATATATATATAAAACTTCGCATTTCTTTTCTCAAACATTAGTAAAACAGTACAAAAACTTCAAAATTTTATTTCAAAACAGAATATTTTACCTTATAACAAACCTTTAATTGACTACAATATAGTTCTAAATTACATAAATCAAGTTTCACAATATACATTATTTAATTTATAAAAATATATTTAGCCTTACATATTTCATCTGAAATTTAAGAAAAAAGTGTATAAAAAATAAATTTATTCTTGCGGACAAGTATAATCAAATATCCAATGGTAAAACTTAAATTTTATAAAATTAATCTGGCAGCAAAAAGGACGATATTTTTATTACAAATATTCGTTTCATTAAGTATTATTATTATTATATCAGTTTTAAAGACTCGTTTTATGAGGCGAAAAATTTCATCAGAATTCAGCACAAAAAAAATTTAACTCCGTAAGAGTTTAATAAACGTTAATGCATTCTAAGACGTTATTTACCGGGATTTTTTACTTGGCCAGTTTTGCTTAGTTAAGTTGTGAAATCAATAAAACAGTTAAGCCGTAAATGCAAAGGCTCTACAGTTAAACATATATATATATATATATTAAAGTTATTAAGAAATATTTTGCCGTTATGGGAATTCAAATCACCTTTTGTGCAACTAAGGGAAAAATTTGATTTTAATTAAATCACCTTTTGCACTATTCCAATATGGAACAGCGTTTTCTTAAATAAAAAATATTTAATTTTTTTTGTATTCTTTTAATATATTTACGTTTTTTAAATTGAGCTTTTTAATTTTTTATTTTAAATTTGCAGAACTTTCGGCGATGCCTGTATCCTCTCTTATTCCTTTTACTAAAGCAAGATATATTTATATATATATATATATACAGAGAGAGAGAGAGATAGATAGATAGATAGATTTAGCACGGGCTTTGCTTTTGTAAGTGCAATTTTAGGTAAGTTACCTCTATCTTGTAATGGATTTAGATATTCCTATCTATTATTTTCTATTGGTTTTTGCTCAGAGTTAATTACATAAAGGGGAAAGGTTGGCTGGCCAAAAAGGCTGGAGGGGAGAAACGTCCCTCCTTTCCTTTTTTAGGGGTGTGTATGTCCGACTAAAGATGAAAAAAGCCGAAAGAGCGTTACATACCCGAGCTTGACGTTCATTCAAGTTCACTTTCTAACAAAACGCGCCAATAGAAGTTATCACTTCAAAAGAGTTAGCAAAACCAAGTTGAAAAAAAATTTCTTCTTAGTACATAGAAGGTTACTAATTGGAGCACTGATTTTCGACAAATGCTATGAAGTAGAATAATAGCAATACCTGTGTATATGATATACCTTAGAGATTTTTCCTAAGGCTACACAAAACACCTTTTCAAAAAAATTTTTGGAGACAGTTACAGTAAAAATAATTTATGTCCTATATTCAAATTATTTTATTAAGTTGGTTCTGAAAGTAAAAAGTCAGTTTGACCAGCCATTGTCAAACAATATTAAAAAATTAAGAATTTTTGAAGATTTTTCAAACTTTAGTATATAAAAAAAAATGTTCCCGTTTTAAAACTTTTTAGTCATTTTCAGTTATTTATGTTTCATAGAATATTGCAAACAAAAGTTAGTATGGATTTGAAAATCTATTCCCTTTTTGATTTTTAATGATTATTTTTTTTACAAAAATCCGGAGAAAACATGAAAATTTTTAAGATATTAATTTTAGCATTTTTTTTAAAAAAAAAAATAACAAGAGATATCAGCCCAAAATTCATACTAACTTTTATAGAACATATGTTTAGAAGTATGTACAAAAAATTTCAAGGCTCTGTCGTGAACAGAAAAAAAAAGCCTTAGGGCTCAGAAAATACTTATACCTTCAAAATTAAAAATCTCAGAAAAACGCAATTAAAGTTTGCAAAGACATAAAACTAAAACTTCTAATGTCCGTAAAGTTCCAATTTTGAATACGTTACTTTCGAATGTACTTTCTACATTGAAACATTTTAATTAAATATGATTGGAAATAATTATTTTAATTCAAAATATATTTTTGCATAATATTGATCGCATTTGTTATGACGACAGTTTATTTAACTTAATTTTAACTAATATTTTCACAAAAGTTTAGAAACACAAATCATTTATGTACAAAATAATAATGATACTAATTTAAGCTAACAATAGCCAAGTTGGTTCATAAAATTTAATTTTTTTCAGTTTTAAATTAGGCAGTGTAGGTAGTTTCAGCTCTTGTTGTGCGACTTTAAAATACTAAAATATAGAACTACAATATGTTTTGTATTATGTAGTTTGGTACATAAGGAAATATTCAGTTTTGTCTGCAATACTTGTGTTCGGAAGTCTAACTGCATTTTCAGCTGAGGACATTTATATACATCATTTTCAGTAGTATTCAATCTCTTCGAAATATTGTTTCTCACAGCAACATGAAAATGCTTTGGCCATGGCAATTTCACAGCAAGAAAAAGTTATTGATAAAGCTTGTAATTTATATAAACTATTTTTCAAAGCAAAAATTGGCCTTGAAATCAATTTTAACTAATTAACTAGGAGAATTCAAAAACTCAAAACATTAATCAAATTCCTAATTTCGTCATTTCCCTGCGACATATCTATGCGAGGCTATCTCCCCACGAACCGCTGAACACAAAAACAAGCTGAAGGTGCTAAAAGGTGGTAAATAATCCGAGAAATACATTTTAACCATTTAAATTTCAAAATTACAATCAGTTCATAAATTTTAATTAAAAACTATAAAAAACTCGATTTGTCTGCATTGTTGTAACAGTGTTTCAAATAATGCTGTGAAAACTCTACTCTATTAAAATTCGGTGTCTGTTTTCTTGTGAATAAAACTAGACTTGTTTCAGAGACATTTTTAAGCTAACGGTAAGTAACGATTGTTTGGAAAAAGAAAGTTTGAAAAATCCATTTTATTTATTAATTTTTTTATTATTTTAGATTCTAAGGAAATAATTATCGCTAAAATATAAAGAATATACTTAGTTCTTTGTAATACAAAAATGTTTTCTCTTTATTGTTTTAAATTAATATTTATTTATTTTTATTTCCAAAGCAGTATTGTTTTTGTAAATTGTCTGGGGGAAAAAAAAGAGAGCAAAATGGTTTAATACCCGAAAACGCTCATGCGACTCTGGGCAACACAAAGGAGAAAAGAAACCTGTCTGATAAAGAAAAGAAGTAGAAGAAATTTCAGAAAATGGAATTTAAATGACATAAATATTGAAATCACTCACATCGCGCATACACACACATACTCGCGAAGAAAGCACGTCCAACGCCGGGCTAAGCGAAGGAGATGAAAACCCCTTCGACGGGGCAAAGAGGTGAAAGAAATTTCGAAAAAGGGAATTTTAATGATATTAATATAGAAATCCCACTCACATACACCTTAACCCTTTATCTACCGCATTATGATTTACTGCAGTTTTTTTTTTTCTTTTTTTCATGCAATATTTTTTTTTGAATCGCTATATTGATAATTAAGGAATATACATAAAAAATACTCAACTTTGGGAAATTTAATCCGTTAGAGCTAATAATTTAATTAAACTGTAAAATTAATTCTATACACTGTTCACTTAAAATAAAAATTCAAATCATTTTCTAAGGCCTTCATTAACATACAAAAAAAGACACGACATTAACTATAATTTCGGAACAAAAATGACAATCTTCGCAGTTCGCTGAAAACGTAATTTCTGCTATAAAACTATTCGCCTTCCTCGCTAAAATCCTCATCGTATAGCCCATGCTTCCATATATTTTGGAAGAGTGGATTTAAAAGAATATTCCGGCTAAATATCGTCAGAGTATTCTTAAAAATGGTTATTCTATGTAATTTTAGTGGTAGATTAAGGGTTAAAGTGCTGGCAACAAGAAGAAAAAGGGGTATTTTCATGGGCAAAAAGTTATACACCCAAAGACACCTGTGTAATGCCTAGCAATGCAGCTAGTATGGAATTAATTTTGAAAAACTATGTGAGCTTAAGTATTTGAATCGAAATAGCAAATTCATTCTGATTTACGAAGATTTAAAAACATTATTTCATTTATTAGTTAATCTTTTTTAAATACTCTAAGCATTAAATGAGAAATAATCGTAATCCCCAATTCCTATCGTAAATAGAATAACAAAAAGGTAAATAGGTAATTAAAAAATTATACGAGTCTTACTAAAGAAAGTAAAAATAGTAGGCTTGTCACACACAAACACAGAAAAGCAAAAATAATTCTTAAGCTAAAGTCATTGCTTCTCAAATAAAAATTGTTAACATCAACAACGCCGTTTGATGTTAATCCTCTTCAGTTAAATAGGAATCAATTTTGAAATTTATTTCCCTCTGAACGATTTATAAAAACTGATAAAAGAACAGAAAAATAAATTCATTTACGATTTCTGCATATTTATTGCAACCATTTCCGACCAATGGGGATTCCCTGGTAGAAGTAGAATCAATTGACAAGATTAAAATAAGTTTTACAAAATGTAGAAAACCAAGAAAAAGTCTCAAAATTTTTAATTTAATTTAAATGTCTATATATTATATTTATATATTTATTTTAATATTACCATAACCATATGCATGCTATTTTGGAAATAATAACCAAAGCAAATACATTAACAAAAAAAAGAAGCATTTAGGAATATCACTTTCTGTATTAAGTACTCATTTATGTTTTATCACTATTTTTTAAATTAAAATAGATAAAAAAAGGTATAATATTTATTCAGACTTCTTCATTTTATAATAATCATTTATCTCCATTTATTCTAAAGTAAATTTTTCCATCGCCGTTTCCTTTTTCTTTTTTTTAAGCTTTCCTTCCTAAAATTTATTTTTTCATTCTTTTTTTTTTCATTTGACAGTAGTATTTTTTTAAACTCCTTGATGTTCCATGTATAATACCCCATATAATAAGTTGTCGTCTTATTTTTATATTATATGGGTCTCATCTTTTTTCTCATTCAAGAGTAAAATATTCCTTTTATAAAAAATATATTTTACATAGAGGAAACATTCTATCTCAAAGTCATGTTATTTTAAAATTCAAAATAAATTTCTTAAGCATTCCAGGGGTATCACTTTTTTCTGTATGTATTCGCCTCGGAGAGCATCTTTCCCTCTATCTCTTGAATGAATCTTTCAAAAAGAATTCTCAAATCTGAGGAATGAAAATTTGCTTCTCGAATCATCATTTTCGTTACAGGAGCAACAATGATTTTTTTCAGAAGTTTCGTCATTCTGTCTACAAAACATATGGTTTTTCTCATGGTTTTCTTTTTTATTCATTGGAATTTATAGGAATTTTTTTCATCTCTGTGATCTCGTTAATTTATTTTTAATATATTTCATTGTTAAATCAATACCATCGTTGGTTTTTGCTGATGGCATTGATATCATAGCTCGAACAACCACCGCACTAAAACAAGTCTTCTTATCATTAGAGAAAGAGGCTGTCATTATCTGACAGAAAACCAATGAGAGTAAGACCAAATATATATCTTGAACTAAAATATGTTTTAACAATTCCCACTTTAAAATTGAAGAGTATAATTTTGAAGTTTTTGACAGTTTCACTTATTTAGGTTCGAAAATTAACAATAGAAATGATTGTACTACTGAAAACCAAAAGAGAACTACTATGGCTAATAGATGTCCTTATGGAATACGAAAATATGTGAAATCGAATTTAATCAAAAGAAAAACAAGGGTTCTACTGTATAAAAGTCTTTTAAGATTATTATTAACTTTTGGATGTGAAACTTACTCCATGTCTCGAACAGATGAGAACACATGATAAGTATCAACGAAAGGAAGATTTTAAGATTTATTTTTGGAGGAATTCAGGAAAATAAAAGCTGGCAAAGATGATCAAATTTCGGGCTGTATCACTCATATAAAGAATATGACATCATTAACTTTATCAAAATAAAACGAATTAAATGGGCAGGTCTCGTCGTCAAAATGGAGGAAAACCGCACCACTAAAAAAGTCTTTAATGCCCAACCAAATGACACACGGAGAAAAGGCAAGCCAAATCTTAGGGGGATTTATATACACTCACTTCCAAAAGTTAAGCACGGAGAGGAAAATGCTAATTTCCGGAAGCCAATCTGAACTGCAGAGGTAGATGAAAGTATGCAAATATGTTAGGTAACAGCCAATCGTGCTTTTATGTCAAGAAATATGCAAAAAGGGCAGTCTTATACGAAGCCAGCTTTATGAAGGGTTACAGAAATTGATTATAAGTGCTTATAAAAGTTGTTTAAACTTTCGTACAATTTGTTTTCAAGACAAACGTGTTTCTATGACTTCCAGAAAACGAATGGAAGATTCTGAGAGCTGGCGTGCTGTGGGGCGCTTTGAAGCAGAATAGTGGATCACAGATGTTGCTCTTTTATTCGGCTTTCATCATTATGTTATTTCACGTTTATGGAAACAATTCCAAACCGCACAGACAGTTGTCCGAAGGCCCGTAGGCGGTCGCCCAAGGGTTATAACCCCCACGGAAGATCGATATATTGCTACTGTAGCCAAGCGGAATCGCAGAGCGACCTCCACACGTGTGACATCTATGGTCACAGCCTCCATTCGTAAGACTATATCTGCAGCTACTGTCCCCCCCCCCCGAAGATTACATATAAATGAACTGTATGCCCGGGTACCTCGAGTTTGTGTTCCTCTATCCGTCCAATCAACAGGAGCACGATTAAAGTGGTGCCGGGAACATGGCAATTGGACTATGTCTGATAGGGGCAATGTCATGTTTACTGATGAGTCAAGATTTGCTCTGGAGCCAGATGACAAGCGTATAAGGATATGGCGTAAACAAGGAACACGCAATCACCCCCAAAGCATCACCAAACATCACGCATTCCAAGGCGGAAGCATTGTGGTGTGGGCAGGGATTTCATAAGAATACCGCACCGACCTGCACATCTTTAAACGAGGTTCTGTGACAGCTGTCCGGTATCGAAATGAAGTCGTAGAACCCATTGTAAGATTGTACGCTGCAGCAGTTGGCCCTACTTTTGTTTTAATGGACCACAACGTACGTCCCCATAGAGCTGACATCGTTGATGACTACCTGGAGAGTTAAGGGATTGCACGTATGGCGTGGCCAGCATATTCGCCCGACCTTAATCCCATTGAAAATCTTTGGGATGCTCTCGGCCTTGCTGTATCTTCACGTTTCCCACTTCCAGTCACTCGTATTGAGCGAGAAACTGCTCTACAAGAAGAATGGCGATTGCTTAGTTCTGCGGTGGTTGATCACCTAATTGAAAGCATGGTCAGAAGGTGTTAACTTTGCATACAGATGAAGAGGGATCACATACCCTATTGATGTCCTTTTTTTTCATTTTATGCTGTTTATTTTCACTTTATACATAATTCTGCTTAGGTCTCCAGTATGACATTATCTGATAACTTACAAAAATTTAATATTGTTTTCATTTCTGTATATAATTATTGATTTTGTTTTATGTATAAATATAAATGCTAATTTACTGCCAAATTTTGTGTCAATCCAAGCAGTATTTGTTGATTTTTTGCATTTTACATCTTTGTGCTTAACTTTTGAAAGTGGGTGTATATATATGGTCTAGAAACAGTTCTCTTAGTTTTGAGAACTAAGAATTGGAGAACACTAGCAGGAAAAAAACTGGCCCGGAAAATGCTTCTTGAGAAGGTCAACGCCCATCCTTGGCTGTCGAACCACTGAGGAAGAAAGGATATTTTTTTGTACCTCACTAGAGTAAAATTTTGTCCATTTCTTCCGCTGCATTAAACACAATGTGTCACAGTAGATTCCCTAAAACCTGGCATTCAATTATCCGGTAGTCCAGATAACTCAGCCTAACCCTTTCATGTTGAGGACGAAATCGAGTGAGACATTATGTCCGATGCAGAAATTACTCCTGTTGTCACAGTTAATGAAAAAGTACCGTAAATGATGAAGACGTTAACGGGACACAGTACAAAATACTAAAATGTCACATAGTGAAGGAAAAAAAGGCTGTTGAAACCGCTGTTAGGTATTTAGAAGAACAAGAAGCGTTGGTAATGAAGGTCGTTTTCCTGATGAAGCAGCAAAACGTAGAAATTAGTAAGGAAAACAAAAGAACATTACACATTTCTTTAAAAAAAAAAATTAGCCAGTTATTTCAAAGTTGACAACTTAATTTTCATTATAGACAGCTTTATATCTTCATAAATTATTTTTCTGAGTTGCTCTGATCAGGTAAGTTATACTATGTATTAATTAATTTTAATTTTCTCTCTTGTCATAAATGCTTTCTGCCTTCATAAAGTACCTACTTTTCATTTGTTTAATTTCTGTTGTATTCTCAAGAAAACAATACGTACAATGCAGTACAATATTTTCTGAGGAAACACTCGTACTTATTGTATTTTAATCTTATTCTTAATAACATGGCATTTTTACAAACTGGGCCACCCTTAGTTCCAGATTCGGCCGATGTTTCGGGAGTTTAATGTTATCTCGTTGCTCATAAATTTTATTCTACAACTTTTATAATGGATTGTTCTAAGGTTGTTTTTGATATATACAGTCGGAGCTCTATATAAAGAAGTCGTTAAATCCCGAAAAAAGTTCGTTATATGGAAAATTCGTGTTATAGAGGTTCATCTTTCTATATACTTTATAAACCATATAAAACAAATTTTAAATTCATACACACTATATACTAAAAAAAGTAATTATTCACACCTTTTTGTAAATTAATATTGTTACTTAGATCCGAGGGCTCGAGGATTTTATGCAAAACAATCACAAAGAAAATAAATAGTTCTTCAAGAGCAATGTGAATTTATTAACAAAAATCAAATCCTTTAAACACAGGATTCAGCAGCAATATTCACAGAGTAAATCCCCGAAGGTCTTCACACCTTCAACAGCAATCAAACACAATCTCCAGTGTTTAAAAATACACTTAAGTAAAAGATTAAATTCATACACACTATTCATACACACCGAGCTAATCGCTAGTCAAAACAATCCTCACTACTCGCTGGTTTAATCCAGACTCCCCGCCGTACCGGCGAACATCTTTTTTATAGGAGCGATAGAAACTTCCAGAAATATAACAGCTCGTATCATTGAACGTGACACTAGTGGAGAGATCCACTACTTTCTAGAAGATTCCAGGAGGGTTCCGAACTCGCCAACATGGTCGCCAAAGTAGCCAAATTGGTCTCCAAAAAAGATGCCAACTTGGATCTACCGCCAAGATTTCGCCAAGTTCTCATTGAATCGCAATTATAACGTAAGAGGCGGCATTGCTTGTGAGTGGCACAATTTTAACATGAAATAAATATAACATAGAGTAATATAAATGCATGAAACAGTCAAATACAAATTATTTACACTATTTACACAAAATTCGTAACAATATCGATTTATTTTATAAATCATACCTATAAAAAATTTTTAAAAAAAACTGTGAGGAAAAAAAAAGGATGTCGAGAAGTACACTGTATTTTCAACATTAAGAAAACAATTTTATACTAAAATTAACGAATTTTAAAGACACTTTCCCCATAATTTAATGCATACGAGTAATTTTAAATATACATTATTTTATAACTAGAACTCCACTGAGGGGGAAAAGAGAATATCAAAGATGTTTCTAGTAAACTGCACAATGGAGGTTAAAGGTTGCACTTCTTGGATGAAACTTACAGAATTCGATTGCTCTCGGCGAGTTGGGTACCTAATAAAACCAGTTAAAGATTTATGACCACCATAAAATGTGTTAATCGAGAATAACTTGCAATGTTTAGAAATACTTTAAAATTAGGGAGGAAAAAAAATTGAGCTGCAAGAAAAAAAGTTCGTTATATAGAAAATGCAATTCGCTATAGGGAGGTTTTTTGTTGAAGAAAATAGTGAATTCTTGGTTCCAGAAAAAAGTTCGCAATATAGAGGTTCGTTATATGGAGTTTCGACTGTATTGTGATGCATGTTCTAAGCATTTTGGAAAGTAATTGTACTAAAAATCACAAAACGTATAGAATTTCAAAATTACATTTTATGCATTTATTTTTTCAGGAGAGTTGTGTAGGTTCTATCCTCATCATTTCATTAATAAAACCTCTTGGGAAATCTTAGGTCTTTCAAATCTAGTTATTCTTTTTCAATCCTCAGAAGAAGAAACCTTGATTATGCAAATTAGGTCCACATATATATAATCTAGGTTTTCAAGCTATTGAAGAGAGAAAGAGAGGAGATAGGATAGATTGGTACTGATCAGGTATTATTCAATTTTATAATTTATTTCAGATATTGGATAAATGAAAGAATTACAGTGACGATTGGTCACTACCAGTTTAATTAGTGATCAGATAGTATGGAAAGTAGATTCGATCTAGAATTAAGTGGGTCGATATTTAAAGTCTTCTCATACATTGCGTATTTCGTTATTATTCCACATATTGCTTAGATTGGTAGCATCTCTCCTTTAAAATTATTTGAATTGTGTTTCTAATTGTGTTATCAATAAATAGATGGTTTTTTGGTATGGCTAGTCTTCCTTTCTTTCCCTTCCCCCTACAATTCTAGGAAAGAATGAGAGTACCTCTCATTCCTCACAATGAATGATTAAAAACTAAGACCGTACTACTGCTTTCTGCACAAGAGTTTTCGAAATTCACTATACATATATGGTTGAAATTTATATATAAAAAAAAAATTTAAGGTAGTTGTTAAGAATAAGCTTACTCGATTTGCTTACTCCTGCAGTTCTATGAATATCACATGTAAATTATTAGATAACTAACCTCATATTCATGATTAAATTGCACATGAAGCATTTTTATACTCAAAATAAGAATTTTCGAATGCATATTACCTCAGAAATATTACCAATTAAGAAATGTGATGAATAATAATACATTTTCAACCAGAAAGTAAATTTCTTTTTCTTATTTCAAAAAATATCTTTAATATTTCTTATGTATGTATTTTTTTTAAAAAAAAAAACATTCCGTGAACCGTATAAAATATTGAAAGGATTTAAAATGCTATTTCTGCACTTTTGAAAGAAATATTTTCCTGAAACCTTCAGATCTTAGATTTATGAAAAAAGATTCACAATATTAATATGAGGAGCCAATCATTCTTAAAGTATCCGATTACGTTCGGAACCGTGATTTTGTAAAAGCACATAAATGGATAATTTTTATGATACTTAGTGTCACTTAGATTATAAAACATGTATAAAATCGTTTTAAGGACGTTTTGACAAAAAAAACTATTTAAATACATTTTGGCAAAAAATTCACTTAGAATAATCTTTTTTCAAAATTTTCTCTTTTTGTGAAAAATGCGTCTATTATAATAATATTTTGTCTGTATATAGCTCAGACCTCTCTAAAGGCTCAACTAGAATTTTTGAAATATATAATTTAGAAGTGGGTTTATTCATGTTTTACGAGAACAGAGGGAAGCAAATTTAACAAAAAAACGCCAATAATTATTTCAATTGATTGTAACTCTGAAAATAATGTGAATTATTCAACAATTCTAGTTGAGCCTCTGTAGAGGTCTGAGCTATATACAGGCAAAATATTATTGTAATAGAAGCATTTTTCACAAAAGGAGAACATTTTGAAAAACGATTATTCTAAGTGAAATTTTTGCGAAAATATTGTATTTAAATACTTTTTTTTTGTCAAAATGTTCTTAAAACAATTTTATGCATGTATTCTTATCTGAGTGACACTAAATATCATGAAAATTATCCATTTATGCGCTTTTTTAAAATCAAGGTTCCGAACGTAGTCGGATACCTTTAGGTTGTATCTAATTATCGTTCTTCTAGAACTACACTTTGAATTATTAGATTCTATCAATGTAATTATGCAGTACTACCAAGTAACAAATATGGCACCTGGGTTAATATTTCATTCTCTTAACTTTAATACTATATCACGGTAAGATAGTATGACACATTAATTTATTTAAACCTTATACAGAGTACCATATTTACAACGTTAAAGTGAAACATGAAGCTTCCATCAATTAACTGACATTCGATCATTGCTGGACCAGTTCAGATACCCTAGAACATTTAGCAAATATGTTGATAGTATAATTAATCCCTAGAAGATTCCTATGCTTACTATAAAACGTCGTGGTAAAAACAAATGCTTCTGGAAGTATAATCTAAATTTCTGAATCATATTCAATAAATAAACTTTCTGTGGTACTTCAATATTTACAACACACACATTTCCTTAAGATTTCATGTGAAGTTATCGAAGCTCAGCTCAGAGCACCTCCTTTAACTTTCAAAACATTAAACATTTTAGAGCATTTTTCACAAGAAATTGTGTATTTGAAAAACCTATAACCATTTAAAATAATAAAATTAAATATAAACAAGTAATATAACAAATTTAAGGCAATTCCTACTTAGTTCAACAAAGAAAATTTTATTTTAGTTACTTTTGATTAAATAATTACAATTAATATAAATATGTACATACATATGACAGAATCACAATTTTAAGTGGCAAAATAGAAAGTGATTTTCCTTGCATTTTTCCATTTTCTTTTCTATATATGATGTTGGACTATTATTTTTGTTTGTTACTACTTATTCATTAATTAAATTTAATTCTTCCAATAAACAGAATAGTAAAAAGAAATGACATTCTCAGAAATTGGGCCATCCCAGGTGGGATTCGAGTCCACGAGCTTTGGATTAGAAGTCCAATGCGTTATCCATGGCGCTACAGGGACAGAGCGAGTGATTTTCCTCTTTATACATGGTGCTGGACTATTATTTTGTCTGATACTATTTATTCATTAACTAAATAGAATTAATATTTTTAAAAAACTGTATTAACATGAATTGCCATCCACTACAAGTTTTTAAAAAAATATATTTGAACTTGACTGGATGAATAAAAAAGTATTTTGTTAACGGTGGAAAATTTGAACATGATATAATTATAAATAAATATATATAGGGAGAGTGTGAGAGCTAATAGTAGGAATTGAATAAGGATTTCTTTTATAAAAATGTCACGAAAAAAATTGCATAATTATCACCTTGAAACTTATTTTTTTGCCTTTCAGTATTACGATCTACAACCGCTTATAACCATAAGCCCAGCTATCCTCACATAAAAGTTTCTGGAGAAAAGGATCAATAAATAAAATATACACTATTTCTTTGATCCTGATGTTCTCATTCTCACTGTATTTAATGTTATGGGGAGGAGTGGACTTTGTAGACCACTATATACATCTTGAGAAGCTTCAGGGAGTCATTTTGGGCAGCTCTCGGCATAATTTTGGACATATTCTTGCTTGAGGTTCGTGTTAGCGTCAAAAGCAATAAAGCAAGTCATGGCATTGATAAATTTATACGTGAGGAACATGGTATAATAAAGAAGTTACCGTATATCGATACAGAGTAATGTAGTTTGGTAAAAATTAATAGTATTTATGCTTCGCAGATTGTTTTCAATAAAAGTTTGTTGTTGAATATTGATTTTTGGATTCTAGAAAAAATATTAATTTTTTCAATTAGTTTTATGAAAGTACTTCATGCGTTTAATGCTAAATACTATGCATTTTTTATTATATCACTCGCGTAACAATATTGTAACCATATGTAATTATAAATTACTGCAATTTTAAATCATAACCTAATGGCATAAAAAGTACAATATTTTTTAAACTTTCATGGAATTTTTATAATAAAATTAAATGAGTCATATTGATTTTATACTGGGAATGTAATTAACAAAGTACAAAAATTCACAAAATTAGGGCCCTATTTTCTAAAATTTCAGGTTTATTTTTCTAATTTTAAGCAGTTATAAATATATACATTTAGAATAAAATTGAAAATTTATAATTCACACCAAAAAGGCATGCCATTGAAAAAAGTCAACAAAGTATGTTTATTTACTATTTTAAATTAATATAAAATTAAATAGTTCAGAAAAATTTTCAAAATTTTGTTTTAAATAAAATAAATTTGATTTAATTTTAATCATTGTTAATTGATTTATACTTCAGATATGTTGAATACGAACATATCAAATATATTGCTTTGAATTTATGACGTAGGATTATACCAATAACTGAAATTTTTCTTTCGTGATGCAATTTTAAATATTTGTAAAATTAAAAAAAAAAAACCGTTACGTTCACATGCAGTTAGTTAATATGTTATAATAGAAAACTAATAAAACAAGATGTTTTACATATAGCACCTTTATTTTTGCATTTATTATTAGACACAGAAAATCTAGAACAACTTATTATTTCATTCTTAATTTTTTTTAATTCCTTAAAAAATAAAAGAATATTTCAGAGTAAATTTTAAAAAAAACTAATTTTATTATAAATAGAAATTTATGCACAAGAGTTAAAAGTATGCATGATTAGTATCTGAAATGAATATGAAATAAATAGTTAAGTAATATTAACTTGTGTAAAAAAAAACAATGCATTAAATAATTATCAATAAAATAAAACTAAAAATTTCTAAGAATCCATTTTCACTATTTTTTATATTGGTTTTTCGATTCATTTGTTAAGTTTTAATGTTTGTTTAATTCTTATATATATATATATATATATATATATATATATATATATATATATAATTATTCCAATATATCGATTAGTATATAATCATCCAAGTTTATTTACTCTTTGTAATATATTTCTATTTGATTTTATCTATTCTTAACTTCATTCACTATCGTTTTTAAAACTTCCTTTATTTAGTTTATTTTAAAAAAAAATCTTAGTTGTTTGTTTAATTGCAAAATAAATATCCAGGTGGCGCCACAATTTTTCCTTCTCGAATAGTCATTTTATTTCTTTTAAGTCATTTCGCGTTGGGTGTTTACTGTGGAAGGTTGAAATTTCGCTTTCCAGCAGTTATATTTTACACGTAAGTTTTTTTTTTAAATTTTATTATTATTATTCCTCTCCTTGAGACATTCATTGTTGTTCTGTTTTCTTAGCTTCATTTTAATATATTATCAGGTTTTTCTTCCACGTGTTGTATTAAGCTATTCAACTTGGTTTTTTTCCCCCTATTATGTCGAAAGTTTCTGCTGCACGGGAAAGGTTGGATCCATAAAGCATTGCTAATCCTAATTCGCGGGCCTAATTCAGTGACAGCTTTAGAAATCATAATAGGTCTCCAGTTTAGTCCAAAGACTTTTTTGTATCTTCATTTGTTGTGTCTGGTTAATTCCAATTTCTTCCTGCTTTAAATCTGTAGGCTTTAGTACTTCTTCACTTTTATTTTATATTACTATATATATATATATATATATATATCTTGTTCAAATTTTCAATAGTTACTAAAATACATTTTATTCATCCACTCAAATTCAAACACATTTTTTAAACTTGTAATGTATGACACTTGATGTTAATACAGTTTTTTTTAAATATTAATTCCTTAATTCAATTTAATTAATGAATAAATAGTAACAAACAGAAATAGTACTCCAGCACCATATATAACAGGGAAACTCACTGGTTGTATCCCTATAGCGCAATGATTTTCTAATCCAAAGGTCGTGGGTTCGAATCCTACCCAGAATGGCTTTATTTCTGAGAACGTGATTTATGAATGAATACATAGTAACAAATAAAATAATCAACACCATATATACAAAGAAAAATGGAAGATTGCTTTCTATTTTGCCACTTAATATTGTGATTCTGTCATATGTATATACATATTTACATAAATTGTTATTATTTAATAAAAAGTAACTAAAAAATAATTTTTTTCTTTTTTTGAATCAAGTAGGAATTGACAATTTTTTTTTTATATTACTTGTTAATTAAATGACTTAACGGTACATTTTTTTTTCAAATATCCTTTAAATGGAAATGTGTGAGATTAAAAAGAAGACAAGTCTTAAGAAATTAATTATTATTTTTTTATCCTTCATATACATTTTAAGTTTAATATTTCTTGGTGAATTACGCTGTGAAGATTTAATTACAACACTTTACGTAGAAGCACTTTCTTATGGGAAACTTATAAGAATATTATTTGCTCTTTTACTGTTTCAGTGCATAATTGAATGAATTTTTCACATTCAGAAAATACTTCTGACAGTTAAATGTACCCTTTGAACATCTCTTGAGGAAGTTAATGTGATTAACAAGAGCCTGAAACATTTTTTCAATGGTATTAATTGAACTGTTTTCAAAGAAAATCGGCTCACCTTTGAACAGAAATGTCAAACTCTTTTTTAAGCTTGTTTCCATTCAAACACTTAAACATTTCAAGAAAGCTTTAATCTTTTATTGCAAAAGTTATTTGTTTAAATTCTAGTTTTTAATTTCAATTCGCTCGTGTAAACAGTCTCTCTTTGTTACATATTGAAGACGATAGATAATCAACAAACCAACGAGTTTTCAAAGTATTTACAACTTTATATTATATCTTGATTCAAACAGCCTTACCCTAGATTTTAGCTTATTGTTAATTAGCAAATTTAATGTAATCAAAATATAAAATAAATGAAGTTGACTGTATTTCAGTTAAATTGAGCAATTAATGCTCATTGGTATCAGCACTTTAAGAGTATTTCAATTTTTTTAACTTTTTTTACACAATATTTCTGTAAACACTGATAGTTGCATTCATTCTATCTAGATAATATTACAATTGTCTATATCTCGCAGCTTGACAAAAAAATTTTTTACGGGATTCAAAAAGTTAGAATTTCTGACTCTAAGCTAAACATGGGTCTTTTCTTTTAAAATGTCTTAGATCAAATGAATTTATATTTATTAAAGAAATGTTTACCATTTATCAATACTTATCATTTTTTTTTTAAAAAAAAGAAGAATGATTGTCTGTGCAACTGATTCTCTTAAAACTGAAGTTAACACTTTATGAACGAATCATCAATTTAAAAAAAAAGTTTCGCATCATTTATTTTTTTTTTAATTTTATATTGATAAAGTAAATGCTGAGAAGGAAAATAAATGAGCCTTCTCCTCTGATGTGGTACATTTCTTTTTATAAACAAATTTGTTTAAAAGCCACTATAAATAACATTGTGTTCCAGATGCTTTTATATTAAACTCTTAAAACAATATTAATGTTAATGATGTCTATATTAGTCTAACTAAAATAAATGAGGAAATACCTTTTTTTTACAAACGAAATCTAAATGAATTGTGTATTTTACTTTAACAATTTCTAAGTGTCAGAAAATATATTAGTAACATTTTATTTTATATATATAATGACTGTTTGATATATATAATACTCTATTAAATAATAATCTGTAAAACATTTTCTTTTAAAATTTTCTGCAATTCCTTATAGCAGTGCTTCTCAAACTTTCACTATTTGCGATCAATTTATTCAATCCTAATTTTCATCATGCCCCCCTCCATACAATAACAATGTATTGAATTCAATAATATACTTTGATCCTAAAGGCTACAATACGACTTACACCTCTTAAGTGCCACCGGCGTATATAAACGTCTCGCTCAGCTAAAGGGATATTTTTCCCATACGTACATATACGTCTGTCCGAAGTACTATCTTATCTGTGCACTGATATCCATAAAATTATTCAAAAGGCTTTGAAATGCAATAAAAGAACATTGACAGTGTTTGAGAAGGATGTACTTATTTCAAAAGATTTGCTTATTTATGCTTATTTACATATTTTGCTATAATCCCTCCGCCGCAATACATTAGAAACGCATGCATACAAGGAAAAGAGTGGCATTGGGGAGCGAATTGCATAACATTTAATCGGCAGTTAAGGGATTAATTATAAACCGTACAAAAAATTATCAAGACAATTATTACTTTGTGTATATAATTTTACATATGATAAAACCATGGGGTCACTGGTAATTATTACTTGGTCCTAACAGTATTGTTAAATTAATTACAAAATACATTACGCAGTACTTTACATTTATATAAGTGTATTATATCAGTGTAAATGAGTATTTTAGTTTTATTATGTCGGAATGTATTTTTTTTTTTTTTTACTTTCGTTAAATTTGTAATTTCTTTTTAAATAATCTTTTGTTTTTGACTTTGCAATATGCTCACACCCTCCTCGTAGAGTTATCATACCCTCCAAGGGGGGCGCGCCTCTCAGTTTGAGAAACACTGCCTTATAGCTAAACATCGAAATGAGGCTAGTTAAATATCTGTGTATCGTTTCAAAATTTCTAACTTCAAAAATGTAAATAATCTAAAATCTAAATGCAGTGACATAGATAAATGCATGTTGACTTAAAACATAAACCAATTTTAAATTTCAATATCACCAATCAAATTATATCTTTATAAGGCATCAGTTAATAAAATGTTTTGGAAAAACATAGCCATTTCTTTTCCTACATTTAAGTGGAAACCTAATTATAACATATTTTTACTCAAATATGTTCATTTTCCTAAGCAATGAAACTAGTTTCCTAGTTTCCTTACAAAATAAGATTATTGAATATACATGAATAACTGGAACCACAAAAGCATGTTTTTTTCTCAACCCAAGCGTAATTTCCCCTTCCGCTCCTGTGGTCAATGTCAAAACAAAATTTTCTCTCGAACCGTTCCCCCAGGAAATAAGAAACTCTTAGTTAGGAAAGAAAAAAAAAAAGAAGAAAAAATGGCAGTGCTACAAAAATGATAAACGCGTAAAAGATATTGAGGTGGAATAGGAGTTCGGATTTAAATAAACTGTTGCGAAATTATGGGATTTTTTGTTAAGGATCGAGGAATGATAAAAAAAGATGTATCTAAAATGGTTTCTAAGCAAAATATATAATAAAATAGTCAAGTATGGTAATTCAAATTTAGTTTCTTGAAAGTAGATTATTATGCTGATTTAGGGGGAAGTAGAGAAAGAGTTATTTTTTTCGATAAACATTTATTGAATTTTGGGAAGTTGTTTTTCATCTTTTGCGTTATTGCAACGGCTCTCATTTTTTTTATATATTTCTTGTTACTATATTCAATAATTTATGACTTATTGAACATTCGGGGATATTAGAATAAATTTATGTTACTGAACTTGAGCAGAAATTATAATTTTTTGTTTTGTTATAAATAAATGCATATGATATTGTTAGGAATTTTGTGTTAAATATTGTGAATAATTTGTATTTGGATGTGTAATGCCTTTATCTTACTCTAAATTAGACTTAATTTATGTTAAAATTGAAAAAAAAATCACAAGCAAACGCCGTTCCTTACGTTATAATGGTCATTCAATGGGAACCTGGTGAAACCTTGGCAATAGAGCCAAGTTGGCGTCATTTTTGGCGACCATTTTGGTTGTTTGGTGGTCATGTTGGCGATCATTTTTGGCGAGTTCGGAACCCTCTGGATTCTTCCAGAAATTAGTAGAGAAATTCACTAATTTCAAAATCTATGAAGCAAGCGGGTCTTTTCTCGAATTATCCTAGAGGAATATAAATAGAGAGCGGGTTGTCAAAAGTGAGTCAGTCTGGTTTTGACTAGCACGATCAGTTAGTATTGCTCTGATTGTTGAAGCCATTAGTGATTACTTTGGCTGTTGAACGAGGGATTGCTTGTGAATAATCTTTTATATACGTGTATTTTAGGCACCGATAATTGTGTCTGAGTGCCATTGAACGTGTAAACACCTTCTGAGTTTTATATTGTGAATATTGCTGCTGAATTTCTGTATTTAAAGGATTGAATTTTCTACAATAAATTCTCATCGCTGTTAAAGAACTCTCTTGTTCTGTACGTTCTTTGATCTGCATAAAATCCTCAAACCCCGGATGAATGTAACAATATATACTTTTTTTAGTATAAAGTAGAATGTTAAGATAAACTTTTGAATTAATATACACTGGTATATGTGTTATTTTACACGTTATGCATTTATCTGAATAACTTTTACTGTAATTAAATATTTTTCATTATAAATAACTGTCTATACTATTTTCTTTGAGTGTACCATGAAAGGACGTCAATAAATATCCTAAATAACTTTCTTAATTCTCATCATAGCTGAAAATTTGTACGTGAATTAAAATAGAAAATGATTAAAATTGTTTAACTAAGAGATGAATTATCTGAACTTCATAGCATCGAAACTGAACATATGTTACTGATGTTAAAAGAGTAATTGTAAATGTAGTTGTCAAAATATCTGTTGACTATTGAGGATATTGTAGTAATGCATCACCAACAAATCCTTGCTCTTCACAAACTGGTGTCAAAGAAATAATAACATCCGGTTTAAGTAAGATGAACAAGCCAACCGAAAAGCCACTCCAAAATTAAGGATGAAGAGAAATGGTGATTATACGATACTAACTCCATGATCAAAGATAGTTTTCAGCTTAAGATCAGCAATGACCAATCTAAGGTTACATCAAACTAGAAAGCATCGAATGAAGGATCGCTTGTAACAAAGTAGAATTTGTGATGGTTTCTCAATTACTTTCTAAAACTTCTTAAATCAAATACAATTATCTCGACTACCACTACAATCAAACAAACGCAGTCCGTCATGTTAAAACACTCCCAAGAAACTCTATTCTTGGGACAGCAAACCACGCGCCATGCGTTGGTTCTCATTCAAATTAACTCACTTTCCTTAACACCAAAACCCGGTCAAGAGCTCCACGCTTCCAAAACACAAGGGATTCTCTCTCACCCCTAACCGCTATTCTCGAGGATCAGTCACATTCTCTTCTTAAAACAGCAAACCCTCTCCAGCAGATGTGGGAACGTCACCAACTCTTAAAGAATCTACCGCCAAACAGTATTCAGACACTACAGAATTTATAATTAGTATTCCCCTTAAATGTGACTGATACACAAATAATCAACATAGTTAATGACAAATGTCAGAGGAAACAGCATCTACACACCACACTTGAACACCAATTATAATTAAAGGATTTCCAAGCTCCATCAGTTTTAAATTCTGTTGATTAGCAGCTAAATGTTATAACTATGTATCCCATTTTTAAATATGTCCTGACGATCAACTTAGATATATTTATACACACTTCCAGGGAAGTGTACTTCACCTGCTCTGTCTTTCGAGTGCCAAAGGGCTTCAACGTTCGTACACAATCACAACATAGCCGAACGTAGACAAAATGGTGTGATCAACACTATTGCAAGTTTTATTTTTAAGTCTCAGCCACTAAAGTCAGCCATTCAATCCTTAACACTTAAGGAAAGGGGGATGATGGAAGAAACCTTTATCATCTCAGAATGATCCTAATTATGTACAATTGTCAATAAATACCGCTGAAAGCCACTTCCAAAGTGTGTCAGTCTACATCACTCTGATTGAGAACTTGCATCCAATCCAAAGCGAAACAACTAATGGCACTTCATCACTACATAACAATCGAACTTAGGTCTAATTCTCATTAAATTATTTTGGGAACTAATTTGATAACGGGGGTAATAGCGCCAAGTGCTGCTTGGCGTGATCCTTATCACGCCAAGCAACGCTTCGTGTTGCTGGAAGGAAATCCAATATGGCGGCCTAGCGGTAATTTGATGATACACAATAATTTAAAAGAATTGTTTTGGAAATACATTGAAATGTATTTCAAATAAAAAATATAGGAAGATATTGAGAATAACCTAGATCAGTCAATAAATAATGAATAATAATATTATGTAATAAAAAGTAACATGAACTAATAATAGTATTATAAGCAGCATATAATAATCTTATAATATTATTTTATGGTAATTATATATAATTTCATATAGTACGATTTTATAACGGTTATTAGAAATAATAATCCTATAATAATTTAAATAGTAATTATATATATTAAAAAGAATAATCGTTGAATTGTTAAAAAATAAAAAAAATGCATAAGAGAACTCGTAATACATAACTATAAATAAACATACGAATAGCTATAAATAAACAAAAAAAAAAGTTAGTTATAAATAAATAAGATAATAATTATATTTAAATAATAATTATTATAAATAAATAACAATATTAATTATAAAATAAATAACAAAATATGTAATAATAGTTATAAATAAATGCTAAAAGAAACAATTACCAAATAACGGAGTATTATATAGTGATTACACATAGTAATAA
Source organism: Trichonephila inaurata madagascariensis (assembly GCA_019973955.1). Classification (NCBI taxonomy): domain Eukaryota; kingdom Metazoa; phylum Arthropoda; class Arachnida; order Araneae; family Nephilidae; genus Trichonephila; species Trichonephila inaurata. The sequence goes on from BMAV01013350.1 coordinate 111,689, forward strand.
TTGCATTTTTTCATTATGAATAAAATAATTACATAATGTATTTAAAATTAATTTAGAATATCGAATTACAAGAAGTAGAGTGAAAGCTTGCAATATGAAACTTGCACAGCAAGTTCCTTCAGCAGTATCATCGAACAAAGAAAGAAAAAAACACTTTTAAAAGAGCAAAAGAAAATAAAGCTATTTATAGCTGATAATTAAAAAGCAACACTTATTCTTTTTAGAAAAATATTCTACTACTCACACATTTTAGAAATATCCATATTCGAAAGTAGCCCAGAATTAAAAAGAAGACATAAATAGAAAAATTAAACTGAAAATGGTTAAATTTGTAAAGATATTGTCTACCAAATTAAAAAGGGTTATAGTGGGAAAAAACGAATAAAGTTATTTCTAATATAAATTTATCCCCATAGCAACCACATCCCGACAGACGATAAAAATATTAAGCTAACCATATTGTAATATTATCATACATCTTAGCGAACATAAACAAAGCTTGGCGCTTCTACCCCCATTATCAAAATTCTTGCATTATTTTGAATATGCTTAATCGTTTTCATTTTTATGTATTTCATCCCATTTTTCTATTTTTGGCGTAATTGTACAATTACATTATGGTACCTCGATTTTTTAGTTCTATTATCATATTAATCCAAAATAGCTTTTAAACAGTTAGAATTTTTTTATTTCTTAAATTTAGCAATAGCTTCTTTTTTATTTAATGTATTTATTTCAACTTGTGTATTAATTTTTATTTCTTTCACTATAATATCTGTCAAAGTTGCAACTGAAATTACAGCAAACCAAATACTGAGGAACCGATTCATATATAGCATTACATGAGCAGTTTCCAGTATTATATATGTACCATCTAAACTACTACTAATATATTATTCTCACTATTTGTTTCAAGAAAAAAATATATTTGGTATCTCAATGAATTTCGATTTAAAATTGCAAAAAGTTTCCGAATTTACAAATGCTTCTTATTTTACACGAATTATTTTGGAAGTACTATTTTAAAACGTGGCATGTTTTTCCCCATTTCATAAAAAAAACTTTTAAAATTAAGTTGCCAGTCCCGAAATCTATTCCATTTGCAAAATAGTAAAATCTTTGGGGTGAAGGTATTCTCTTTGTTGAATCCTTGCAGTCAACTTACTGCATTCAGGACTCATTGACATGCTGTATGATATCTGTTTCCATTTCAAGTATCTCCATGTTTCAAAAACTCAACTCCTTCCAATATTCGGCTTTTAAGTATAATTTTTTCAGTATTTTATCAGTTTTACTTCTACGAATTACTTTGGTACTTTGGTCATAATTACAGAAACTTTAACAAAATATTTACTTATTTAAAAATAATAAATTAACTAAATGAAGCACTTTCAACAAATATAAAGGCAATACCTATAAGCTATTGGCATTCATAAGCATACAGTGGTAATAGTTATAGAACTTGGGTATATGTTGTACTCACAGTGAGTTTTTAAACCATTTCACACACATGAAATACCTACTTATACTTTTTTAAATGCTATTAGCTCAAATGTAAATAAATTGAAATTTACACAAATTAGATATTTGTTTGAAATGTTAACTGCTAAATATATGCATATTAAAATTATATTAGGCTGTATAAGGAAAAAGGCGCTATTTTAACCCGCAGTCACTCACGTTTGTTTTTGCTACCGTCGTTACTCGCGGGGTGTAGAGAACACCCCAAACTTTTAAAACGTGTGTATTTAATTATGAAAATAAAATTAAGTCATTATGATACATATTTATAAAGTACAAGATGTTTTTTGTATTATACAAATAAAATTATTAAATTTATTGCATACAAATGAGACTAATATTAATTTAAACTAAACATACAAAATTTTCATTTTAAAACACATAATTTTATATTTTTTCATAAACCAGTATAAAACGTATATACCAGTAATAAATATACTTTATAATTAATGAGATAATGTTAGTAGAAAGTCGAAACATAATATTTTAATCATTTTCCAAACATTCAGAGCAGACTGTATACAAATGCTCAACTTCTCGCGGGAGTTCTCAGCCCCTCAGATAAACTTTTGAAAGTCATTACATTCCAATCGTTCGAGCAAGAGGGATTGCATCAAGCCTGAAGGTTCAATGACCTAAAATGTGCAGCTACAGAAAAAATCGTGGTTCTGCGCATTAATTTTAGGATCCTGGGAGGATTTTCTTGTTGCCGGGGTGTACAGAACACCCCGCGCGAGTGATCGCGGGTTAAATTGTGCGCTACATCAAAGAAAACTTTGTTAACATTCAAAAACGCAATAAAACCATTTGAGACAACAAGGATTAAAAACGGAATTTAAACTACATTTAACATTATTTAAAATTAATGCACATCTTTTATACTTGTTTTCTATGTAAACATTTTTTATCCTTGGTCGATACATGTACTTAATATTTATATTTTTTAATTTTTAAAATTTTCAATTAATATTCTTTGTACAGAACACACTCTTTTCTTTACAAACAGTGTGAAATGCGAATGCTTGACACTCCTTTCTTTTGAAGACATTCGTTCAAAGAACTTCTACCTGGCTTAAAACAATGGTAACTTCGATAAAAAGAACAATATTTGTGAAGAGGGATACTTGAAGGAGCAGTAAATAACTTTCTAAACACAGTGAACTATGTTCAACACAAATGGGCAAGAAAATGATATTTTGAAAAGACACACAAATCTAGGTATTTCGACCCGAATGAATTCCCAGATAAAACTGGAATATTGTCTCTTTCTCCAGTAATTTGAAGCCGTGATTTTCATGCAAACACGGGAGACTAGTAAATTGCATTTGTTTTAGTGAAATACTCTTGATCTGGTGTTCCTTTTAGTTGCAAGCATGGGTCCTGACAAGCGAAACAAATACAGTGCTTGTTTCAAATCTAAATTCATTCAGTCAGTTTACGAAAGAAAATGAATATCGTTCTGCTGCAAGATGCTCGGTGTCGGAAAACGCTCAATATGTATGTGAAGAAAAATGAAATGGCAATCATTAATATGCCAAAGAATAAGATTGCTTTAAGTAAAGGAATGACGAAATAGTCTATCACAAAAAAGAGTGGTGAACTGGTTCCATTACCAGAATGGATTCATTGTTGTAATAAATAACATGTGTTCATTTAAAATGGGGGCGGGGAGGAATGCATACGTAAGTGAAAGCTGGGAAGCAACTTTGAGTTGATGTAGTCACGCTTTATGGTATGGAATAGTTTAGATCTACGAGAAAAGACAAAAGCTTCGCTTCCGAAAGTTTTGGACAGCAAATTGATACATTTTTCGAAACATATTGATCTACATAGGGAAAAAAATATTTATTGACACATACTGAAAATACGAATGAATCTCCAGAGATGTTTGTTAGGGTAGGAAATAAATCAATTGACGTGAAAGGAACAAAACTTTTTAGATAAAACCCATGTCATGAAAGATTTCACTTCACCGTAGGTCTTTCTTGATGCATGGGTAATACAAAATTAAAACCCATGTTTTGTTTTCAAAGAAAAACGATACTGAAATGCAATTTTCCTGATGGTGATTTGGTCTATATTCACGAGAAAGGTTAGATAGCTGAAACTGTATAAAACTGTGAATATAAGAAATACTTAGCAAAAACATCTTAGGCCATAGCTTTTTTTTTCTAAAAAAAGTATTAAATTTCCCAAATTATTTTAAAATACCATCAAGATGATAATTTGAAGAAATTAATGAAAGAGTTTAACACAGATGTGACAGTTAGTCCAGGTGATTTAAAACCTTTAATTTAGCCTTTAGACGTGTGTATCAAAAACCATTAAAAGAATCAAAACTACTGCAGAGCATGTGGATGTCAAAAAGTGAAAAACCATTTACAAAAGAAGGCAAAATGAGTCGTGATATTCTGGAAATAGTGTGTGAATGGATAGTAAAAAAGCATGGAATGAAATTAAACATGGTGTAATCAAAGTTATTTAAAATGAAATAAATCTAACAATTTAGATAAATAAACCTTGATGGATATTTATTTATTAATTAGAAGAGCAATGATGTGAAGCTGAAACAAAATGTGATAATATGTCTGAAGATAAAACGAAAGACGAATTTTTCAAGTTAATCGATAATAAAAAGTTTTGGAGTTCATAAGGTATGTCATTTTTTTCTAAATAAACAGCAATTAGGTGCAGATGCACATCTGTTTCATTTTATTGTAATTTTTAAATACATTAATTTTATATTCGGTGTACAGCGAACCCTCTCAAATTTTTATCTTACTTTTTTTTTAATTTAAGGAGTGTGTTATACGGGGGAATATACGGTACTTTGTGTGCTACAAGTTAAGAAGTATAATCATTATTTTTTGGTACAACTGAAGATTCGGCGAGTAGAGAATCTTTGATGCACATTAATTTTTTTAAGTCTCAATGTCGTACAACAATAAGACAATTGGTGACTGTTCGATGTGCGGAAAGTAGGTTACCAGTTCAAATGCCATTTTCGTCATTTAACCATTTAAAATACTGGGTCCTTCATCATTATCCCTCAAGTAACTTGAAAATATGAAGTAAATAAGCAATAATTCAATTAATTCATCAATATTTTTATGTTTGGTTATCGCTACAGAAATGATTAGCTTTTTTGCTTACTTTTATTAGAAAGTTGCTTCAGGTTTAACTTTCACATATTCTATTTTCTATTCATAAGATTTCTTTCTCGTACGACGAAATGACGTAAGAGATATATTTAGATAAATGAAGTTCAATGACCTGTTATCTGCACAAACCTAACATTTTCAAATATTTTTTAAACTTATAATTATCTTCGTAAAAACCTTCACTATATGGAATAATAAACTTCAAAGATAAAACATTCCTGATGAGCTCCAAAAAAAATGCTAAATATTCAAAATATTTAAGAAAAGGGGAAAAAATATTTTTACCAATAATTTATTTTGATTTATAATAAACTATGCTGAATTTTAAATATTTTAATGAGGCATTCACATCTTATACTGTCTCAAGACATAACTGTCAAAAATCAATGATAAGAATTTCAATACAATTTATTCAGACATAAACAGTTCATGCCCTTTCTACATTAAAATTCTTTAATCTGAAACATATAATGAAAATAATATCAATATCTGATAAATAGCAAAATAATTTTGATACACACACAGAGTCAAGTTTTTCATCTTCATTTTTCATCTTCTTTCTATATTTTTCAAAAAGGTATTACAGTTAAACCCAAAGTCAATTTGATATGAAGATGCTAAGTTGTAGAAAACCGAAGTAGGAAGCAAAGACCCGAAAGGTCCATGTAATAGCCTTGAAGGAGAACTAAATGCATACACATTTCTGCCTAGATAGTGCTGGATTTGCTGTATTCGATTCGGATCAAGAAATTAAGTTAACAATTCCATTAATTCCAAACTATGATCTTCAAGATAGTTCTCAATAAAAAAAACTCGATCCATCCGAAGTAATTCTTTATCAATTGCTGCAGCATGTTGGTGATGGATCTCATCCAAATATCTCACACCAGAGTTACCACTGGAGCACATTAAATTCCGTATAATCACCGAGTGAGATCCCTGCCCAATCATGATTCCACCACATTTGAATTGCTTTTCAACAATCCCGGATTGATTATATCTTCTGCGTGGTTCCTTCCAAAACAGCAGACGCCTTGAAACGTTCTCCAATATAAACCTGAATTCGTCTGGGTCTGTTTCAGAACTATGGTCTTCTTTACAACATAAAATATCACATTTTATGTTGACATAAACACATAACTGGTCATCTTGCATAGATTCGTACAGTGTAAAAGCCCATTTGTACCATAGTAGCATAGATTTTAACTTCTGATGCATCAAATTATCGGCAACGAGCTAAGACAATTTTATTCTTGGTGAAAGAACTTGATAAAGGACTCTCACAAATGTAACTCGTAGCTGACCTGGAGCAAGTACTCCATACAAAAAATCTTCAGATATAAACTAATTCCACAGTCTTTAGACCACACTGTGGCTTACAGTGTGTGAGCAGTCTCGTTGCAACATCTAATGTCAGGTCCAATTTCATCCATTCGATCTATCGAAAACTTATTAAATCGTATGAACGACTTATCCTAGATATTTATAGACTCACCTATATATTTTCAAAATTAACAACTATTATAGATCAAAATTCATACATGTGGCCACGGTAGCCTCATCGTTATGATCTCGGACTCATGGCTGGAGTGTTATGAGTTCGAGTCTTGTGCTGCGGAAGACCCCCCGTGTAGAGGAGGGCGATTGCACGTTAAACCTGTCCAGTCTCAGTGTCCTCTCGTTGGTGTGGTGTGGTAGTTAGAAGAAGGGTTTACCAGCTCAGTTGTCATCCTGGTCACTTGACCAAGATTCGAAATTACGTGCTCCATCGTCAATAGCACTTTGTTCTTGCTTTACAGTGTGAATTTAATATAATTCTCGCTTTGAATCAACATTTGCACACATAGCACTCAAGCGAAGATGTAAATGTCTGAATTATTCCTTTCAAATAAAAGTAATGGTTGTGCATAAGCTTCCTAACAGTTTGTTAATGTCAATCATGTACCGGTAAGCTAAGAAGTTTTAGCAACTACCTATGTTTTAATGATGAGCTTCGAAAAAGAGTTGGATCTTATAACTTTCGGAAGCCATTGTGTATGAATTCGCCTTCTAAGTGTAAAAAAGGAGAACAATGGGGCAGCACATAAATTAGAAAATGCAATATTATATTCATATTCATGCATACTTTTAAGAACATACAAAATTGTCCAACCTGAAAACAAAAGATTTACTTCATACTCCATTCAAACTGGATTAAATAAGAAGAGCAACATTTCAGTTCTACGCTCAATTCATTTTTTTATGTCAAATCTCGCAAAAATGGTTTCTCGCAACTTGTATATTGAAACCTGACCCATATTATGTATTCTACACGACACTTTGAAAGGCAAATCAGGATTGAAATGTGAAATCAGAACATGAAGTCGTTCTCCGAACAGAATATCTCCATCATTGCCAGTGTTTAGGACATTAATTAATAAAATAATCTCAATGTTAAGAAAATTAAACTATTTTTTAACAAATTTTTTATCTCTGTGAAGAAAATATACCGTCATAAAAGTCTTAGGAAACACATGCTAGTTAGTGATTTTAATAGAATCATCACAAGTCTCAGTTTCTGTTATTGTTGAAATACAAATTTTGATTGAATTAATTATGTATACAAAGTTTGTCAGGGCTTCAATAATTGGTAAATTCACATTAAAATTTTCTTCTAGCCACACTTGATGAAATTAATGAAACATTTTTCACATTTTACAGGAGAATTTTTAGAGGGAGATAGTATATTCTCTTATTAAGTTACTTAAGTCCAGTAAGTCTTTGGATCAATACTTTCTGGATTAACATAGCTTGATGAGGACATTCTTACCTATATTTTTTCATGTTTAACACTCAATTAATTCTATACTTTTTCATTATATTTCACGTAGTTCTGGTTCAAGAAGAAAAGTTCAATTAATCATTCTAAAACATGTACCACCCGATGAAAAATTAATAAGTATATTGTATTAGTATGAGCTAAATTATTTTCTATATCATATACATATACCATTTTCCTTATATATAAGATCAACAGAGTACGATGTAAATGTTTAAATATAGATTATATAGGAAACTATTTATAAGGGGATATCACATGCTCAGAAAGAATTATCAGATCTTTCAGTTATTAATAGATGAAAAATGAATTTTAATAGTAATTTATTAAAACTTATTTCTAGTGATATATAGTCTTTTTGATATATTACTTATTTAATTATTTATTGTACTAGTTAAAACTATATATATATTCCGCATTAAAATATATATCATTATATTATATAGTAAAAATAATTATTTTTGCTTTACTGGATTACCCAATTTTCTGCGCAATATTATGCTTCATCCAATTAAAAATAATTATCCACAAATATACTGTAGAATATACGAAATATTCATTCTATTTTCAAGGAATTCCAAAGAGCAAGAAAAAGTTCCATGAAAATCCCCGTTATTAATTTAAATTTGACACTTAATTTTGCAATTGCATACAAAATGTTTTTCACATTTCCTTTCTTAAATATGTTCAGAAAAATACAAAGATTTAAACTTTATTTCATAGCACAGTGTTTTATGAAATAATAATTATTTAATGGAGTAAAGTAGTATCAAATTATATATATATACTTGAATGGGGTTGAATATTTCGTTTAAAAGGTAAATTTAGCAGTAATTTTTCTTATGTAAGCAACAAAATGGAAATTTTCTTCTTGAATTGTTAATTATTGAATAAAACAGCGTATAAAATTTAACTTCAAGTAAGTTACACTAAAAAAAAGGTAGATATTTTACAACGCATACATTTATTGAATTAAGTAGCTATTAATATATCCTTTTCAAACTGACATTTTATGTGTTTTATGAGGAGAAAAATTTCAGAGTTCTGAACTGAAAACCAATACTTCCGCAAATTTTATTACTGCGTTCTAAGGCATTAATTACTTGAGGGATTTTTTTCCACTTAATGGGAGATTTTTTTCCCTAAGTACCTCACTTAATTTTAAAAGTTATTTTTTGTTTCATTAAGTTGTGAAATCAGTAAAACAATTTCTATTTGAAAGGAATTGTACATAAGAGTGTAAACAAATTCTACATTTAAATCTGTACTTGCTTTTTAAAAAGTGCTGAGAAATATTCTGCTGCTGTGTGAATTTAATTTTTTTTTTTTTGCAAATAATAAGGATATAATTGCTATTACATTTAAATAATACAACATATTTACTTTTAATTTTTCAAATTATTAACATTTTAAAACGAAAATACTTTTTTTAACTAAGTAAATGAAGAATTTTAAAGATGGAAATGAAAAGTTAAAATTGTGGTTCACAAGAATTTCTATATATAACTGATTCTGACCTAAATAAGCGGGTTTATCTTAAAACTTTATAGGAATCATTTATTTAAAACATTTAACGTTTTTTTTTAAAAAACAAATTACAAATCTGAACATGGAAAAAACGTATCGTCCTCCCTTTTTTCCCTATTAAAGGAATTAGATTAATTTTAGTGCTGAAAATTAAATTTTTTTAACTAATATAAGTTTTATTTTAATATTCTTAGGGATGCTTTAATTTAAAAACATTTAATTTGTTTTATACTTTGATGTGTGTGTTTAAATATTTAAATGTGTTTTTTCTAACTTTTATTTTAAATTCGAAAATGGTTTCCCACGACTGGTATATTGACCTGTATTATATATTCCATACGACAACTTTAAAGGGCAAATCAGGATTAAAATGTGAAATCAGGACATGAAATCGTTCTCCAAATAGAATATTCCTATCATTGCCAGTGTTTAGGACATTAATTAATAAAACAATCTCAATGTTAAGAAAATTAAACTATTTTTTTAGCAAATTTTTGTATCTCTGTGAAGAAAATATACCGCCATAAAAGTCTTAGGAAACACGTGCTAGTTAGTGATTTTAATAGAAACATCGCAAGTCTCAGTTTCAGCTATTGTTGAAATACAAATTTTCATTGAATTAGTTATGAAAACAAAGTTTCTCAGGGCTTAATAAAACTTTTTTCACATTTTACAGGAGAATTTTTTAGAGGGAGATAGTATATTGATATTAATTAAGTTACTTAAGCCCAGTAAGACATTGGATCAATATTTTCTGGATTAACATAGCATGATGAGGATATTCTTACATATATTTTTTCACATGTTTAACACTCAGTTAATTCTATACTTTCTCCTCACATATTTCACGTAGTTCTGGTTCAAGAAGTGAAGTTCAATCAATCATTCTAAAACATATACCACCCGATGAAAAATTAATAAATATATTGTATTATTATGAGCTAAATCCTTTTCTATATATCATATCTATACCATTATCATTATATATAAGGTCAACAGAATACGATGTAAATTTTTAAATAAAGATTATATAGGAAACTATTTGTAGAGTGATATCACATGCTCAGAAAAATTATCGAAACGTTCAGTTATTAATAGATGAAAAATGAACTTTAATAGTAATTTATTAAAACTTATAGTCTTTTTGATATATTACTTATTTGATCATTTATTGTACTAGGTAAAAATATATATATTCCGCATTACAATGTATCTCAATATATTATATATAGTAACAATAATCATTGTTACTTTACTCGATTACATAATTTTCTGCACAATATTATGCCTCACCCAATTAAAAAAATTATCCGCAAATATCCTGTAGGATATGCAAAATATTCATTCTATTTTCAAAGAATTCCAAAGAGCAAGAAAAAGTACGAGCAATATACCTTTTATTTTTTTAAATTTGGCACTTAATTTAGCAACTGCATACAAAATATTTTTTTCATTTCCTTTCTTAAATATGTTCAGAAAAGTACAATGAATTTAAATTTCATTTTATAGCATAGTGTCTTATGAAATAACAATTATTTAATGGAGTAAAGTAATCTCAAATTATATATATATATTTGAATGGGGTCGAATATTTCGTTTAACAGGTAAATTTAGCAGCAATTGTTTTCATGTAAGCAACAAAATGGAAACTTTGTTCTTTAATTGCTAATTATTGAATCAAAAATAGTATATAAAATTTAACTTTAAGGAAGTTAAACTAAAAAAAAAGGTCAGATATTTTACAACGCATACATTTATTGAATTAAGTAGCTATTACTATGTCATTTTCAAACTGACATTTTATGTATTTTGTGAGGAGAAAAACTTCAGAATTCTGAACTGAAAAACATTACTTTCGCTAATTTTATAGCTGCATTTTAAGGCGTTATTTACTTGAGGGAATTTTTCCCAGTTAATGTGAGATATTTTTTTCCTAAGTATCTTACTTAATTTAAAAATTATTTTTTGTTTCATTAAATTGTGAAATCAGTAAAACAGTTACTACTTGAAAGGGATTGTACATAAATGTAAAAATTCTACATTTAAATCTATACTTACTTTTTGAAAAGTTCTGAGAAATATTCTGTTGCTGAGGAATTCAAATCTTTTTTTTTTTTTGCAAATAATGAAGGATAAAATTACTATTACATTTAAATGTTACAACATATTTACTTTTAATATTAAATATTATTAAGATTTTAAAACGAAAATACTTTTTTTAACTAACTAAATGAAAAATTTTAAAGTTGGACATAAAAAATTTAAATTGGTTCAGAAGAATTTCTATATATAACTGATTCTGACCTAAATAAACGATTTTATATTAAAACTTTATAAGAATCATTTGTTTCAAACATTTAATGTTTTTTTAAAAAACAAATTATAAATCTGAACATGGAAAAAACGTATTGTCCTCCTTTTTTTCACTATTAAAGGAATTAGATTAATTTTAGTGCTGAAAATTAAATTTTTTAACTAATCTTAGCTTTTAACTAATATTTTTTAATATTCTTAGGTATGCTTTAAGTTATAAAAATTTAATTTGTTTTATACTTTGATGTGTTTAAATATTAAAATGTGTTTTTTCTAACTTTTATTTTAAAATCACAGAATTTTAAGCAATGTTTTATATCGCCTTTCTTTCCTTTACATTAAAAAGGAGCACTCTGCAAAATGAAAAAGAAATTATTCCTTAGTGCATAACAGGTTGCAAGTTGAAAAATTGATTTCAACTTATATCATTGTGTAAAATAATGACACAATATCTACATATTACATTTATTTAAATCTTCACACATTTGTTTTTTAAATAAGGCTATATGGAAACATTTTATCTTCAAAATTATTTTTACAATAAGCGATGTTAGTTTTCAATGTTTTATATGTATTCCATTTTGAAATCATAGACTAATAAGAGATGTTATATAATTTGAAATTAAGTTACATAAGAGTTGTGCACCTAATAATCTGAGAAGAAATGCCAAAGTCACATTAATTTAAGATGAAATAAGGTAATTTTAAATAAGAAAATTGCTTTACTTTTTCATAAATCTATGTGAATTGTAAATATTAACAATTAAATTTTTAATACATTTTAAAACTCAAAGTATGGAAGATGGGATATTAAAAATCCTTTGCTTCTCATACAAATTATAACAAAGAAAAACAAATTTGTAAATTATAAGAGTTGCAACACATTTTAATTCATAAAACTTAAAGTTATCCTAAAACTAAAATCCTCATTTTGCAAACTAAATTAGCTTAACAGCTGCAATAATTGTTAGCGATAATCTCCTTCGCTTAAAATCTAGTGATTTTTAATCGCTTTTCACAAAGGTAAAGATTCTTGATTATTTACATAAACATTATCGGGATTCAATATGGATTCACTCCTATAAATAGAACAAACTAACCAGAGTTAAATTATCTTTACAATTTACCAAGAATTGGGTTCGAGTCCCAGAGGAGACATGGATGTTTGTAAAAGTATTGTGCCTTTGTAGCATGGGGGTACTCTAAATAGCCGTCGAGCCGCAAGTCATGTCGTAAGAATGGTGGCAGAGGAGGAGGTGGGAGGCCCCTGAGCACCTCCAGGGTGTTCTCCCTCAACCAAGACAAATCGTAGAGTCACCTGCATGGTGTTTAAAGCTACGGTAAACGACAGGCGTTTATCTAGCCCAAAGCCACGATAAATTTTGTGCTCCTCAATTTGACACCGTTAGATATGTGGCATAAGTAACAATGATATGTATGAAAATGGAAAAAAAGCAAATATACAAACAAACTATCTAATTTATGACCTAGAAAACATTCAGTAATATCATTTTGTGTAATAAATATTTATTTATTTATAATTGTTACTTAATTTTAAATTCTAAGCTAAAGTAGTATCTACCATCTCATCGTTTTTATAATATTTTTTTTTCAATTGAAAATAAATTCTTTTCATCAACATTTTATTGTTTTCCTCATTGTATCCTAGTTTTACAAACGTCCTATGTTATTGTTTCTTTATATGTTCTTAAATAATGTATAGTTTCTTCACATGTTTATGAAAAAAGTTTTCTTCAGATTCCCCTTCTTTCCAACTGTTTATTTTTAATTTTTGAATTTTCTAGAACAAAGTATCTTTTCATTTTATAAAATACACTTTTTCCCCAAAGTTGCATAGAGAAAATAAAAAATTCACGAGCATTCCATGGGTTTTCTTTCTTAATCTATGTTGATCCACATTGATTCCTTTCAGAAATAAACTCGTCACTTTTTCTCCATCTTTTAAATGAATCCTTCAAAAAGAATTCTTAAATCCACACGAAATGAAAATTCTCTTTTCACAATATCATTTTAGTTGCAGTCGCGATAATGGTTTTGTAGAAATGTTGCAATTCCATCTACAAAAGGGTTGGTCGAATCCTTTTTTATTCATAGGAATCTTTTGAAATTTTCTTCTCAGAGATCTCGAGGGACATTTTGTGTGTTTCATTATATATAACTATAATTAAAGCTTAAAAATAGTTCATTTTTTCCTATGTTGCTTTAAATGTGTTATTATCCTTACTCAGGATTCTTATTCTATGAAATTTATACTGAACAGTTTTAAGGTTTTTCTTTATATTTTGGTGCATATTCTATAAACATTTTGTAAAAAAGTGTATGAAGAGTTACAAAGGGCAATTGAAACTGGGATTTATGTATTTAATTTCTCTGGAGGAAAAAACGACTAAAAATGAAGACAATATTTTTAATGTTTTAAGAGAAGGTTCTAAATTGAATATACACATACATTTGTGTGAAGTTTTTTTTAAATAATTGCTCTGAATACAGTATTTAGAATACATTTACTCGATTAGTATACTCATTAGCAGTTATGAATATAGTTTGTGAATTGAATTAAAAGATTGCTTGCCTCTTATTCATTATTAAATTGTACATTAGGGTGTGTGGTGACGCACGGTGGTTGTCTATTTTATTATTTCAACACATTTTCTAAGCTTGTGGCAACTCCACCTTTTCTATTATAAAAGCTCGCATCAACATTTGCACGGTACACCTCCACGCCAGGCTCCTAGAGCAGTCTTGTATTTTAAAAAGGTGAATATATTTAAGGTTATATTAATAAATTTTATGTTGTTTAAACTTTTGACTTTTTCCCTAATTGAACACGCAATTGTCACGCTGGGTTAATTTACTCACCACTATAACTCACTGGTTTAATTTTATATAGATTAGCTTTAATCAAGAAATTGTCTTAATGAAAATTTTATAAAATGTATGATGGTATTGATAACTACTTAAAATTAAAAATTATTAATGTTAGAAGTGAATTCTTTTTCATTGCCTTTAGTGTACACTTTAAGTAATATGTATATAAAATTTCAGTAAAAGAGGTTTATAAATCTTTTAGTAATCAAGTTTTTCATATACAACTTTGACAAAAAATACATTCTTAGTCTTCATTCTAATTTTGTTAAAATAATGCTTAATATCAGACTTTTTTACTCACCACTTATGTAATATATACCTTTTTCATTCTCTGCCTCATTAATTTGTTGTATGTCCGCTTATATTAATTGTAGACATAAAACAAATACAGATGTGGAAGAAATGGGATTTGCCGTAAAGAAATTTCAAGCCAAAAACTGCTTTAAAACCTTGGCAGGTACTTTGATCATAGGGAAATTCCTCTCTCGTCCGAGACATCAAATAATATCAAAGCATTAATATGCCCATCTGTGGGGAATATAATATAATACAGAAGTTACCTTATACAAAAGGTCGTTCGCACCTTATGAAAATGATTTTGTAATTTATTTTCTTGTTTGCATTTTGAGAAAAACTTTGGAAACTTCAGAATAATAGTCTGCTAATATTTTCTTTTGATATGAATGTAAAATAAAAGAATTATTCTAAAAATGGCTCCTAAAATTGACAGACGGCTCGAAGGCTACGTAACTGCGCTTTCCGAGGACAGGTAATCGTATCAACAAATTATAAAGCAGAGTAAAAATCTCGGTTATTGTATTTCAAAAAAGTATATTTATGATATATTAAGTTTGAATGAAATAAAACGTCAGCTGAAAGTAAAAATGAAAACATTGCCATGAAATTTCGTCCTAAGACTGTTCAAATGCCAGAAACTATCAAGAAAGTGAAGTCTCTGATCCTAAAAGAAAATCCACCGACTCAAAAATTCATTGCATCGAAACTAAGAATGTCTTCCGGGACTTTAATTAAAATCATTCATAAATAAGTTAAGTTAAAACAGATTTAAAACATTTAAAGTTAAAACAGATGTTTAGACCTAAAGTTCATCTGCTTTTGCCAAAACATATTGCTGAAAAAAAAAACTGTAGAAAATTATATGAAAAACACCTAGCTGCTGAAAAATGGAAATTTGTTCTAACACTCGATGAAGCATGGGTATATTTAAGTGACCTTAATAAAAGAAGATCAAATTTCTATTGTACGACTGACGGGAATGACTGTTCGGAATGGCTTCGTCAGTGTAGAGAAGAGTTCCCAGAGGAATTTGTATCCCATTTGATGAAATACCTGACGCTTCTCCAATGTTCTTTTGTGCTTTCGGTTTGTTAAAACGATCTTTAAGAAAATGGCATCCAAAAACACTGAACATACTGGACAATGGGAAACGGTTCAAGAGGAATGCTATAAAATTGGATTTGCAGTGTTGGGAAAAAGTTTATTCCATGGAAAATTTGAGCTACAGCTATTGTGTCAAGAATCATGGCTATCAAATAAAACTCAAATCCCTACAAAGCACTACTTAATTTATGGATAAAAATTAACTATCAATATCGTTTCCATAAAGTGTGAATAACCTTCTGTATTGATGATGTGTTGTGCAGTGTGGGTAATATTTAGGGATATAATAGCAGTCACTCTCGCATGAAGTGTTTTCAGAAAAAGTTTATGGTGGAATGCTAATTTTTATTTCTGTAGAAAACATATTAATTTTAATTCATTTAATTTTATGAATTCTAATCAAGTGTTTAAGGTATCTGTATACGTTCGGAACCGTGATTTTAAAAAAGCGTATAAATAAACAATTTTCGCGATATTTAGTGTCACTTAGATTAGAATACATGTATAAAATTGCTTTAAGAACATTTTGACAAAAAAATTATTTAAATACAATATTTTGGCAAAAAAATTAACTTAGAATAACCTTTTTTCAAAATGTTCTCTTTTTGTGAAAACTGCTTCTATTATAATAATATTTTGCCTGTATATAGTTCAGACTTTTTTACAGAGGCTCAACTATGATTTTTGAAAAATTCACATTATTTTCAGAGTTACAACACATTGAAATAATTATCGGCGTTTTTTTTTTCTTAAAATTTCTCCCCTCTGTTGTCGTAAAATATGGATAAACCCACTTCTAAGTTATATATTTCAAAAATTCTAGTTGAGCCTCTGTACAGAGGTATGAGCTATATACAGGCAAAATATTATTATAATAGAAGCATTTTTCACAAAAAAGAGAATATATTGAAAATGGGTCATTCTATGTTCATTTTTTTGTCAAAATATTGTACTTAAATATTTTTTTTATTGTAATACTATTCTTAAAACAATTTTATATACATTTTCTAATCTAAGTGACACTAAATATCATAAATATTATCCATTTATACGCTTTTGCAAAATCACGGTTCCGTACGTAGTCGGATACCTTAAAGCTATAATCTTCGGTTTTAAATACATTACGTTTAAAAAAGGTTAACTGAAATGGTGCTGAAGTAAACAAAAAAGTAAGGCTTTGAAGAAATTGAATTTGTTTCCTTTTATATAATATTTTTAATGGTTTCACATTAAAATTGTATAGAATTACTTGTAATAATTCCACACAGTATGTAATAATTCCACATTAAAACACATTTAATGTAATAATTCCACACCGATATAAACGTATTTTTCAACGCAAATTAGAAGACTTTTCTTTCTAACTATATGAAAATTCAAAGAAATGAGAAAAATTAAAAGCCCGTATTTATATGATTAATATATTAATTGAATAACAAAATAAATCATTAAGAATCAAATAAACTCATTAAAATTCTAACCATTACACAACTTAACCAAATGAGATTAAAATTATAAAAATCTCCTTACTTCATTTTTTATATTACTTTGCCACGTAATTCATTAAAAATTTAATTGTTTATATCCTTATACCAGTGTTTCTCAAAATACTTGGGCGCGCCCCGGATAACCCTTCAAGGGGCGCGAGCATATCGAAAATAAAGGTTAAAAATTAATTTACTGGAATGAAAAAACAAAATACTTTCTGATATAATAAAAAATACAGATTTACATTGATATGATTTATATATATCATCTGGTGAAAAAAGGTCATCAAAAATAAAAGATTCTACTTTGAACGCTCATTAGCTATCTTTGATCCTATAACTAAATAAAAAAATATTTTGTTTGCTTTGCTGTGTAATCCTACGATGAGAGATTTTTTTAAGTTTCTTTTAACCTGAAATATTACACTTGCTGGCTTTCGAACTTACTGGTATGATTAACTGCATCCCTTTTTTTAGTGAAGTTGTAAATTATATAATTCTGTTGCGCTTTTTTTCACAATGTGAAAGAGTTTTATGATACATGGATAAGCATATTGAGCACTTTGAAAAATTAATTGGCCAAGATTTATTTTTTATGAGTATACTGAAACATATGGTACAAAAATCGTTAATTCTGGGAAAACTGTTTATTTGTTACCAATGACCTTGACAGAGAATCCTCTAATATGACAGTCTTAATGGGAGCTAAAATGAATTGATAACATATCTCTTTTTTGGGAGTGGCAAACGTTGTTTTAGAATCTTAAGGTACTTGTTTAGACCGAGTTCCCGGCACGACCACTATTTTTCAAAAATATTTTCTTGAACATGCTGCATTTTTCCCTATAAATAACTTAGTGGTTTTAATTGTGATATTGTACGACTGATTATGGTTTATAAATGTAAATGAGCAGAATATAAAACAAGAATTGGGCATCTGTGATCTCTCTGAAAGGAAATTGAAGTTGATCAAACAAGGGAAACAATTGCTGAAATAATGCATATTAATCATGTTAGCGAAAGTAAATCTGAGAAAAGCAATAAAAAATGAAACGAAAGGAAAATTTTTTGTTCAAATTTCCACGCCGAAAAATTTTTTAATACCGTAAATTACAATTAACGCGCAATTATTAAATGTACATTCAAGAGGGGGATTCGGTAAGCAATTTATCCCCCGGCCCGGACTATAATATAGAATTGTACGAGGTACAGCTTTTTTTACATTTTTTGGGAAAACGTATGTTGGGTTGTTTTGGCCCTAAAGGAACGCCCCGGAGAATCCCGAGGGGTTGGATAGGATAAAGAGCAAATAGATTGGGCTATTTTTTATATAATGACATTTGTACTTTTAGAAATGGATTTTGAAGGAAATAAATCTTTAATTAAATATTATTTCTCAATTTGTTTCAATTTTAAAAAAATTGGAGGAAAAAAAAATAATTATATAAAAACCTTTATTACTTAAAAGTATATATATATATATATATATAATTAAAAATATATATTACTTACATAAAATAAAAAAATTTTTTAATACTTATTTTATTAATACTGAATTAAGAACAATTTTATTGGGTATTAGGGGACTTCCATGGCTTGGTTTGGAGAAAAATTTTTTCAAAGTTTTTTAAAAATTTTGCCCCTCGGGAGCTTTTTTTTTCTTTTTACCCATATCTAATTTTTTTGTCTTCTAAGCACCAAAAGCATTTTGCAATATGTTCCAATTTAAAAAAAAAGGGAAAAAATAACATAATAGTTTCCTTTCCCAATTTTTTTTCCCAAAGGTAACATATAAAAAAATTTTAATACTTATGTTATTAATTTGTACGGTTTATAATTTAGATCGTGTTTTTTTTGGGGTAGTTTTAATTTTTCGAAAAGTTTTTATTATTGAAACCAGTAAAATTTTTTTAAATGTAAAAGGGGGGGCGCGAAAAAAATTTGATTGGGGGGCCCAGTATTAAAAAGTTTGAGAAGCACTGCCTTATCCCCCTTTTACTTTTAAATTGAATACTTCCTGGGAAAAAAAATTTGTTTGAAAAATATTTAACTACAAATATTTTAGAAAAACAATCATTTTTTTGGGAAAACCCTTAAAAGGGAAAATTTCCCCATTTTTTTTGGTCAAATTAAAATATATAATTGAAAAAAATTTTTGATTGAACGAATTCTTCAAGCATTTAAATGTACACTCTTAGCATTCCTTGACGAATTTAATGAGATTAACAAAAGCCTGACACATTTTTTCGATGGTTTTAATTGAATTGTTTTGAAAGAAAAACAGCATACCTTTGAATTAAAATGTCAACATCATTTTTTTTTCTTAATGGCACTTCTTTTTTAAGCTTAGTTCTATTCAGACACTAAAACATGTCAAGAAATCTTTGATCTTTTATTTCAAAGGATTTTTTTTTTTGTCTGCATTCTTATTTTTAATTTCAATTCAATTCGATTAAAAATCTTTTTTTGTTTATATATTGTGGCAGTTAAAAATAAAACAAAAAAGTCTGTAAAGCAAAATTTTTTAAAGTCGTTTCCCCGTTATTTTCAAAATTTTTAAAAATCATTCTCAGAAAATAAATAAAACCAAAAAATTTCCCCTTATAAGGGTATGTTTAAAAATTTTTGATCTGTTTCTTTACTTTTTCTTTCTAAGCAGAACTCTATTTTTAAATCACACATTAAAATATATTCTATTTACCTTTTTTTAAAACATTTCCTATTCTAATTTATCTTCGAATCGTTTCTTATTTCAAAGAATGATTTTGTAATCGCTACAACAATTGTAGAAAAAAAGTTAATTATTATAATGGGGTATTCACTTTATCACATTCACTCCTTAAAAATATGCAATTTCAGAACAAGGGAACTAGTAATAAATACTAGAACTAACTGAGAATAATGTTTCGAACATTTATGATAGTAATGCTTATTTGTGGATTTAACACTATTCAACTATTCAAATCACATTTCTTGAGTTTAATTTTTGTGTATTTTAGAAGAAAGTAAATATTTTTATTGATTCAAAAGTAGAAAAAACCCAAAAAGAGTTAGGTAAAACCCTAATTTTTTGCGAGATATAGAAATAAAATTAAATGAAGTATCAAACATTCAGAGGAAGCATTCCATTCATTTGAATTTTCCCCTCAAATACAATCTAGAAAGTTCCCTAAGATTTTTTTAATAACGTTTTTGGGTTTTTTAAAATTTTTAAAAAGAAAAAGCTAGGGCACTAATGGGCTTTTTTTGAAAAGGGGTGGAAAATTTTTTATATTTTTAAAGAAATTCTTAGCTCAAATCTTTTCCCCATGTAATGATTTTTTTCCCGGGCCTATTTTTTTCAGTAGCTTACTATTCAAACAAATTAATATTTTCTAGAAATGTTTTAAAAGTTGGGTGGGATTTTATTGTATTTCTTCATCGATTGGGATACAAATAATTTTTTAGGCATAAAGCGAGTTTTTCGTCTATTAAATAAATAAAACTCAATGCAATATTGCACCGTCATACTTTTTTGGTAAATATAAAAAAAAAGAATTTGAAACGATTTAAATTTTCGGGAGAGATTTTTCCCTTATTAGATTTTAACCCTTGACTTTTTTTAATGTTTTGAAATTTTTTAAAAACCCCCCTTTTCAAAAAGGCGAAATGGGTGAGAAATAGATATTAAAAATTTTTTTGAATTTAAACCCAAATAGATGTTTTTGGAAATGTAAATTCCGGAAAAATAAAACCCCAGGATAAAATTTTGGCTTTGCGCCGTAAGCACGTAACATACCGCTCCCCCAAAACTGATTATTTAAAATTCCGAGGCTGTTACTGACTTATATAGATACCATCACCACACAGCCAACTTTATTTCTATTGTTTTATTTTTTGTCATTTTGAAGAACTCTTCAAGGTTTGATCCGAGAAAAAATTGATGTTCATGAGGTTTTCATCAGTTAATCTGCGTCCATTATGATTACATGAATAAATTAGAGTTTTTAATAAAAATTTAATTTTAATTCCCTTTTTGTTAGTCAGGGACCCATTTCATCGTAAAATTGGGTTATTTTAACTTAAAATTTTTGAAGTATATTCGCATATGTACTTAGTTATGACTTCTACGTCTATTTCATCAGTAGGTTCAAATCCATCTAGTACGGAATCTTCAGAGTTCGATTTGTATACTTTGGGGAGTTACATTACAATGTCTCCATTACATTTATTATACGTAAGCCAGTGTTTCTCAAACTGTGGGGCGCGCCCCCTGGGGGGGGGAGCGGTAATCCTGCTAGGGGGCGCGAGCATATTGAAAAGAAAAGGTTTAAAAAAAATAATTTTTTGGAATGAAGTAAAACAAAAAAGCTTTTTAAATAATAAAAAAAACAATTTAATTGATATAATTTATTTTTTTCATCTGGTGATCATCAAAAAAAAAAAGACCACTTCCCCCAAAAGCTCATTACCATCATTAAAAAAAGACATTTTTTTGCTTTACTGTAATCCCAAGATGAGAGATTATTTTCTTTTTCGTTTCTTTTAATCCCTTTTTTATTATCATATATTTGACCTTCAAGCTTTCTGGTATGTTTCACCGCCCCTTTTTTTTTGGGTTATAAATAATATTTTTCTGGTTAAAAATTTTTCACAATTATTTTTTGGGGAAATGCCAACTTTCCCCCCAAACGATTTTGTGATTTTTATTTTTTGTTGTAAAATTTTTTATGGTTTATAAATGTAAATGAGCAAATATAAAAAAATGGGGATTTGTGATCCCTATTGAAGGGAAGTTGAAACTGATCGCAAAATTGGGAAAAACATGCTGAAATAATGCTTCCAAAACAAGAAAGCGAAAGAAAAAAGAGAAAAACGTTAGACATGAAAAAGTTTGAGTTTATCTGAAAATTTTTTAAATGCTGCCTAAAAAAAAACCATGGAAAAAATAATGTAAAACACTTTTCTTGTCAGAAAAAAAACAAGGAAGAAAAGGGGGTTTAAAATGCCGTTTGTAGATCATCAAAAGATAGCAAAACTACAAAAATTTTACAAAATATGATTAAAATTTTGCTTCAAAATAACGTTTTGTATTGTTAGCGAAAAATGTTTGGATTTTTTGTCCTTTTTTAAGGACACGCATATTTTTTGGGAAAATTTTTTTTGTTTTATTGGGTTTTTTTCTTTAAATTATCAAAGCAAAATTGAAAAGTTTTTTAAAGTAGGTAAGTATATTTTCTTAATTTAAAATTTTTCACTGGGAAATTTTGATTTTTATCGGGGTATAGTAAAAAAAAATTTTAAAAAAAAATTATAGGGGTTTTTTTAAAAAAACTAAAAAAAACGCTTTTTTAGTGGAATCGAACTAAAAAAAATATTTATATATAAAAAAAATGTATTACTTGCAACACATATTTTCAAAAAATTCTAAATACTTATCTTGTTAATTTGTAAGGTTAAATAAAATTTTGATCGTATTGAAACTTTTGCAACCCAAAATGCATTAATTCATTCAATACATTTTATTTTAAGGGGGGCGAGAAAAAAAATGATTGAAAAATTGGGCCAGTAGAGAAAAATTTGAGAACCACTGACGGCTTTTTTTAAAAAAGATAGAAAAAAATAAAAACCCGTGGCAATTATTAATACAAGTTTAAAAATATAATTTGGCAAAAAAAAGATGTCCAAAAAAATTTTTTTCTAAAAATAAATTGATAATATAAAATTTTTTGGGTTCCCATATTATTTTTTATTAAAAAACCATTTTAAAATAAAAAATTGCTTTTCTGAAAAGGGTTAAAAAGCTATTCCTTTTTAAATAAACCCCCAAAAATAGTTCATAATTTCTACAAAAAGGAAGCATAAACATATGTCTATGACAGATTAATAATTCGTGGTAATGTTTTCCATTTTATCTTTGTAATATCTGGAAGCTCTTATTGATTCGAAATAATGATCGGAGCGGGTTATTGATAATTTGAAAGTAATATGCCTAGGTTATTAATTTTTTGCTATTTCAAATTTTCACAGCACACTTTTTGTCTTTAGATAACTGAATCTATTCTATCCACGAACACATATTGCCAATTTTCAGCATATCGTTGATTTCGGAATAATTTATTTTTGAACATTTATAAATTAAGATGTTTTGATTCCCCGCTAAACTTGGGTTTTATGTAGCGTTCAATAGATGAAAAGAATTAAAACACATTCAACAAAAATGTTTGATCATTTCCTTAACAATAATCAAACTAAATATATAGTTCCTATGTATAAGACTCTTAAAACTCAAACTAAGAATTTGTAAATAAAAGCCGAAATAAAAAAAATTTATATTTATTACTCTGTGTGATTTTATAATGATAGTAAAATGTTAAAACGCAAAGTTAATTATCTCGTTAGAGGAAATTTCTCTTTAAATACATAGTTGCTTTAAAACATGTGTAAAACGTCCTAAAAGATTACACTAGATTTAAGAGAGGACCCTTAGTTATATTTTAAGAACATTTGTATTAATAATGATGTTTATCAGCCTAACTGATTACTGATAAAACATCAAATTTCGCACCCAATCAACCCATTGGTATAGTGTGGTAGTTAAGAGAGGGATGCCAGATCAGGTGTCGTCCTCGTCACTTGACCATGGTTCAAAATTACGAGGTCCATCGCCAAAAGTCCTCTTGTAGCTGAACAATGCGACATTAAAATTCACTCACTCGCACACAATCATGTAGATAAATTGTATATATTACAGTATTGTAACCAAAACAAAATGTCTAAATAAATTTTAATTTTCATATAAAGGATGAACAATATGCATATAACTCCATTAAATCATAATTTAAAAAACATATATTTTTTCTAGAAATTTCTTGCAGTTCCATGTAGATAACCATCGAAATACTTCAAATTAGAACTCTGTAAGCTACTTCAAAACTTATGTTTTCGCACATAATGTGAAAAGGGCATATTTTTCAATGCATTGATTTAACCAGAAGTACGGCATATAGTAAATCCTATATTTCCAGAGACAAATTCTATCTTTATTCAAAAAGAGATAAATTCTATCTTTATTATTCACAAGTTATTAAAAAATTTTACGAGGAATATATATAGTCCACTTCGTTTCCTTCACGTAAACTCACGTAACGTTTCCTTCACGTAAACTATTATTAAACATAATAATACTTTTTCGCTCCTTCTACTCATCCTCCTAAGCAGAAAAAATAGTTTCCTTAAAAAATAAAAAAAAACATTGAATTACTGGATCCATAAAGGCACTTTTTTTGCCTCTCTCCAAGCATAATCTCTTCTTCCGCTCTCGTGGCCAATGTCAAAACAACATTTTCTCAAATCTTTCCCCCAGGAAATAAGAAAGTCCTTAAAAAAAAATGGTGGTATCTGAAATTCATAAACACTAAGGCAAAGTAGGATTCTGGATTTAAATAAACTGCTTAGAAATTAAAGGAATTTTCATTAGGGATCCGAGGAATATAAAAAATGTATCAGAAATGGTTTCTGAACAAAATAATGAAATAAAAATTCAAGTATGCCACTTAAATTGAGTTTCTTGAAAGTAGATTATTATGGTGATTTGGGGGTAGAAAGAAAGAATTTTTTCTCTTCTTTGTCCGATAATCTTTATTGAATTTTAGTTTGTTTTTCATTTTTATGTTATTGCTACGGCTCACTTTCTTTTCCTTGTTTAATTATCAAATACTAAACTATTTCCCATAATGTTAGTTTCCTCACATAATTTAATAAAAACATTTCTCCGATTTGTTTTATTTATTTTTTATTATTTATTTATTTATTTTTTTTTTTGAGAAAATTATTATTTTTTTTATTTCCTTCATATGAAAAATATATCATGCAGCAATTTACCTTGTCCTTCGTAACAAAAAATATATTGGTGTTGATAAGGAAATTTTAAGGGGACACAGTACTATTCAATTGACAAAAATCAGTCAAAAAAATCAAATTTTTTACTCTAAATTATTTTTTATATACTTTTCTATACTCTCACAAAATTTGAAAGCTCTAAATTTAAAAAACACAGAGTTGTCATAATTTTTAGGTTTATTTTTATTCACACCCCAATGGCAAATCAAAACTTTAAAATGACTTATCTCAGAAAGATAAAGAAAGAAAATTAAGAAAGTTCGACTTCATTTATATAAATTGCTAAGGCCTTTTTTGTATAGTACCTAATACTTGGAATTTTTTTTCACTTGTTTCTAATAGTACATGTAACAAAAGTTGGTATGCATTCCCAAGCAATACTTATTTTTTTAAAAATAATTGAATTTAGAATTTACACATTTTTTAAGGAATTCCAAATAAGCATTCATAAAAATAAGTATTGTGCGAATACCTATCAGGTTATAACAAATCCCATATCAATGTTTGTTATACATAGTTTGACGTACTTGTAAATCAAATTTCATTTATATATATATATATGCCAATTTTTGTTGGAGGAGTAGTATTTTAAATTTACTCCATAAGTTACAAGTGTTTTCCTTAAAAAATTAAATAGTTAGCTTTTTATGAAATTTTGAGCACAAAATCAGTTTTACCTTATACATACACATAGGAGGCAACCAAAAAAATATGAAAATAATTAAATTAAAAATTTTGTATAAATCGTACCATGTCTCCTTAAAAATATATGTAGGGTATAATTACAGTAACAACAGTTTAGTAAAATATCATTCCTCGGCACACATATTTTTTTCTTATCTTATAAAAAATATTTCAATAAAACAAGGATTCAGTAAGAATATGTGATGGAATTATTAATTATTAAATCCTTAGTTATAAATTAACCCTTTGCGTACCAGACTGCGTCTTATAGTATTCCCAAAAATAATAGATTTCTGGGGGTATTGACCATGACATTACGAAGCATATTTCATTTTTCTCTTGGACGCTGACTAGGGTGCACGTTTGTTCGTGTTTTGTTTCGCTTTCTAAATCTTGTATAACTATTTTTAATGTTTCTTTTTACTTTTTCTTGCCAATATGACATCGGCGTTGTATTTCAACGAAAGTGATACTGAATGAGAATATTTGAAGGAAACAAATGAATACAACAGTGACTCTGATACGGATTTATCTATTTCTGATGAAGAAGATGAAGAAATGAAACAAAAATCATGATATACTCTTGTAACTCATGTGGAAAAGTTCTTTGTTCTAAGGAACATTCCGAGCAATTTCACAAGAATTTATAATTTTAATTTCAATTTCCCTGTTTTTTCAAGTTTTGTAACCCAGACATTTTGTAACTTAACTTTTGTAATTTATGTAGTCCAATAAAAGAAAATCTACCTTGTAATGTTTCCTGCGCTGGTTACACTGGTTGTAACACTAAACAAGCCATGTATCCACAAGAGGCTACAATGGAATTTTTCATTATACATAGCATGTATCCACTAAAAGTTACATGTTGTGCTGGGGGATAATAGCGTAGAAACTGCATTGCATGTGTTAAAATATGTATTTCTGCAAGAATATCGTGTATATGATAAAGGCTGTTCCGCTTTAATTTAAAGTCTGTTTCCCAAACTTCTCTAGACGTCACGCAGATATTTCTTTGATACACTACGTAAGTGACTTTTTACTCATCCTCAACTTTGTGTAAAATTTGAAACCTTCTCTTATTCTCATTTGAGCACTTTAAATGACATTTTGATTTAACGAAATTAAACCTTATTTTCGGTATTCCTCAAGAATAAAATAATTATAGTATTAGTATAGAATTTATAATATTTGCTCATATATATCTTGTTTTATAAGGCAAATAGATTGAAATACGAAAATGCACTATTTTAAGGTATCCGAATATGTTCGGAACCGTGATTTTGCAAAAGCGAATAAATGGATCATTTTCATGATATTTAGTGTCACTTAGATTAGAATATATTGAGACATAGTCATCCTGTGATGACTATGTCTGGGGTGATTCGCGTAAGCTAGAGGTGTGGGATTATCTAAATGATGAGACATTATGTAATTCTTAACACAACTTTTATTAAGAATAACTTAAATTACTTAATTCTAAATAACAACTTTCTTAAAGTGAGAATAAGCCAACAATTAAACCTTATATTCAAGTCAGATCGCGCAACTAGAACACTTATCTTAATTATATTAATTTAACTGTCTAATCTAACTTCCTATACAAAATATTACCTTTTATAGAGTCACCTTCCTTCCTAGGTTGAAGAAATTCCTATTATGTTAATTTTAGATGAGAAGACTTATGCTTTCTTAATCCTTATTATAATTTAAGGCAATGAGCGTATCCTTCTTCCAAAGCTGTATGACGTCTAACCTTTATTCCAAACAATTCCGCACTAAGTTATCTCTAGGCTTTGCGTTTTATCTCACCAAACTTTTTATCCTTTTTTAAAATATATCTCTCGTTTTATTCGATCCGTTTTCTTTCTTGGTATTGGGTTGGAAAAGTTTTGCCATTAATCGTGGCCGTCAAAGAACTTAGGAGTTATGTTAGAAGAAGAACGCGAGAGACGTCACAACATGTATACAATTGTTTTAAGGATATTTTGACAAAAAGAATTATTTAACTACAATATTTTGGCAAAAATTAACTTAGAATAAAAATGTTCTTAAACATCTAAACTACAAACTTTTCGAAATATTCTCCTTTTGTGAAAAATGCTTCTACTATAATAATATTTTGCCTGCATATAGCTCAGACCTCTCTACAGAGGCTCAAATAGAATTTTTAAAATATATAACTTAGAAGTGGGTTTATCCATGTTTTACGGCAAAAAAGGGGTGCAATTTTAAGAAAAAAACGACGATAATTCTTTCAAATGGTTGAAAATATTGTGAATTTTTCAAAAATCATAGTTGAGCCTCTGTAAAAAGGTCTGAGCTATATACAGGCAAAATATTATAATAGAAGCATTTTTCTCAAAAGGAGATTTTCAAAAAAGATTATTCTAAGTTAATTTTTTGCCAAAATATTGTATTTAAATAATTTTGTTTTTGTCAAAATGTCCTTAAATCAATTTTAAACATGTATTCTAATCTAAGTGACACTAAATATCATGAAAATTATCCATTTATACGCTTTTTTAAAATCAAGGTTCTGAACGTAGTCGGATACCTAACTGAGAAATACATGAGCATCATGTAATTTTTTGATTGCTAACTAAAATAAATGTTTAAGTATAAAAACATCAATGCATTTACATCATATTATATATATTAATACACGCTTTGTATGTAAATATGTGTGTGTGTGTGTGTGTGTGTGTGTGTGTGTGTGTGTGTGTGTGTGTGTGTGTGTGTGTGTGTGTGTGTGTGTGTGTGTGTGTGTGTGTGTGTGTGTGTGTGTGTGTGTGTGTGTGTGTGTGTGTGTGTGTGTGTGTGTGTGTGTGTGTGTGTGTGTGTGTGTGTGTGTGTGTGTGTGTGTGTGTGTGTGTGTGTGTGTGTGTGTGTGTGTGTGTGTGTGTGTGTGTGTGTGTGGTGTGTGTGTGTGTGTGTGTGTGTGTGTGTGTGTGAAAAAGAACAAAGTTTTTCTACACAAATTGTATCTGACAACTTAATGTTATATTCATATATCAGGTTTCATATTTCAGTATCTAATCATGAATATATTAAACTGTCTCATTCGAAGACAAAAATATCTCTTATACCTTAAAAAATCGATTAAAAAGTCGAGAAATAATATTCAAGCGTACTCAGCACCTTACCTTTTTAATGAATCATGCACGCATTTGAAAATTAATCAAATTTATGCTTCCCAATTCCTTTTAATTCAACAGTACTACTTGAAGTAAAAAAAAGACTCGATCTCTTACTTCGATTTGAACATACGTGGTATCCACGATGCTTGGACAACAATTATCAAAACTATCTCAAAGTTCAAAAAATGGATCAATTCTGTAGCAAATTTTTTTCTCTTTCTTAAAATATTTGTTTCTGAAAACATGGTTATTAGTAATTTTAGCATAGACAATACAAGTCACTTCCTTTTGCTGTTGTGAATTATAAATTTACTCTAAATCATTAATGGAAAATAAGGTTTATTGGTGCTTCAAAATAATTCTGTTACTTCCCATTATAATTTTCTTTTTGTCGTATTTGATAAAATTAGTGAAATATCTTCCCCATTAGAAGGGAAATTTCGGCAAATATAAAGATGCAACTATTGATAAAGTAGCTTCAGAAGCTAATCACAAATACTTTTATAAGATTAGCTTAGTTTGTTCTGACTAATTAAGTGTTTGTGAAATTTACAATTAAATTAGTAATATTTTCTATTAATGTTTTTACATAAACATGATGTAATGATTATACTACTATTTAATATTATACTCATAGTGATTTCTAGTATTTTTCACGAGGGTTTTTTCAAGAATTCATCTTAATCCCTCTGATATATATGCAGTCTAAGAGTCTAATGAAAAAACATATTTTATGATTATGAACTAAATCATTTTACTGATTATCATATTCCACAATCACTTTGTCGTATTTAGCGTAGTATTGGCTTTTAATAAATTTCAGATCATTACGCAAATAAATGTGTATGTAGTTTTTCTAGTAAAATTGAAAAATAATTAATATATGATTTCGAATAAAAATATTTCTTTAGTTTTCCTTACTTGCGTTTATATATGATGCCAACAGAATATGGGATATTTGTTGAATTATTGTTGATTGCACGGAAGCCATTTATAGTAATGTCTCATAAGGATGTATATAACTGTTGTTAAATAAGAGATAAATTTCTAAAAGACTAACAAAGTTCAACAATTTCATTTCATTTCTTTTCCAAACGTTATATATTCCTGATAAATTAAATTTCTTTGAGTTATGCTGATATAATATTTATTCCTCATAAAAAAATATATTTCATTTTTAAACGTTAGCACTAATCATTGTCCCCTTACTGAAATCTCTACATTTTAACAAAAGTACAAAGATCTCTGTAACTTTTATTGAATATGCAACAATTCATTTAAATCAATGAATGAAAAAAGACATATTATAAATGGAAACTTTATGAATGTAGTGTCTTTCCCGGAAATACAAAGAAAAAGAAACAACAAGGCAAAATACCTCTTTAACTAATTTAATCTTTGGGTATAATTTTCGTAAATATGCATAACTTACCTTCCTTTTTGTATACATTGTCTGACAAAAGGTAATGCCATAAAAATATGGCTAGAAATATGCACATTTTGCTAAATACGCAGCTGAATAAATGCAGGAGGTCTAAAACGTAAGTTTACAACGCAGTTATAAATTGCAAAAACGATAGAAACAGGGGTTGACTTGAACCAATAATCTTACTTTGTGTCTACCTAAGGAACCAAGAATTTCAAAAAGCTTTATGTTTTAAAAAACACCATTGAGATTAAATATAAATGACGGTATCGAATTTAGTTCTGGAAATCAAATGTTACGACGGAACAAATTATAGGTTTAGGTAAAGTTGGTTGGGTAGGCTTCGTACCTCACTGAAACACACGAAAATGTGTTTCAGTGAGGATGTGCCTGAAACTTAGACCAGATGGATCCATGGAACGAAACGTACAGAAAATACGGATCGATGCATCTGAAAGTATACAGTAGTAGAATCAACTACTCTAGACATCTTGAAGATTTTTCGGGGAGCTTTGGATGGTCAAATAACCGAGATAACAGTTTCACAACGATTAGCTGATAATGACATCCAAAAAGCCTCATTTTATGAAGACTATTGTTGACGTCAATGTACCGACATGAAAAATTGCGATACTGTCGGGCCGAACCTCTTTGACGATGGAATTTTACAATGGGGTGTTCTTCAAGTCTTCGTTCTGTTTTTATGAAGGGGTAGCTGCTGGATGAAAGTCTGGAGGCATCTAAGAAATTAAGCTATTCAGATTATTATTTTAGTAGTATAATGGTGTGAAATTGATTAGTTTTGCAGCCGCAACTTTACATTCAGTGTCTGCAAAACGGTATTTTTCAGCAAGACAACTGTCAACTTAGCTTGACATTAATTAGCGAACAGGTTTTACAGTATATCCAACTACCTGGGACGTGATTGGCCTTCGTTTTTCCAGTCTCAGCGGGAAACGAACCATAGAGGATGACTAAAAAATGTGGACTTCCTTCCCTAAGTCAATTATCTGTACAAACACTTGTAAATATGCGTCTTCTAAGTATCTGTTTGCATCCCTACAAACGATGACTCTACTTTCTATTGACCCTACTGCATTTTCATCTGCTGTATTAAAATAATTTTCTCGAAAATAAATTCACTTATTTAAGAACACATTCCCTGTGCATCAGTGTTCATAATCCTCTACCTGCTCTTCTATGTTGGGCATTATAAGTATACCTAATAAAACCAAATTTTGAAAATTTCCTCTCTCTATAAGTTATTTCATATAATGGCACAAGTTCCCATGATTTGCGTAATTGAATCAAGCAACGTATATAAAGCTACGCATAATAAATATTTAAGCATGATATACGTCCAAATATAAGGAATATATCTTTCCTTAAAAATTTATCATCTGATTAAAGTATGGAAAATTTTATTCATTTAAATTTATTCACGAGCACGCATGATAAGCAAATGATGAATAATATAAGCTATAATAAAATTTAATTTTCATGAAGTTAAGATGATGGGAAGAAAAATGGCGATAACGCAAATACTCGTTTCATTAAGTAATTATTATGTATTTTTTTTAAAAAACGTTTTAGGGTTTTTATGAGGAAAACACCTGAGACGGTGTCGTGAAGCAAAAAATTATTCTCATAACTTTAATAAACGTTATTACTTTGCAAGGCGTTATTTACTTGCATCATTTTTTCATAGTGCACATGATGTTTTTTTTTTCTTTGTATCTTACTTAAATTAAGAACTTTTTTTCTGGCTTTATTAAGTTGTGGGGCCGATAAAGGAGTTCTTGCTTGAAAGGGACCATATATAAATTTGGGAATATAGCTTTTAAATCTATATTTAGTTAATTTAAATATTTTTAAAGGAAATTTACTGAATCCAAACAATTTCTGTAACTAATACTATTTACTGCAATTGGACACTGATTTACCGAACCCCTATTTAACGAATTTTATTTTTAACCCCACTAAAATGAAGATAAAAGTACCTATTTAAAGAACAGTAAACCCCGAGTTAACGAATTATTTCAACAGATGAAAAAAATACATTAGTTTGAATTACAAAAAAGATTGGATTTCTTTTCATATGACATATACTTTTTGTCCTGAACAGAAAAGGACTTTCCTTGTAGCGGCAAATTTTCGATGGCAAAAGGTGCAGCCCATTCATTATTAGACTTAACAAGTGCAGATGAGTCATGAGTGTAACCTATCACATGAATTTTGAACAGGACAGAAAATTCCTTTTGTATTCCATTCCACTCCATAACGCAGGGGATATTTTAACACACATTTGCTCTTTTTCTTAAGAGATATGAGGTTTATTATACATATGGTTCTGCAGAAAAGTTTATTTATACCAGAAAGCACAGGCAATGAAAACATTTTCCTTTGAGTGAAACACAAAATATTTTACACGAATTTGACAATAATGTTGGACCACAAAATGCTTCAGCAGGACGTCTTAAGGGGGTTTTCACCTATGTGAGACGGCCTGTTTTTTAAGCATTCCTAGGGAATTTTTTTAAGATCAGTAAAAAGATAGAACTTTGTTTTTATCATTTATTTATAAGTGTTTTAAGCGTATGTATATAGTTTTAGTCAAAAAATATCCAATAGAACGTGAATTATAGGGCTCTGAACACATCCGCCTCGAACAAATGGACGTTCACTTCCTCCACGATTCCGGCTGATTGGACTACCTAAAATAAATATAATTAATGGCGTTTTAATCTATAAGCTTAAATGCTCCAAATGAAATACACTCAATTAAAAATATCAAAAATTGGATTTTTGGTAGACCTCTGAAGAAAAAGTTTCAAATTTCATGGTTTTTTTGTTATGTTTTTGTTATAAAAATAGAAATATTTTGAATTTTGGAATGGTAGTAGTTAATTTGGTGCGTATATTTTTGCTGATTTTATCCTATAAATTTGAAGTCATTCGGTCAAACTTTCTTGAGATATGATGGAGGAAAGTTTAAAAAACACAGTTTTGAGAAAAACGCGTTTAAAGATTCAAGTCCGATTAAAACAATGAAATTCTTAACTTAGCGCTACGAACAGCTGCTCTTCTAACCCCTGCTTCTTTATAAAGACTTTGAATTTAAAAAAAAATCACTTTCTCACTATATTCTAGACATGTTAAGGAAGCAATTTATAAAAAAAAAATATTTTTATTTTTTGGAACCATCACATGGGTGAACCCCCTTAAACTTTCAACGTCAACATTAGCTATAAGTATCAAACATGGAGCAGAAATTGAAAAAGCGTCTGCAAAATGTGGTGAAAAATCATCGAAAATAAGAAAATCATTGAAAGCCACTCATCTTTCTGTTCTTGAATTTGACTTGATGGAATAGTTCAACATCGTTCTATCCAAGAAAATGTAGACATTAGAATACCTCTGATTGAGGTATCAACTTGGACTCATCAACATGGTGAAAAGGATTATTTGAAACAGTTGTCTGCATCCTACGGTTTGATCGACCTTTTTAAGAAAAGATATCATGTTACCCTAAGGAAATGCGGAGAAAAGGCAGATGTAGATAATATAGTAATAATATAAACTCCGCATAGAGTCTAAAAATAACCCTTTCGAGTCAAGAATCAAAAAGATTATGAAACATCTATTAGTCACACATGCACAGTATTTTAAAATTTCCAATTTTAACTGTGCGTAATAATTTGATACTAAGATTTTGAACTGCTTAATAA